>JASJET010000137.1:9812500-10365000 GCA_034092305.1 Diaprepes abbreviatus | reverse complement strand
CAAGGTCATATCAACACAAGATCGAATATTATGGTCAAGGCCAAGGCCAAGGTCAACGAGTTGGGGTTTGGGCTCTCCGGGTAATGACCACTACTGTCACGTATCAGGTAGACTTGCCAAATAGTTTGTTTGACCAATGGTCTTATAAGAAAATATATATAAGTTAGTTTCTTAAGTCCACCTATGACTGAATGGAGGCAAGTAAAGTATAAATTGAACCCATAAGGATTAGAGGCTCTCTTTTATTTTGGTAAAGTTAGAATAAGAAACATCTTAATTACAAGTGCGTCACAAAACTACTTCCTGTTAATATATATAATTTATTAAAAAATATATTAAAAGTGATATTTGAAAATTTGTCTTGCTTCATTGAAAGCAGTGATAAAAAAAACAGCACCAGCAGACTCATAACATTGGTAACAACGTGGGAAAAACCCATAACCTTGGTAGCAGCGGTAGAAACCTAGACCTATAACACTATGTACAGTTGTTTCCACCTTTTCAAGGTTTATTGGTGCTGGCTTTCTGCAATTACAGTATATAAGGGGAATGTATTCAATAGAGGTCGGCATATTGCTTTGTATATATGAGTTGCTGTTTTTCTTGATATCCCTTTATCCTTGTATATTAGACTCCTAAAGTGTTTGGCTCTTTGTATGCCTTTATAGCCTCAAGATGTTATGCACAAAAGAGAGCTCTGTGATATAGTTTCGGTATTAAACAAAGAGATCATTGCAAACCTTTTTTCATTGAACAGGAAATATTAACCATAATTAACATTTTCTTCTTAGAGTCTACTTGTCCAATTCACAAGAAATATAAAGGTCATATAAATACCTACACTTATAGTATGCGTAATATTAATAATGTACCAGTTTCAATACCAAAGACAATTCTAACTAAGAACTCGGTAATATTTGATAGTATAAAAATGTATAATCATTTGTGTATTGTATATCTTCAAACTGAAGATGACTTTTGAAGAGATATTTAAGAAAATTTTTTATAAGACCGTATTACGGTATTGAAGAGTTTAACATCGATAATTTCTAGGCATCTCCTTTCATATTATATTTTATAATTTTTTTTTGTATATGTTTATTTTTCTAATTTATACATCAACTTATGATTTTGACTTACTGATATTTTGTAAACTTAATTTTATTATTTGTTTAAACAACTTTGTTAACGAGAGTATCTCTTATAACAATAAAGTGTATTTTGATTTGATTTTTTTATGCATTTTTGCTGTTTTTTAACCGACTTCTAAAAGAAGGAGGTTCTCAATTCGTCGACTATGTATTTTTTTTTTTATGTATGTACACCGATTACTCCGGAACGGCTGCACCGATTTGAATGAAATTTTTTACGTTATGTAAAGGAAGTTGCCGCGGTGGTCCCATATTTTTTTAGATGAAATTGGTGCAGTAAAATCCAAGATGGCGCTTACAATATGGCGGCCAAAAAAATTAATTTTGTCCGATTTTCTCCAAAATTGGTATGGAGGAATCTTCGGGATTGTACCCAACGAATCTGAAATTATTTAAAAAAAAATTCAAAATGGCGGATCCAATATGGCGGACAATTTTTTTTAATTTAGTCCGATTTTCTCCAAAATTGGTATGGGGGAGTTTTCGAGGTTGCACATAACGAATCTGATATTATTTTTTAAAAAATCAACATGGCGGATCCAATATGGCGGACAAAAAAATCAATTTTGTCGGATTTTTACCAAAATTGGTAAGGGGGAGTTTACGGGGTCGCATATGACGAATCTAAAATAATTTTTTATAAAATTCAATATGGCGGATCCAATATGGCCGACGAAAAAATCAATTTTGTTCGATTTTCTCCAAAATTGGTACGGGGGAGTTTTCCTAGTCGCATATGACGAATCTAAAATAATTTTTAAAAATTTCAATATGGCGGATCCAATATGGCCGACAAAAAATCAATTTTGTCCGATTTTCTCCAAAATTGGCACGAGGGAGTTTTCGGAGTCGCATATAACGAATATAAAATAATTTAAAAAAAAAATCAATATAGCGGATCCAATATGGCCGACAAAAAAAATAATCTTGTCCGATTTTCTCCAGAATTGGCACGGTGGAGTTTTTGAGGTCACATATGACGAATCTAAAATAATTTTAGAAAAATTTAATTTGGCGGATTTAATATGACCGACAAAAAAATCGTTTTTGTCCGATTTTCTCTAAAATTGGTACGGGGGAGTTTTCAGAGTCGCATATGACAAATCTAAACTAATTTTTAAAAAAATCAATATGACGGATTCAATATGGCGGACAAAAAATCAATTTTGTCGTATTTTCTCCAAAATTGGTATGGGGAAGTTTTCGGGGCCTCACATAAAGAATCTGACATTATTTTTAAAAACTCAATATGGCGGATTCAATATGGCGGACAAAAAAAATCAATTTTGTCCGATTTTCACCAAAATTGGTACGGGAGAGTTTTCGGGGTCACACATGACGAATCTAAAATTATTTTTAAAAAGTTCAATATGGCGTATCCAATATGGTGGATAAAAAATTAATTTATTTTCTTTAAATATCGATATTGCAAGGTTTTGGGGCCTATATTACCAATCTAATTTGAAATTTAAGATAGTGGATTTTCTATGACAGACTAAATATTCGTTTGACCTAATTTGATTGGTATTTGGAAAGCTCTAAGAACTAAAGAATTTTTAGTGGTTCATTTTAGGGTGATTTACAACTTTGGATAAAATGAATACTTTTTTGCCAGTTTGGAGTCATTGCGAGGTACACTAATCTCGATTAGTACTTAGTTCAAATAATTTATGAATATCATAATGAATTCTAAAACTAAAAATAGAAAAATAAAATTTTTATAAAAAAATTGAACCGACTTCTAAAAGTGCGCTAAAAAGTGAAAAATAATAATAAATTTTTATATGAAATTGAACTTTTTGAAGTCGGTGCCAAATTATTTGTACACGAAATAAATATATAAAAATTATGGTAAAAAAAACAATTACAAATAAAGTATTTCTAATCTGTTTATGCAAATCACATTTTGTCAGGTATTAGTTTGGCGCCGACTTCAAAAAGTTCAATTTCATATAAAAATTTATTATTATTTTTCACTTTTTAGCGCACTTTTAGAAGTCGGTTCAATTTTTTTATAAAAATTTTATCTTAATATCCGTTTATCTTTATATATTAGACTCCTAAAGTGTTTGGCTCTTTGTATGCATTTTGTTTAAGAGTTCTAGATTGTGGTCAATATTAACTCCTAAATTTTTGACTGATGCCTTGATCTATATTACATGGCTTTTAATGATAATCAATAACTTCCCAACAATAACAGGGCTATTTTTTTGAGTCATTATCACTTTCACTTCTATCATTTGAAGTAATCATGATCACTTCAACCTAATGACAAGTAAATGCATATTCAAAAGAACATGAAGTTACCAGTTTTTTCACTTTGATCAATTGATAATTACTCTAAAGAATATAGCCAACAATTACTGCCCTCGATTCAAGAGTTTTAAGCTCAGGTGCATCAAACCCGGAGTAGCTCCGAGCAAATCTGAATAAAGCGGTTAAAAGTCTTAATTTGAACAGTAAATAACCTCCAAATTATTTTTTTTTTGGAATTTATGTTTTTAATATGCATAGCAAAACATATTGAAGACAAAAAGATAAAAATATTATTTTATTACTTATTAGTTTTGAGTTTTGTCTAGTTTCATGGCATTTTCGGCCATAAATATTTCACAATTCGTTAAAAAAACTGTGAACGTAAGTCCGATATCTTGTGAAATAATCTTATTTTTGTATCTCCATTTCATGTATAAAATGTTTTTTACCCAAAAATAGCATCTAAAAATGATAACTGATAGCTGATAGGGCTTTATACACCAAATATTATTGGTGCTTGAGGGGTAAAGGGAAAGCAGATCTGACAAGCGCCGAGGCATAATGCACTACTTGAAAAAAGCAAGCGCTTCTTGCACCTGTACAGCTCCGAGCTGTTCATCCCGGAATAAAAAAGGTTAGCTGTTCATGCCAATGAATCGAGGGCAGTAAATAGCTGCTTTTTGACTGACATTGGTTTGACGTATATCAGAATTATCAACAAAGAAATAATTAAAATTTCATTGTTGCCAAAACTACTTTGTCCCCACAATGGCGGGGAGCATACTCCAGACATTTTTTGTTGACAGCTCAATATCAATCTATCATCCATTTTATTTTATGAAATTCGGAAGGTCAATAGTTCTTTTAATACATTTTTTGTTGACAGCTCAATATCAATCTATCATCCATTTTATTTTATGAAATTCGGAAGGTCAATAGTTCTTTTAATGTACGTTAGTGGCGCTTAAATCGGTAAAATAATTAAAGTAGAATATGGCGAAAAATAATAGATGATGTGCGGTGTTATAATAATATTATTTTTTGTTTTTAATAATGTCTAGTACACCATCTACACGTCGAAATGGAGCCCAAAAGATTCGTTTAACGAGTAAGTATATGATATTAGTGATTTGGCCCCCTTTGAAGCGGAACATTAACAAAATGTGGACATTGTTTAACTGTCAAACAATATGGCCTCATTGAAGGGACCTCCCAAGTGTTTTAATTTGTGATGTAATAATACTAATTAATATGTTTCTTTGCAGTTCTTTGTGCTAGAAATTTAGTCCGGAAAGATCTCTTTCGTAAGTATTCATTTTTTTTTAAAAATAATATTCATCTGTCTAAAATACATTTAAGAAATACAACTTACCTTTGAATTTTTAGGGCTTCCAGATCCTTTTGCCAAAATATCTGTTGATGGAAGTGGTCAGTGTCATTCTACAGAGACTGTAAAAAATACTTTGGATCCAAAATGGAATTCACATTATGATTTATATATTGGGAAAACTGATACAATAACTATTTCTGTTTGGAATCACCGTAAAGTGCATAAAAAACAAGGAAGTGGCTTTCTTGGTTGTGTGCGGATAGTTAATTCATTAATTCAAAGACTTAAGGATACTGGTTGTAAGTATTAAACTGAATTTCTGTATTTACAAATCTAATTTAATAAAAGTTTGTGTAGCAGATAAATAAAAATGTATTATTTTATTAATTGGTTTAAGTTATCACTAAGAGAGAAAAGGGTAATAATTCAGGTTATAGTACCAGTTATAGTTGGTTGTAATTTCCTTAAAGTTATCAACACACCAGTTTTAAAATAATGCACGTACGCACATGCTGTGCGTGATAAATTTATGAATTAACCTAGAAAATTCATGAAAAAGTTAAGAAAATGTGATGGGGAAAGTGATGGTGTTAACCAACAAGGAATTATTATATACATAATATTAAGATCGTGTTAGTAGTCTTGAAATGAAAAGGAAATATATAAATGGAAAGTATTAGACAATAACACATCAAGTCACACCAGTATTATTATGAAAAACTCTATAAAATAGTCCAGTCAGTGTTATACTAAAGGAAAGTATTTATTTTAAATTATAATCAATCCTTGTTATAATGAGTACATACTGTTAAGCAGTTATTTTTTGATCTTTACATGTAAATTACTTAATTTAACAAAAACTGTGGGTTGACAGTTCACTGCCTGCCTAAAGAATCTAACCACTTTCTTTAAAAACTTATCAGTAAATGAAAGTTCTTAAAAATCAGTAAAAAAACAAAACATCACCATATAAGTCATATGGTCATTTCCTACTTTGAGCTTAATAACATGGGTTTGTATTGTTATTGTTGCTGTTGATTACTTCTTATTGGTGCATTGAGAGGTGTAATTGGTTAAGTGGGAAAATGGTAAATGGTTAAACTTCACCAACCATGTCCCATGTGTGCTTTATATTACTTTGTAATTTGTTAATAATGGCCTTTATTATTATTTTCCCGTAGACTTAGCCAAAGGCTTTCATACTCCCTTCAGAGGAACATTCACTCATCCCAGATATAATCGGATATGAATAGGATGGAGTTCTGTGGGGGCTCTTTTCACGTTATCGAGTCCTAGATGTTGTAATGGTCCTCTGGATTTCCCTTTGACTTCCGAACAATTTGTGCAGTCCTAAGGAGCATTGCCTTATCAAATCAAATATCTCTCTATTCAAATAAAAGTTTTGTGGTACTGATGAAAAACCAAAAACTTGAACGAATGATGTCGAAGTTAAAATACAATAAAATAGCTAAGTTAAAACACTAAATCTAAACATTTACATACATATTAAATGAAGTAACATTCATTTAACATCCTGTTTTGACATGACAATTAAAATTGATTTAAAAAAATGCAAAGAATTCATTCTACTTATGTTTCAATATGAACCAATAAATCAAAAACCGTTTTCTTAAAACGTTTGAAATCCTCATCCAACTTTACCTCGATTGACAGAACATAAAAAAATTTAATTGCCAAGAAACCAGGCCCTTTTTCTGCCACACTAAGTCGATGCTGTGGGATATTCTATCCTATATATCTAGTGGCAAAACACTGTTTAACTTTATGCTTCTTAAACCTGCCCTTGTTTTTAAAGAGAAACAATAGGCATTTGTAAATAAAAATTGCTGGTAAAGTTAAGATACCTAAGGTTTAAATTTTCCCCTGCAGGAATCCAAGTAACAATGCCAGAAAGTATATGAACTGCTCTTTTCTAACTTTTGAAAGCCCTTTCTGATGCACTGCTCCCACCCCAAAACATCACTCCATAACGAAGAGTTGAATATACATTTGCAAAGTATACAATTTTTAAGTTTTTCTTGGTCAAATATTTTGACATTACTCGTAAGGAGTATGAAGATGTGTTTACCTTATTGCATACCTCTGATATATGTTTTGTCCAATCTAGATTAAGATTAATATGGATTTCAAGGAATTTTGTATCTTCCTCTAGTGTGATGCTCTCAGTCCCAAACTCAACTGACTCGGGAACTGTCTGATTGTTTTACTTTGTTGAAAAACAAATGTGATGGGTCTTTTCAGTGTTCAGTATTAATTTGTTCTCCCTAAACTATTTTTTGAGATGAGATGCCAATGGTTTAGATATTTGTATCATCAGCAAAGTTTACAAGATACCACCTTTCACCCATAACTTTAGATGCCAGGTTGATAATATAAAATATAAACAGTGGTCCCATAATGCTTCCCTGCGGTATACCCATGGTTAAAAAGTCAACATCTGAAAAATACTGTACCCCATCAAATTCCACTACAACTTTCTGACTTCTATTTTCTTGATATAAACGAACCCAATTAAGAGCAGGTCCCCTTACACCATATCTCAAGTTTCTGAAGCAGAATCTTGTGGTTTAGACTGTCAAATGCTTTTGATAAGTCCAAAAATGTCCCCAACAATAAGTGCTTGTTCTCAAAGCTTTCTATAATTTTCTCATGCACGCGATTTTTAGAATTGCATAGCCTTCTAGAGATGTTCACTAAGGCCCAATGCGTTGATATTAAGCAGAAGACTTCAGTTGTCTATAGAATTTTAGGGATCATCCTGATGATATTCATTTCCCAGGTCTCTGTATTCGACGATTTCCACTTTTGCTTGCCCCTGAGATTGTGGTTGTTAACGATGACGACTTATATTAGTATTGCTTGCTTGGCTATTTTAGCCACTAAAATGAGGTCTGGTCTGTTATGTGTGACTATATGATCCCTAAGCACAATTCGATCACAGAACAGCTTGAACTCCTTCAATATAGGCCATTATATTTTCACTATAATGTTTTAATAATAATAAAGACACACAAACATCATCCTCTTAGTGCTACTGAGCGGAAAATGCTACCAAAATATGGAGGAAGAGGATTGGTGAATATTGATATACAATTGGATCAACAACTAACAAATCTACCCTCATATTTTCACAGGCGGAGACAAGACTCTTTTGTGCTACACTGGGCAATATATAAGGCGGAAGATTCAATACTGCTGCTGTTGAGGGACCATAAAGTAACTTCTCATCATAAACCAGACGAAGAGAAGTTTCAAGCTTGGGTACAGAAGCCCCTTTATGGACTACACTCAAATAATGTAAACCAGGGAAATGTCCATAAATTAGCGTCAAACTACTGGTTGACGTCAGGGCAGATGTCTCCTGGAACTGAAGGATTTCTAATAGCTATCCGAGACCAGCTCATCCCAACAAGAAACCATCTAAAACACATAGTCAAGGACTCCTCGATCCAGAACGAAAAATGTAGGTATGGATGTTGAACACCAGAGACAATTTAGCAGATAACAGGAGGATGCCAAGCATTTGCCTCATCGGAGTACAGACACACGATTCAGTCGCCAAGATCATCCATCAATATATCGATGAAGATGTTGCCATACTATGAATAAACCCAGAGCCTATACTGGAGAACAATGAGTTCAAGCATAATGAGAAGATCGTCATATTCAAAGACTTACAGGTACAAATATGCAGACTTGAGGAATAAATAGCGTCCGGGCGGTTCCCAAAAACCGACGTATTAAAGAACAGTCTTCAGCTTAATGTCAAGGGATTGGGACTTGATGAACACCTAAATAAGTCCACGCGAAAGGCAGTGCTACTTGGAACCCATCCAACTGTCTAGAAGTTTTTGGGAAATGCAGAGGACTATAACATCATCTAGGGCTCGACAACATGCAAAGAACCCTCAACAGAGCTCCATCCTTATGATATCTGGGATGAGCAAATGTTCCCTGACGGGAGTGCAAAAGCCATTTGGCTAAGCATATGGAATAATAATATCCTTTAATGCCAAATAAATCATTGAAAAAAAAACAAGCAACATCACAAAAAAAAGCAGAGAACAGTTCTGTCCTAATAGCTAGTTAGTTCTTAGTACTAAATAATGGTTTAAACACATTAAAATTCTCATATAAAATACATTAAAATCAGCATATAAAATTACAATTACATCAAAAGAAATTTCAAAACATTTTAAAACAAGTTTCTATGGGCTAAAAATTTAAAAAATACAATTCCAAATTCAACAGGATGGAAACATTTTTCTCTAAGGAAAGGCTTTACTGATTTTCTAAATTTGTGCTCGTTTTCTATATTACTAATGTGAAGTAGTAACATTCTGTAAGAATTTATCGCGCTGCTCCTGGTCCCCATAAAAATGGAAATTTATTTGGAATAAAATAATAACCTTATTAGGCACAGTGGTTCAAAACGCTAACCACCAAGGTCTTCCTGCCAAATGTACTTTTGATACAAACAACTAAATATAATATAGCAGAAATAATGTTAGAAACATAATACTTATCACATTACAGAGTTTGAGTATATGATATGCTTTAAAAAAAAAAAAGAAACATATATGTCAACAATTAGTAGCAATAATAATGAAAAATCAATCTTATAACTCTAAAAGGGATTCCTGTAGAGTTTGAGTAGGATATTTATATTTAGGGTGGATATTTGGATTTCTGATGAGGATGAGTGGATTAATAGTGTTAAGCTTCTGGAGCTATTGGAAAATTTTTTATTTGAAACCTGAAAACGATCAAGAATAGACACGGTGTGCATTTATTGATATAGGAGAGCATTGTAAGGATTATGAAGGGGATTTGATGGGTATTTTATGGTTCTGAGACTGCTTGTTTTACCAATTTCAATGCTACAGAGAGCTGATTTTCGTGTGTTGCATAGGAATGCATGACCATATTGGAGTATCGACCTACAAATATTTGCATAAATTCTTACTCCTATAAGAGTACCAATTCCTTGGTTCCTATAGGTCAGTGATCGAAAACGTGTAGTCCTTGAAAGTACCTTCTTGACATTTTGGATGTGTAGTTTAAAATTTAATTGTTGAGGTTGAGAAATTTAGATTTTTGAGGATTGGGCATAATGTGCCATTTCTGTTTCCAGTGAGTAGTGGCATTACAGAGAGTTTGAATATTGGATATGGTTTTCTCAAGACTTGTGTCATGAGATATAATAGCCGTATTGTCAGCGAATTGTAAGATGAATGATTTCAGGTTAATAAAGTTAGACTCTGCATGACCATGGTTATACAGATCGTGGCAAAATATTTTGTATAGGAAGGGGGATAAGGGAAACCCTGCTGAGGAGTAAAGATTGAAAAGGAATTATTTATGCGAATTTTTAGTTTACGATTGAAAAGATATTCCTTTAGGAGTAGTATTAGATATTCAGGACAGTCAATCACATGAAGGAATAAATTAGGATTTTTCTTAACAAACATAACTAGAGATAGAAAATATAATAAAGGGACAGTACGAAATTTGAGATCTTTAAAAAAGGGTTTGCATGACGTTCTTACATGTAATTTCAATATACATCCTAAAATGCATTTTTGGACCGTAAAGATGTTCATTGCGCCAGAAGATAATCCCCAGAATAATATACTATAATTAATTAATGACTGTACACTTGGAAAATAGAAAATGTGAATACTATTTATTGTTAGGACGTCCCTCATGCTACGAATTATAGATACATAAATAGATATTGTAGTAGTTCCTTGGTAAAAAATAGAATAAAAGACCCAAGGTATGGAACACGTCATATGAATAGCATCATAATTTATGCTTAAGTAAATATCTATATTTACATCACAGTAAGAATATTCCTACAAAACAACCTAAAATAACAGAGCCATTGTGTACAAAAAAAAAAGACAAACTAAATAATATCTTCTTCTTCTTCTTCTTCTAGGTAGAACCAAGTTCTGTTATCTATACAATGCCTCATCGATCCTCGTTTGAGGTCGAAATCCAGCTGTCTCTCCATCTTTTGGGGGACCGTCCAGGGGGCCGTTTGGTGTTTGGTTTCTCTCTCATCACGGTTTTTGCTAGTCCGTCATCGTCCCTTCGTCCCACGTGATCTCTCCACTGCCTACGACGGTTTCGAACCCACTTCACAACATCCCCCACTCCGCTGTCCTCGCGTATTTTTGCGTTTCTTATTTTATCTCTTAAACTTGTTCCCGTGATCATTCTCAGCGTTTTCATTTCTGTGGTTCTCATAATTTGTTTTGTCTTTGTTGTTTCATTTCTTGTTTCTGCGCCGTAGGTCAGTATCGGTCTTACACAGACCTTGTAAATTCTTGCTTTGCTCTCAACCGTCATATGTTTATTGTTCCAGATTATGTCTCTTAGTTGGCTTCATATCATGGCCGCTTTGTTGGCCTGTGTGCGTACTTCTTCCGTTACTGCCCTGTTACTTGTTATATGTGCTCCTAGGTATTTAAACTTCCCAACCTGTTCGATATGTTTGTCATCAACCATTAGTTTGCATCTTACCGGTTCTTTTGCTATTACCATTGCTTTGGTTTTCTCCACAGATGTCTTCATATTATACTGTTTGGCTGTCAAGGCAACATCGTCTGCAAAGCATATAATCTGAACGGTGTTGTGTCCCATTGGGTACCCAATATTTGTGCTTTTTACCTCATCAATGATTTCGTCCATGATTAAATTGAAAAGTGTTGGACTTAGGCTATCACCCTGTCTTATTCCTATGGATAGAGGGATTTCCTCTGTTAGAGTGTTATTTGTTTTAATTACCATGGTGTTTTTGGAATTCAGTTCGTATATTGTGCGTATGATTGCTTCGTCTACTTGTTTTCTTCGCAGTAATTCTGTTGTGTTCAAGTTTGACTCGGTCGAACGCTTGTGTAAAGTCCACAAAACAAATGAACAGCGGTTTATCGTATTCGATAGATTTTTCAACCAGCTGTCTGATAATAAATATACCGTCGATAGAAGAGCGGTTATTCCGGAGGCCTTGCTGTTCTTCGCACGCCCCTAACTTGTCTATGATCCGTTGTGGCAGTATTTTGGTTAACAATTTGGCTGAACTATTCAGTAGGATGATTCCCCTGTAGTTTTCGGGTTGTTTCTTTGATCCTCTTTTGTGGATCGGAATTGTGATGCTTTTCCGCCATTCGTTGGGCACTGACGTTGTGCGGAGTATTTTTTGAAATAGAACAGTGAGCTCTGTGACAAGGCTGGGGCCTCCGTACTTTAGCATCTCATTCGTAATTTGGTCGGTACCAGGTGATTTTCTGTTTTTTAATTTCTTAATTGTCAGGTGCATCTCTGCTTCACTGATGTTAACATCTGTTAGTTCTGTGGTTTCTTGTTGGTTTTCGTCTACGTTGTTTTCTGTAGCCGGTGCCTGGAGTAAGTAATTAAAATGGTTGACCCATTGTTGGCTGTCGATTGGACTTAGTTGAACGTATTCATTGATTGTTTTTTTTTTTCTGTTCCTCAGCATGTTCCATATTTTCTTTTGTCCTCCATATAGGTCGTGTTCCATGTCTTTTGAATACTTTTCCCAGTATTCTTTCTTTAGTTGAGCTATTTGACTGTTGATTCTGTTTCTCACCGTTTTGTACTCTTCGAAATGGTTTGTTGTTTTGTGCTGTTGGTATTTTGTAAATGCTTGTCGTGTTTCTTTTGCTAGTATTTTCACCTCTTCTGTGAACCATGGTTTTGTATTTCTTCGCTTGTTCGTGCTTCTTTTCAGTTTTTCCCAGGCTTTCTCCACTCCGTCATTTTCTAGGATTGTATTAGCTTTTATTTTCTCCGAGAGTCTCTGCTGATACAATACTTTTGTACTATCGTTAGCGAATGATTCGGTATTGTATTTAATAAAGGTATGTTTCTGTTTGTGCGTTCTGTTTATACTTTGTTGGGACCGGTATTTACATAATACGGTGGTCGTCTTTTCCCAGGTCTGACGAATTCAGAGTTCTGACATCGAGTATTTGGTGGGGTAACACTTTTCTGTTCGTTATTATGTAGTCTATGGTTGATTCTTGTTCTCGGGTGTTTCTCCATGTCCGTTTATATTGCCACTTATGTGGAAAGAAGGTGTTATTTATTCTCATCTCGTTTTGGGCGCACAGTTTTATGAGTTGTTCCCCGTTGTCATTTAGTGTTACCTCATTATATCTCTGCATTACTCCCGGAATGGGTTCGTTACCTATTCTTGAGTTGGAAGTCTAGCATAAATACTTTTTCTCTATCGGGTATGGTACTTAGTAGATCTTGCAGTTTATTGAAGAATGTTTCTCTGACCTCTCTGGGTTTGCTGATATCTGGTGCGTAGACGCTTATGATGTTCATCTTTTCTGGTTGTAAGTTTAAAATGACGTGAATGAGTCTTTCATCGACGTACTCTATGTCCTCTATGTAGTGTTCGTATTTTTCGTGGATGAGCAGGCCCACTCCTTCTTGGGCTCTTTCTTCCTTTTGTTTCCCACTATATATAAATAGGTAGTTGTTGTACTTGTTGTTTCCTTTCCCTTTCTTTTTCGTCTCTGAAAGGGCGCAAATATCTATGGAGTGCCTATTCATTTCTGCGACAACTTCCTGATCGTGCTTATGCCATGAAGTGACATTTCAGCATCCCAATCTAATAATGTTCTGTTTTTTCCATGATCGTGTCCTAGTTCTCGCCAATGTCTGTTTCCGTGAGATCCGTCCAGTGTCCGAGGCATGTATGTTACTATGAGCTACATTGGTGTTTTACTGCGGGTAGGCTGCTAACCTGTCCCGCAAACCCTCCTCCTTTGCCCGGGCTTGGGACCGGCACTGACAGTTGCTAAGCTACTCAATCCGCCCAGCCCCTGCCAGAGGCGGAGTTACTACTAAATAATATATATAAAGCAAACAAAGTTTCACAAATTGTTATTGTCTTGATCGAGATAAAATTCTTCTAATTCATAAAATGCTTTTTCAATTGCATAATCTTTCATAATTGTCTTTTATATAAATCTTTGCTTACCTTTAAATATGCCAAGAAAACAAATGTATATGTGGACAGTAGTGTATTGGCAATTCTTTTTAATGCAAGTATATTTAGTGTTCAACAAGTAGCTTATTTTTTCCTCTAGTCTCATATTTGTATTCTCTATTTAAGTTACTGAACAGATCCTTATTATTTAGAATGAGCAGCACAGCTTCATAAATATATAAACCTACTACAGTTATTATTCGGTTTTCCCCAAACACATCCCTACAACTCTCTCTTGGCTTCAGACCAAAAATAATCCCAAATCCCTTTTTTTTTGCATGACAAGTATTCTTTTAATGTTAGTTGAGTTGCCCCAAAACAAAATTTCATACTTTAACTTTAAATGAACATAAGCATGATAAGCAACAAGAGAAGTAGAAGAGGCCACATTGTTATTTATATTTTTTAGAGCATAGTTGTATTTAGCAATATTCTTACAAAGATGATCCACATGCTTTTTCGAATTGTCTCTTGTTAATATGTCCTCCAAGAAATAGGACTCTTTCTAAAGTCACCAGTCCCTTATCATGATATTTGAAGTTAAATGGGTGTTTAACCGGTTGGTAAATAACAGCCTTTGTATTTTTGAAGCGTTCATCAACAAATTGTTGGAAAAGGTTGGAAAAATTCTTCCACAGCCTCCAGTGTATCCAGTCATACTGCTCTGAAGCATTCCACTGCCAGTTTCACTAAATACTGTATTTGTATCATCAGCATACAAAACAACATGATTTACAGTAATATCTAGAAACTCATTGGTATAAAGTATATAGAAACGTCCCAGCACAGAACCCTGCGGCACGCCCCTCGTAACATTCACGAGCTCCGATTTAATAAAGACCCCATTTCTGCCCCTTTCAATAACACATCGCCTTTTTCCAGTCAAGTAAGACTGAATCAATTTAAGTACATTACCCCTGAAGGCCATTACTTCCAATATTTTACACAAGATATTATGGTTAACACTGTCAAAAGCTTTTGTCAAATAAACACACACGGCCAGAGTTTCCTTGTTATTATTTAATTAGTTGAAAATCTTTGTTATTGTTTGATAAATATCCCTGATTGTAGATTTTCCCTTCCTAAAATCATGTTTATTTATTGTAATTTTCTCAAAAGTTTATAAATCTATTATACATTATTTTTTCAAATATTTTATTAATATTATATAAAGCGATACGGATCTATAATTTTTTTCTGAATCCTTAACCTCTTTCTTAGCATAATTCATGTTTATGAAAACACAGACGCAGACGCGACAAAAATCTAAAATAAGTATGTTTAGTGACTCGCATGCCTTTTAAATTAAGTCGCGCATACTTGCGCGACACGACACGACCAGACATGTATATTTCATTTCTGTGGCGAGTATTTGTCACATTTGTGTCTTGTCTTTGTTCGATAGATGGACGCTCGGCTTAAGAACCCTTATAATTTTGTCATATCCGTCAGTCAATAAGTCACAGCCTTGCAAGCATATGCCCCTAACGAACTATTTGCGACCACGTAAAATGTACGGATGTTTCGTCCCGATACTGGTGGTGGACTCATCAGTGGGATCCACCGGTATCTTTCCCAGACATCCTTGTACTTTCCACAAACTTGGACCTCTATTTAAGTCCAGTTTTGCCGGAAAGCGGTGGTAGGATGTAAAGTTCCACAACACGCCCCTCTAAGGCATTTACTTTCCGGCTTTAACTGTCGGACAGTCCAAGCCGTTAAAAAGCACAGGCCTGAAAATGAAGTGGAACGGACTTCCTCGGTGGTCTTCCAATGGCCGGGTCAGGCTTAATCAAAGCCAACGGTGGTTAAGACCCTCGTCTGCCGCCGTCCCTGCTCGGGCGCCATGTCGTAGCAATGCCCCTGATGTTAAGGGCATATAACTAACGAACTATTTGCTACCCCCTAAAATGTACGGATGTTTCGTCCCGATACCGGTGGTGGACTCATTAGTGGGATCCACCGGTATCTTTCCCAGACATCCTTGTACTTTCCACAAACTTGGACCTCTATTTAAGTCCAGTTTTGCCGGAAAGCGGTAGTAGGATGTAAAGTTCCACAACAAGGTCGTGGCTATTTATTATATTCTTTAAAATCTTGAATATATGGACCAAACATTTTTTTATACGTTTGTTTTCTAACGAAAGTATGGTAAGTATACTCAGTAAGTTTAGGCGATTTATAACCCTGATTGGGATAGTACCCATATCTTTTAAAAACTTGTACTTTAAAAATATTCGTTGGACACGTTCTATGGTTCTACTCCACACTTTATATTGTGATGATCATATTATACTACAGTATTCAAGTTTTGACAGCACAAAACTGTCAAAAAGTGTCAAACAAACATCATCATCAAAATGTCTAGTAGATCTGATATGAAACACATTATCTTGTGGGTATCATTAATTTTATTTATTATTTGCTCATTGAAATTCAGTGAACTATCAAAAAATACTCCCAAGACTCTCTGACAAGAAGTCCGTTGTAACACTATATCATTAACAGAATAGGCTTGATTTAAAATATTTTTATTAAGAGTAAGACATTGACGAGCACTTACTATCATTAAGACAAAAACCATTTATTCCACACCATTCAACAACATTTAGATCCTGCTGTAATCAGTCATAATCATCAGCAGTCAATACTTCCCTAAAAAGTTTAAAGTCATCTGCAAACAGTAATGTTTTTGAGTGTTTGATCACGTTGCATATATTATTAAAGTAAATCAAGTACAAAGGAGTTCCAAAATTAGGCCCCTGAGGAATATCAAAAGTACTTTTATATACATAGGACTTGGCCCCTTTTATTTCAACATACTGCTTTCTATCAGTCAGGTACAAGACAATAATATTTCTCAGATTTTCCGTAACATTCAGTTGCATAAGGAATTATATTATAAAGGTATGTTTTACTCTGTAAAATGCTTTTGCCATATCCATGTAGATTACATAAACTTGTGCTTTTTTATTAAAAGAGTTATGAATGTATAGTGTAAAAGTAATTAAGTTAGTTAATGTCGACTTATTTGGTAAGAACCTATGTTGGCACTCAGATATACTGTGCCTTACTTCATCATATATTCTGTTAAAATCACTATTTCAAATAATTTTGACGTTGCATTTACTATGGCAATATGCTTATAATTAGTTATTTCATGCTTTACTCCTCGTTTGTAATATGCTATTTTGTTGGATATGTTGATGTTTTAAGTGAAAAATTAAATATATATGGTAATGGTTCTAACAGAGACTCACTACAACCCTTAATTACATAGTCGGGCAACCCATCAGGTCCAATAGCTCTGTCACCCTTTAACTTTTGGAGAGGACAGCGTAATTCAGTTTTATTAATGGGATAGTCACAAAAATACTTTTTAGATATACCTCCATCACTGCTGCAGCACTAAATACATTGTGTTACGCGATACGACAATTTACGGAAATAACACATTAGTTTGGCGTGGAGGATTTTTATGCAGAACATTGAAATTAATTGTAGTTCTAATGACTTGACATGTGTAAGTAACCCAAGGATGTGGCACTTAACTTTGAAGCTAGATAAATGCAACAATACTGATTTAATATTTTTTTCTTGGTCCAACAGTCAATAACACTTTTTCAAAGCGTTAAATTACAACAGCAAATTAAAGAATTTGGTACATTTTTCAAATAGATTTTCTAAGAATAAAATAAATAGGGATAATAATTTAGGTATACTACAGTTTTTCAGTTGCTACGGGCTCCTCTTACCTCGGTGTTTATCAAAATGAGAAACTTTATACCCATTAAGATGACTGTTGCTAGATAGTATATATAAGATTTTATCTGATACTAATAACTCGGATTTTGCGGCACTAGAGGGTACTCTAGGATTGACAATTCAACTAAATTTATATTATCAAAATTGTAGAGGTAACATGAACATTTAAAATATAATGTGGTAAATAACATTTCAAACCTTATTGTTTTTACTTAAACTTGATTGAGTGATTCTGCACATAGAGTAGACGGTAAGTATATGTCAGACCTTCGATCGTACCCTATAGATTTAATCCACAATAGATTTGTTTGAAGGCCGTTTATGGTTGGTAAGGGAGGGGCTTTTTTGATGTTTGACAGACATAAACATGTTTACTTATCTTTTCTTTCAGTTTAATTGCTTGTAGGGACTCTTTTCAGTGTTTTTAAGTGTTATAAATTACTATAAATATTAAAAAAAAGAGGAGTTAAAAACTTATTTTTATTGGTAAATATTGTTTACTTATTGAAAAATAAAAATAATTTAGCCAACCATATATTCATAGTTTATGTATTCAGAATTGACGTACCGATTATCATATGATACTTGTTTAAATAATGCAATTAGAAAAGGATAGCATAAAATCGGTAGGTGTGTACCAAGAAATTAAATATCTACTGTTTATCGACACTTTTTGAAAAATAAATAAAAATATATTATTCAGCGTTCAAACAACCGGGCCCTAGTTCTGACGCTATGCTAATTCTACAGGGGTATGTTTGTAAAGTGTCAGCCTCAGCAATATATAGGAGGCGTTAAAATAACTCTCCCTAAGATGCCCCATTACGGAAATATGAAGCCCAATAAGGATTACCCAGTGGTACCTTTTGGGCTGTAACTTTAAAGGAGACTTGTATATTTAATGAAATTTTAACATGTATAACAAAACAGGTGCAGATGAACCAGGAAGTTAAGTATCTAGATGTAATCCTGGATGCAAAGCTTACCTGAAACTCACACCTGCAAGAAATTATCTCTTAAGGTAAAATGCACATGATAGCAAAAAGGGCTCTGGGCAAGACGTGGACATTAAAGCCACACATTATATACTGACTGTACACTGCGGTGGTAAGACCTATCATAACCTATGGCTCGGTTGTATGGTGGACAAAAACCATACAAAGACATGCCACTCTGGAGCTCTCCAAATTCCAAAGACCAATGTTAGAGGCAGAGTCGGGTCTATTTTCTTAAATTCGAAACTTTTAGAGAGGAGATCCGCTACTGCCTGAGCAGCGGCGTATCCAGCCTCTATCTTTGAGGGGGGGATATCATAAAAACACAGTATGGCAAGTGAATAAGTGAAAACAAGTTGTCGACGGGAGGGAAGACGCCAACATTTCTGAATTTGAAGCTCTTGGGTGCTATCGGAAGCGAAAGCAGCATTCACATTCTTAGGTAAAAGGCAGGGTCAAATTTATTTTTCTGAATTCAAAGCTCTTGGGGGGGGGGAGCGACGCGAGATATCAATAGGAGGGAGATGCCAACAGCATTCATATTCGTAGTGTAAGAGGCAGAGTCAGGTCTGTTTTCCTGAATTTGAAGCTTTTAGCCTCTCTTTGAGGGGGGATATCATAAAAATACAGTATGGCAAGTGAAAGCAAGTTGTCGACAGAAAGAGAAGACGCCAACAGTTCTGAATTTGAAGCTCTTGGGGGGGTTTGCCACTCTTTCTCTTGAGTACAGTGTCCGAATTTGTAATTTTTCGCAAAATCCGACTTATCGAGTTGCTGGACTGAAGGATGGTCGACCGAGAGCGTCAAGCATTCGGCAACCATCCGAGGCTCTTTGAATAACTCTTCAGCTCGTATCATCAACGTCGTCATTCTGTGTTTTGGGCTAAGAATTATCTCGGTAGAGTATTCTGGACTTCCCGGAATTATCCTTATGCCGCTTTAAGGTAGTCCTATCGGCAAACATCAAAGTCAACTAACCTGCTCTCTTATGCAAGCTTGAGAATTTCGGCCGAGTGCTTGCTAGTTTCCTTTGCTCCAAGATATTATCCAGAATTGTTTCTCTTCTGGCTATCAGCTACTCCACTGTTAGAGGGCTAGCCTGAACATTTTCCCCAGCAATTTGAACTTTAACCGGGTCGAGCCGGGTGTTTTAAAGCGGAGTACGCCAGGTACTCCACAGTTGGCGTAATACACTCCCCTCTAGCCATGCAGCTCTCCGCGTATGCTGTTCCATGTTGGCTTAGGAAGGGAGATGGTATTGTGGTTTCCATCTATTTACCGGCCATTCCTTAGAACACGGTATATATTACGAAGGGATCACGCCCTTATCCGTTAACTGCCTCTCTGAACGTAATTGCTCGGCCGTTGTGGACATAAGTCGGCCACCCCTTCTCCATTCTGTATATCCTGATATTGTGAGCTGTTCCTTGGCTTCATTTTCCATCCCATTAGGACTGTGAGACCGTTACTAACATCACCAACGATGAGGTCTCACGGTCTCTAGGAGTTCAAAATAAGTTTTAGCTTTAGAAATTTTGCTATATAAAGGCATGTAGGACGATAATTTGGCACCTCCTCTCGATACTCTTATTAAATACTTGAGTCACTCTAGAAAGCTTAAATACTGAAGAATACATTTCATCCTATAAACGATAATTTATAACAATAGTATAAGCATTATATAAAGTTCTAACTTCTCTTCATGTGAGCGAATTTTACAACTTACATCCTGAACGTATTCTTATCTGAAAAAACTATATATACAGGATGTCCGGAAATTCCGTTCGTATATTTTGAAGGGACATTCTACATATGAAAACGTGAAAAATATTTCATTTGAACGTAGGTCCACAAATGGGGAGCTATAGCCGTTTAAGGGTGGACCTTGAACACGGTTTTTTATTCAATATCTTTGGAAGTGCTCGAAAACCCGAAGATTATTATTTAGCTATAATAATCTTTGATCAGAGTAGGCTTATGACGAGTATAAATTTGAACCAAAAAACATCAAATAGCTTGTTTTTAATGTCAAAATAATAAAGAATCCCAATTATCTTTCTTATTTAAGAGGTCTGGTCAGAATCACAATTATATGTCTTATTTAAGAAGCCTGGTAAAAATAATTTTTTGAAAATTGCGTTTTAAAGTTATAATAAAACAACATACACCAAAATATTCGATTTACTTATTACAATAGAAACAAACATTTTTTTTTTGTTTTTGATTAGCTTTAAACGTAAAACAGCAAAAACAATATCTGATTTGGTAATTTTTATATAATATCATAATAAAAACTTGGTAAATTAACAAAAAATGTTTTATATTGATCAAATAAAGAAGTGAAAGTAAAAAATTAATAATAATGTTTTCTAGATTTTCTTCCAAGTTTGCATTAAACTTGTTTCCTATATGTATTTTTATACATTTTAATGTTTATATGGAGCGATGTGGTATCGATATCATTTTAATAACATGTAGAATTTATGCTCTTGTTCTTCCTACCAACGCCCATAAATAAATTTTAATTAAAGTATCTATCATACTTATTATTTAAATTTAAATAGAATCGGTTTAATTTGATGCATAGACTTTGTTGTTTATCGAATTATAAACTTAAATTTATGCGTACTTGAACTCAAGACATTCATCATTTTTGGTGGTTTGTAGTTTAAAAATAGATTATGTGCTTTTAATTCATATGTTCAATTTTTGCATTCTCATAAATAAAATGGGGAGAGTGAAATTTGGTATTTAAACAAATAATTTCAGAAACCTATAGACATCCATTACTCATAATTAATGTTTTAGAATTCTCTATCAAGACATTACAGTAGCAAAATCCTGCAATGATCCCAGCAAACCAGGCCCTTTACACTCTTATCTAAACACTTTGAAAGGGTAATAAAAAACTGAAAAACCTTGGAACGGCCGAAACGACATCTCTACTACATAAACCGTTATAATGTAAATTATCCAACCCATTACTGAAATACTTTCTATCCTGATAAACTAAGTTTAGAAGAAGACCTGAAACTAGTTCAGTGAGCTGTGGTAAGGCCAGAGACCAAAACCAATGGTCATCCAGAAGGGATCCATCAACTTCTTGTTGAAACCTAAAAATCAAACATATCATAAATAAGCTCCTTAGGCTAAAGAATCTCGGTCGAAGGCATATTAGGTTCATATGTATTCGATGTTTAAAAAAGTAATTAAACTGAAATTTGAAATTTAGCAGTTTATCTTACGTGAAAAATTAAATTACCAAAATTATCGTTTTTTTATGAATTCCAAATCAAGGTATACTCTGAGGCGCCGCCGTGTTCGTATCTGTACTACCGTACACCTTTTACACTTGCGTAAGTCAGCTCCGAGATTACAGGAAATCTCAAACTTTGATTATACAGAGAAGAGAGTCTATTTATAAAAATTTCCAAGTTTTAAGTTTTTATCTATTGTAATTTCCGAGATATTTAAGATCGAATATGATTGATTTCGTAGCTGACTCAGGAAAAATAAAAATATGTCAAGTGTGAGTTGGAAAAGTATATTTTGGATGTCAAACGAAAAAGGGTTAGGTATTTTTTTAGAAAATTGTGAATGAAAACATAATTTTTCAATTTTTTAATCAATTGTAAAAAGGCCTTTTTTTGTCAAATGAACTTAACTTGTATTAAGAAGTAGTCAGTAAAAAAAAAACAACAGATATCTACTATGAACATGATGTTTGATAACGCAGATGAGTAATTTAAAAAATTAGAAAACCTATACATCTATCTATACCGATTCAATAGTACAAGCTCCTGGCTGTCGCCAATTTTTCAAAAAACTCTAAATAAAAATGAAATCCCATCAAACACATTATCGTAAAAAAAGGCCAAGTTTTTAAAATGTCCGCCGAAAAAAGTGGTGAGGTTTAAAAAGTTCCAAAGCTTAAAAATACAAGAATGAAGAATCGTTTTTTTTTATTACCAAGCAAATGGAAAATATTGTTTAAGGTCGGGCAACGTATTAATCCCACCGATTTCAAGACTATTTCTGGGTTTTTATACTTAATTTTCCAATATAAAGGTTTGTTTCTTGACATACAAATTACAACAATATCATAAGCAAAACAAAACTAGCAAACTGAAGATCTAACTAGGTTTTTGGGTAAATTGAAAGCATATGTATGCATAATTTCATCGCAAACGAAAGAAAATACGAAATTATAAGACTCGTATAAACAAACATGACGAAATTTTAAGGGTCCCTGGTGGCTAAGGAACCCTAAATCCGACATCAAATTAGATGTCCTATTTATCAAAATATATCTATTTTATCATTTTTAGATCAGTGCCTAGATTTATGTAAAGCCTCTCAAGATGACAGTGAACCAGTTAAAGGACAGATAATTATATCTCTCCTCTCGCGAGATGGTCCATGTGGCGGAACTCCACTTGCTATAGTGAGCCCTATGGGTGATATTAGGGGACCCCCAAACAACCAATCCGTCGAAAATCATAATGTAGAGAATGGCAATACTAGCGACGATCTTCCATCGGGTTGGGAGGAACGCAGAGCATCCAATGGCCGACCTTATTATGTCAATCACTTGACCAAGTCGACACAGTGGGTGAAACCCCAATCTAGTGGAAAAATTAGAGCTACTGGTGCAAATAGAAGTAGGCCAATTAATAACAATGAGTGTGGTGACAATAGTAATATTGAAATTAACAGGTAATCATTTTCCCCCTAATTCACTGATATGATCTTACTTTAAAACCGGTCCAACTTGACAGTAAGGAGTTTACATTGACAAAATAGAATATTTTGGGAGACAATTATTCCTTTTACCGATTCCAAAGCTTTACCTCTAGATTTTCATCTTTAGTTTTATTATATTAAGGTTTATTGATTGACATATGTAATATAAATTATAATATCCTAAAAACAACAATACTGCCCAACTAGAAGATCTAACTTCCATAGCAACTAGATCGGGTCTAAGTCTTAAACTTTTTTAATGAATCTGGGTGTCCGTTTGCGTCGACTTTTATAAATTAAATGTTAAATATTTTTCATTCTCTGATACATCATATTCGTTTATAAAATTTTGGAAAATATTAATATTTTTAACATTTTCCAGGAATCTTTTTTTGGATTCATTCTTTAATGACACTGTATATACAAAATATAATTAAAAGACCTAGGTAAATTAAGAATTCCGAGATTGGATAAAAACATTAAATATTATCGTCAGATTACAGTAAACCTTTTTTCATTAAGTATTATAATGTATTGTTTAAGAAAATATTTAACTCTTATCTTTTTATGATAAATATTTTATTCTATAGAAATGGTTATTTAATATTTTAGAACTGAAGAACATACAAATAATAACCATCATGATGTTCAGCTGTCGTTAACACCTGGATCAAGCACGTCTCCCGTGTCTCCCGTTGTGAGTCCGCAACACAAAGAACCACGCCCTGCACCACCCGGACCTGCTTTTCCTACCTTATCACCAGAGCCTAAAAGTCACTTGACACCTACTATAGCCACGTCTCCCACTACAAATAATACCGAAAATTCTCATGTAAATAACCCAGTATCTTCAACAACAACAAGTACAGTTTCAGCGCTATCTACCGTCTCACCTGTAGTTTCATCGGGTATAACACAAAACAATAGTGTTAGTCCCCAAAGAGCACCTAACAGAGAACGTCGACCCAGAAATGGCGATGAAAGGCGAGATGGCAGCAGTAGAAGAAGAGGAGGTAGAAATAGAAACTCTGTCATAGCTGCCCAGGTTGCAGCGGCTGTAGGACAAGCAGTTGCTAATGGGGCAAGTGGTCAACCATCTAAATTAGATTTACCCCCTGGATATGGTAAGTGTCATCTGATAGTATAAGATCTGGCCATGTGATTGATCCGTTCATATGTTATTTTTTGAAAAGAAATTTTAATGGAAAATTACTTATTAGAGTCATATATTGCGACCGGTTTGCATTATAAATTCTTGCCGCAAATACCTTAAGAGATGTTTTAAATTTATATTTTAAACCATTTCGTTCATTTGTTTGCGAAGTAAAGGAAGATTCATCTGAATGACAATAATTTAAAGAATTTAAATAAAAATGGTTGTCACCTCTCAATCTGCTGCAACCTCCTGACATTGCCGGTGTATGTGACAGTTCATGTATCGAAACCCCGACGCGACGGCATATGGTTCCTAGCGTAAAAGCTGCCACGACTGGTGGTTACTATCATTCGAATGACCTGATACATCTAATAAATCGAATATGATACGGCATAACATTAAGTTCTAATGATAATCTTGTATAAAGTATGGGAAATAGGTATTGTACACTTAGACTGAGATTCTATAACAAAAATAAGGAAAATGATCTCTTTAATTCCTACTGTCGACTTTCCTATTCTGCAAGCCAGATCGGTTGGCATCGGTGCAACCGAATAAGGCCCGAAGTTAAAAGCGATAGGGAAAGAAATTTACCTGTCTCTTTGGCATCTATCCTTGTCATGACACCGTGAAAAGTTTTTTTCATTTTCTTACATCGTTGTGTCAACTTTTTCCAAATATAACCTTAAAATTGGGCCGTTTCTGTTTACTATTTTTATTTCTAATTTTTTGATATAACTATAAAAATCACTTACGGTATTGAGAAATAAATGAAAACTTTATCCAAACCAGATATATTTCCATTTAGCCATAGTGAAAGCTGTAGAAAGTGTTTTAAATTCGATGGGATATGAATCAAAAGTTCGGGAAAAATGGGCATTAGTAAGTAGATATGATATTTATTTATTCATTGTATTATGTATTTTTAAAACATACCTATTTAATTTTTAGGATGTTGGGAAATGGAAAGCTAGAATAAAATTAAAAGCCCTTAAAATTAGAATAGAAATAAAGAAACTGGTGGTGGTAAAGTACCTAAACCATCAGATATTGAAGACAGGCAATTGGTAATTGTTGGTTGGACTACTATTGTGAGACTACTGTTGTAAGAGATAATTCTGTCTGAGGTCTCAACATGGCAAAACCTTGAGATAATTACATAAATATTACATTTTTAATGACCAAATTTCATAAACCACATATTTATCTTCTTCATTTTTGTCTATAGTAAGTCTCAACTATTTCTAAATAATAAGTCTTTAATTTTTTATAAGCATTGTAAATAAAATATTAGGATTTACAGAATAAACATTTTAGAAATTCGATATGCCCAAAAACTATAAACAGCTCCGAAATATAAACCAAATTTATCCATATTGTTTTGTCTCTTTCAGGTTATCTAACTTGGGTGTAGTTGTAATAAGTATGACTATTGTACATTTTTGTTGACGAAATAAAACATTTTTGTATTTATTTAGGGTATGAAAATTTTTTTTTTATAGAAAACATTTGTAAATATAAAAATTGTGTAACCAGATTTAATTAACAAATATATTTTTTCTATTGTAAAAGAATTTTTCGTATTACAGGTTTTTGTGTTTTTGAAACAAAATTCTGATTTCAAATTTTACGTCAATTTTTACATTGTTGAAAGCATAAAAAAACAAGTAAAATAGAATAAAAACATTTATCAGACCAGTAGTTTTCCATTATTATTGATACACTAGGTTTTAGTCAGAGAATTTTGTCTAGTCGGGAAAAGTCAGATAGTTTTGACTAAATTTCTGGAAATGTACGTACGTGCCGGAGTCCTAACTAGAAAATTTCCAAATATGTATTAGTAAGAGTCATATTCTATAGCTTAAAAATTGTTAAAAATTATAACTTTATAAACGAAAATAATTTGTGAAAATGTCAGTTGTCCCAGAAAAACAATACGATGGTTTCTACGCTTTTTATATGAATAAATATCGATCACATTATATGAAAAGTCTACTTCTTTTTTAACTTGAAATTTTGAATAAATATGTGGAAAAGTCAGAGAATTTTATATTTATAAATGCGTAGGAATCCTGTGTTTGTATTTACATTGGAAATAAAATATTAATTTATATATAAATAATGATAACCGAAAACTTATAATAGATTTCTTATACAGTATCATTCTTATGTCTACAATTAGAGCCAAGTAACTACATTATGTAAACTATTTTGCTAAATAATATTGTAAACCTATATTAAAAAATATTCCAACAGTTATTTTTAACATATATGGTTTATTAATAAATGTGTAAAAGTTTGATTGAACACTAATAACATTAAGTTTAAAAATTTCTCTTTTGTAGAATTATCTTTAAAGACTGGGGAATGGGGATATGAAGCCAACACTGAAGGTGTAGCTTGAATTACCCAGAGGCCATAAGTTTCTTTGACTTGCAACAATAAAAAAATAATTTTTTTCGTTCACTATATCTATAACGTATTTCTAATTAAAAAAAAATAGTAATATTTATGTCAATAAAAAAATATTCCTAAAAAAAGTTTTTAGATATGTAAATAAGTTAGTGAACTGAAACACTTATATCTCTAGCTTACTTATTTCTTTTAGAGCGTTCTCAAGAAAAATTCTAATTTTGAATTACCTCTACATAAATGAATCGTGGGATGATACAGGAAATTTTGGTATCAATATGTAATATTTCCAAGTTGAAGTTGCATATAATTAGCACATTCTTGAAAGTAACCTTTTCCTATTAATTTAATTATGTTCTGTGGTTGGTGTAATAATACCTATTGTGTACAATGCCTCCAATCATTCCTGTTTAACTCATGAAGCCTATTTATGTTATTCTTATGTCTCCCATGACAAATATTATCCACTACTCCTTCAGCTGGCTTAAAATGGTTTCCGTGATTTTCGAAACACATCAAGAAACTACTGATTGACTTGAAGATAATAAATGTTTTCCACCAACACTTCGTTCATAGCTTTTCGTCCCCAAAAACCTCAGAGTAATTAGAATTCATAACTGGGAAAACATTTGACTGTCTCTAACGCTCTGGGTGAAATATGGGTCTATATGTATTTATAAATACATATTCTAATTGAAAAAGTTCTATAAACCGTTAACCCGGTATGGAAGAACAATCACATTGGCGCGGAACACCCGTTTTTAAACTCTCATGTGATGCTGTAATTTCATTAATTAAAGATGTCTGTACGGAGAACATTGTATTTGTATTTTATTGAACTGTATTCAATTTGTAAACTGAGAAAGCCACGAGACAACCATGAAATAATATATTTACAAATAAAAATGACAATCATAAAGTTGTGATGACAATTGAAGTTTAAACATTATTCGGCAAAATAAAACGATAAACGCAACGGGTAGTATGAAGTCCTGCCGTAGCTTTATGATATGAAAAGGAACTTGTTATAGAAAACGAATATTCGAAGAGAAAAGGATCCTTTCCGTTTCCCTTTCCCTATTTTCGTTTCCCTTATTTTTGTTACGGAATCTCGGCCTTTTAATATAACTGTCAGCTGTCACATGTCTTGTTCTGCCTAACTACTGTATAGCTAAATTTTAAGAGGTTTTTAAATGTAGGTGTCAAGTATTAATAATTAGGATGCTACAGATTTAGCTCTACATGAAATCTTACTAATTTTTATGGCGAAGCGGCCTCGTATTTTACGGATTTATTTTTGATGGCTTTATCTCTATAGCTAACAATAAAAATTTCAGATTTAAGAACTACTCAACAAGGACAAGTGTATTTTTATCATATACCAACAGGGGTATCTACATGGCATGACCCTAGAATACCTAAGGATTTGACACCGTTGAGTCTCGCTTTGGATCATTTAGGACCGTTACCGTCTGGTTGGGAGATGAGACAGACCACCTCTGGAAGAGTAAGTGACGCTTAATCTTAAGATTTTTGTTGCATAAAATTGGGTAAAAATTTTAATGCAATATATCTATTTCGAAGAAAAATCAGATTTACAATACTTAAATATTTTTTATTTAGTTTATTTATTAAAATCTATTTTCTGTTTAAAAACTTCAGAGTTAAACGCGCGTCCCTTGAAATCGAAAAAAAAACTGCACGCTGAATAAGGCAGACGATACTCTTCATCTTCCTTCAGCCTGGAAAACTCTCCTCAAATGGGACCATTGTCCGGCACGGGGGCTGAGCCAATGGCGCTAGAAAGAGGGGACGGAGCCAACGCCAACAAATTTCTTTCATTTAAAGAAAACAGCTCCTGAAAATTATCGATTGTTGGTTTAAAATTGTGAACGATGGTTTAAATGCTTCAAAAATGGTGATTTTAATGTAAAAGACAAGAAGCGTCCAGATCGGCCGAAAAAGTTTAAAGATGTAAATTTGCAAGAATTATTGGTTGAAGACTCAACTCAAACTATAAAATAATTGGCAGCAATATTGAATGTTTCCCAGTCCACAATTTCCGAACGTCTACATGCATTGGACAAGATCCAGAAAGAAAGAAAATTGATTCTATGTGAATTGAAGGGAAGAAACATTTAAAGGCGAAAAAACACTGGTTAGATTTTGCTTGCCAGACAAAAGAGTTTTTGCATCAAGTTGTAACAGTTGATGAAAAGTAAATCTATTTTGATAAACCGAAGCGCAATTTGGTGGGGAATCAGGGAGCTGTGTATTACGAACTACTAAAACCTGGTGACAATTACTGGCGATCTCTTTTGACAACTGATAAAATGAAACCAAGCATTGAAGAAGAAATGACTATACGACGAAAGGCATGATAAAGTTATTTTTCTCTATTTGGAAAACGGTAAATGGGACGTTTTATTTCTCCCGCTGTATTCACCTGACTCAGCCCCTTAGGACTATCATTTATTTCGGTCAATGCAGCACAGATTTTGGAAGTCAAAATATGTTTTATTGTTATGAACACGTATTTGTCATAAACAAAGCTTAACTATTACCAGAAAAAAAGTACATTATATATATATATATATATATATATATATATATATATATATATATATATATATATAAAATACGACAGTGGTCAAAAAGTTAAATAAAAAAAGAAAAAAATTATGAATAAAGGCGCAATAATTAGACATGAAAGATGAACAACAATTTAGTAAGAAGTAAGGAAAGTCCTACATAAAATATGGACAACCCTTATATTCTTATGAAGAGTTTAGAATTTGGTTTGATGAATGCCTCAAAAAGCGAATAATTTTTTGACACGGAATCCATTCTTTGATTATTTAGATAATTCATCTTGTTCTGGAAACAAATATATATTTTATTGAGAGAACTCGTCGATTTGGCAGACAAATGACGTAAAACTGACATCGATCATGTGATATTGGGAATTCGAAATTTCCCTAGATCAGTCAATTATTGTTGTATTAGCCTAAAGTCACCAAAATTATTATTTTATTGTAGTATTTCTAACCTGTTAATAATTTTGTGTGTAAATAGACACACAAAAAAATTGTTTTTTTCTACTCTTCAATCTTTTGCGCCTTCAATTTAATGTCTTAAAGTGGAATAATTTTATATAAAAAGACAAAGTAAATTTAAAGTCCACTCCTGAACTTTATACCAACTGATAAGAGGCATATAAAACAGAAATATTTTGACCATATACCGCACTATGGGATATCGCACTCTATTAAACGTCAATATTTTTGATTGCTTGAGGAAAAGTCATTATCGATAAAAAGTTTTGCTTGTGAGGTGCTCAAAATATTCAAAAAAAAATCAAATATATATATATATATATATATATATATATATATATATATATATATATATATATATATATATATATATATATATATATATATATATATATATATATATATATATATATATGTATAAATTCATATATAGAATGAGAACAAATTTGCAATCCGACCATTTACCTGCAATGACTTATTCGTTGTCGGTAACTAAGCGATACCAGATCTTCATATTATAAAAATTTAAAAGATAAGGGACAAGTCCACACATCAGTGTAAAAAAGCATTGAACATGACAGTTTTTAAGATTGTTTAATTTTTTTGTTATAACAATATATTTATAGGATCGCATTAGAAGTATAACAATTTATTCTCATGTACTTTTTTTTTGCGTTCAATTAAAAAGATACAAAAATTGATATCCCTAAAACGTGCGACATATATAGTAATACGCATAATTTCTTCTTAATATTTATGGAAACACCTGTGTTCCTCGTCAGTTGCAGTGTATTTTATCATTTATCAAATATTCAGGGTCCTTTCCCATAGTTTTGTAATTGAAATTAAAAAGCAACTTTCCTTAATACTTCTGTTTATTTTCAGATTTATTTTGTCGATCACAATAGTCGAACGACTCAATTTACTGATCCTCGTTTAAATTCTCAAATACTAAACAATATTCTAAAAAGAGTAAATCCTCAGCCCAGTCAAAACAATCAACCACCACAACCTGGTAGCACTATCAATGCGTTAAGTGTTAATACTGCGACAACTATAGGAAACCATCCCACAACTGCCGATAATGCGACGCCCCAAAATCCAGTTTCCGTTTCGCCCAGATCAAGGCTTCTTGAAGACTTACCACAGGTAATTGAAAATGTAAATATAGTAAAGACTAATAATGTTCGCATTTAAATATGATCTATACTTAACAACACACTATTGTAGGTGGAAAATCATGGCTTTCTCGGGACTTGCTTTGTGCTTGTTGAAAACTAATTTTATGCCCGTGTTATCATATTACTGTATCTAAAATTTGTGAGAATGGCTAATAGATTCAGTGACTATGTGGTGTTGATGCAATTAAAAATATTTTTAAAAATAATGTTAACCACAGTATTAAATTGCACTAATCTTAAAAACAAATATTAAACCGATCAAGTTCGTGTCGGTGAACCCTGGCGGTGATTTTTCCTTTTTTTTTTACTGTTTCCTATATAATCTTATTTTATCCAAAATATTAATTTAACGCACGATTTTTTTTATTTTTTTTTCTCGAAAAATTTTGAAATATCAAAGAATTCATTTTAAACAATTTTTTGTATTTCATAAATTAGCGAACGTAACTAAATCATTAATTTTCGTTGAAAGTATTTACTAATTGCTGTTTTTCAAATTTTTAAAATTTACCGTTGTGAAATTGAGGGTGGAATGAGACACATTATAAGAAACTAAATAAAAAATATTTTATGACATACTTAACTGCACTTTTGAAGATCTATGTAACGAGACCCCATTCGATATGCCAGGACTAAAAACTTTATAGGCTTTGCGTTAATTTATGGCAAAAGAAACAAATATTTACAAGACTGAGACATATAGACGGATAGGCGGACATGATACACAAGTGTAAGAGTTCCGAGTTTGCTACGGAACCCCTAAAAGACATTAAATTCAGATACAAAAAAGAAGCACGTGACATCTTGTAAGCGCAAAAAGTCGTCCCAACTTTCCACATACGATGAGAGGTACCTTTTGTTTTTCATTCACTTCATGTCTGTCTTTGGGTTAACTGAAAGCATATACATACAAAATTTGATCGCAAAAGATGGGAAAATTCAGAATTATAAGGCTGTGACATATAGACTGACGGACAGGTGGACAGACAGATGTACATGGAGAAATTACAAGGATTCCTAGGTGCTACGGAACCCTGAAATCGTACGGTAAAGAATTTAAGTTCGTTTTAAAGAGATTTAATAGTGCTAATTAATTAATGTTGACAGTTTTTATTTTAATGTAGTCTTCATAACATTTCAGTAAATGTGACTTTGCGAAGTAGTAAATATCTGATGGACTTCCATGGTCTTAATTTTGTTGTTGAATATCACGATGTTCCAACTAGTGGTTATCTCTAGCCGTTTTCAGGTGAATTTCAGTATGTGTGAAGTTCAGGTTTCAGTGATATTCAGCAATAAAATTATGACAATGGAAGACCAACAGATTACTACTTCGCAAGAAACATCGTTGTCTATGACCTTCAAACAAACATTACTTAAGATCTTATGTAAAAATGGTAATTTTAGAATAGTTTTCATTTAATCTTGGAAAGGTCCGATTTATTTTTAGCCGAAATTGTTGATTCAACAAAATAAAAAGTTATTTTTTAACCATTGTGTGGTATGTGTGTTAGTATTTAGTAATAGTACAATATATAATTGTGTATGTATGTATTTTTCTAGGGATTGTTAAGTGAAAGTGACCATTTGCCAAAATATAGACGAGACTTGGTTGCAAAATTAAAAGTTTTACGAGCCGAACTAACAGCTTTACAACCACAAAGTGGTCATTGTAGGCTAGAAGTATCAAGAAGTGAGGTTTTTGAGGAGAGTTACAGGTATGTTATTTCTAAAGGAAATTAATGGTTATAACTTTATAAATTTAAATGATGTTTTCTAATAAATCTGCAAAGATTATTAAATCATTTTGTTATTCGTGTCCACTTGATGTCGGTAAAAATTTCAAATTTTTTTTTATGTTAAAAAATATATATTGTATATGTCATAATGGGTCACTGAGTAGCTGCAATATTTTAAATTCTTGCTTAGTAAGTTCAGATATGGTGACAATGGTATTACTATAAACAACGAACGTTGATTATAAACACAGCTTAGTGCATATTGAGCACCCATTACATTAGGGTTATGTAGCCGTTGTTTGTTGCTTTTTTGTTTCCTGTATGATCTCGTTGTTTTATCTAAAATATTAACTTACCTTTTTATAATTTTTTTTAATGACGAGCATATTGAAACATTGGAGATTAAAAATTTAAAAAGTTTTTGTTTGTAAGTATTTACAAACAGCTATGCCAAATGTTTTCAAACTTTTAAATATACCAGAAGTGGAGCGGAAAAAAAATAACCACAATTTTCTCAGATTTTTATATTTTCATTTTCGTTTTACGTCTGTTTTTGAGTTAATTGAAAGCATATACGGTCAAAATTTCATCGCAAGAAAAGTACGATAATGCAGTTATAGATGAACATGACGAAATTATAAGGGTTCTCAATGGCCACAGAACCCTAAAAAGGAACTGAGATAAGAAAAAGAAAGATAAAAGAGGAATTTTTAGAAATACTTAAAATTAGTTTTTACTTCTCAGCAGATATTAAAAATTGAGGTGTTTTCTTATATTACAAAAATAAAATATTCTTATTATATAAGTTCAAAATATGAAACACGTGAAGTTTCAAACACGAAAGAAAATATTGTTATATGTTTAAATGGTTTAAAATATGTTTAAGGTAGTTCATCGCCTCTATATATACTTTTTGAAACTTCGAATATTCATTGTTAATATAATTTTCCATAAGATCGCGAAATTTTAGACACCTTGCCCATCTCATAGTTGAGATAATCAATATAAAAAATGCACCATTTAACATAGACTATATGGGAAGAACCATATTTTGCTGAAAAACGAATATATGATGTATAAGTAGACATGATATACTACAAGATGGGGATGTCTAAAAATGCTGTTAATTCACAGCTGTAATGTAAATTTCGTTATCTAATAATATTTTGAGCGGTGGTCGCGAGGAATTCATACCAAAATGGAGAAGCGACGACGCTATAACGCAAAATAGGCGAGCGGGAGTTGCATTTTTTACTGAAGCTCGGCACGTTATCAATTAGAGGTTAAGTATCAAGGTTCGTTAGTGTGTTTTCTGTTTTTACGCATTACCTATAGGATTTACGTACACCTGTGGGATTACGATATATGATATTAGGTCAAGATAGAGGTTAGACAAGGACTAAATAAACTTAGTGTTTATTATCTATCGAGCTTACGTGGTATAAGCAGTGTTGCCGAATCGTCACTTCATTATTCATACACGATTCGCCCTGTGAAAGTGTGTAGTTAGCATCAAAAGTTCAGAAGAGGAGTAGAGGGCGTATCATACGAAAGTGCATTGAATCGTGCGTGATACTTTTGGCCACAATTATATCCGATGAACTTCCTTAATTGGTTTTCAAATATCAGTGATATTGTGATGACGTATCCATATTTGTTTGATTGGTAGATATGAAAAAAGTTTATAACTTCTATGTTCTTTCTAGACTTATAATGAAAATGCGACCAAAAGACATGCGAAAAAGACTTATGGTAAAATTTCGAGGAGAGGAAGGTCTCGATTACGGAGGCGTCGCGAGAGAATGGCTCCATCTTCTTTCCAGAGAAATGTTGAATCCACAGTACGGCCTATTTCAATATAGTAGAGACGATCATTATACACTTCAAATAAATCCTGATTCTTCCGTTAATCCCGAACATTTATCTTATTTTCATTTCGTCGGAAGAATATTGGGTATTGCTGTATTTCATAATCATCAGTTAGAGGGAGGATTTACGTTACCTTTTTATAAGCAGTTATTAAACAAGCCTATAACTCTTCAGGACATAGAAGGTGTAGATCCTGAATTGCATAGAAGCCTTACTTGGATGCTGTAAGTCAAATTTTGAGTAAATTATTAAAAGTACACAAATAATTTTCGGTTTTCTCAGGGTTTGAATACAGGGAATTAAATATGAAAACAAATATTCAATTAATCAAACATTTAGTAATTCTAAAAGAAAAATCTGCAAAGGGCTTGTTTTTCAAATACAGGGTATTGAAATTTTGTAGTAATTTAAGATATTTATATTTATATAATCTTATTAGATATTAAATTAAAACTTGGCACACCTCAACTTCATCTACTACATTTTTAGATATTAAAACTCAAGTTGTAAGTATAGAACGCTCCCAGGATCTAAAAAAAGGGACGCTACTATATTTAACAGTTGAAACAGTTAAAAAGCACAAAAAAACTTAGACTTTTTGATTTGGAAAACTGAAAAATAGTTAAATTCTGTTTTGTTACGCGCTTCTAGTCCAGTTTTAAAGGGATTTCAACTTACTCAGAGTTTACAAAAAAAAAATAAGTATAAAATAAACATGTACCAGAAAGATTTAAATTTTAAGCTATAGAATTGAAAAATTAAAAATACACATTTTCAAATTATTCTTAAAAGTGTTTCTTCTTTCCAGTTAAAACTAGATTAGAAAATTTACTTGTTACGGTACACGTGTTTGTGTTTACAAGAGGATCTATTTCGTAATTAAATTTTAACTGCTCTTAAAATTAGACCAGAGGCAAAGCAGAATTTAATTATTTTTCGAAAACAGTTCGCCGAATCAAAAATTATCAGGTTATAATTTTTCTGTATTTTTACACGTTTTAACTACCAAAGTTATAAAATTAGGGATGCCATTTTTTCTAAGGCAGTTACCCATACGCAGACAGTGGGGAATGAAAAGCGTCTGGACGATCTACATAATTCTATATCCATAACCAGCTTGGGCTTTAGCGAACACCTGTATAAGGCTCTGTTAACGGCAGTACTACTTAAGACCGCTCGAAATGTCCTAAAGTTTATGGGAAAATGCATAGAACCGTAAAATTACCTATGGCCCAACAACATGGAAAGGGCCTCACCGCGCTCCACTCTTTTGATATCCGAGTATATCTGAAGACGAGTGAATACTGCCCTGGAAGGAGTACGAAAGCCGTTTGGCTGATTCTATAGGATAATAATAATATTCTTTATTTGGCAACAAAATCTTCCCAACAAAAAAACTAAGCAACGTCACAATATAGGAAAAGTTAGCCCCCATAAACTTTTTTTTTACATTTTTCAAGATAAACTAAAAAAAAGTAAAACACATAGATAACTACATACATAGATAGTATATTTTAAAGTAAGTAAAAATAGAATTAAACTTAAGTATGCAGCAAAATTAATAAAAAAGAATACAATTAAATATTTAATTCCTCCAAAATGTAGTGGTCGAATATAGAGTGAGGTGTTCAACTTTAAATTTTATATCTATAACGATTACAAAAATACATTCTACTACTAACTGCTAAGTTTACAGAAATGCTAGTAAAGTACTATTTTTTTTTACATCTTAGTGAAAATAACATCGATGGTGTCTTAGATACTACCTTCTCAGTTGAAAATAATAGTTTTGGAATTGTAAAAGTTCACGAATTGAAACCAGGTGGTTCCTCTATAGCAGTAACAGAAGACAATAAAAGGGAATACGTAAAACTTTATGTAAATTATAGGTAAGTGTAGGTTTCAAAACAATAAATTATATTTAATACATCATTTATATTTACAGTCTAAACCACTAAAGAAATATTAAATTCTATTTACCAAAACTAATAATTGGCTTATTGTGCTTTGTTGACTTGATAGATATGAATTTTTTGTTTATAGAAGAGCCAAAATATATACACCAAATGTTGTTTTAAGCAAAATTATCTGAAGTGTCAAAAATTCGCTTATATATGTACAGGGTATCCCACTTAAAAAAATATTCGCTCAAATATTTCCCAAAGTTCGTGAGATAGGGACAGGGAAAAATGTTCAATACAAAGTTTGTAAAGTTCGAAGTAAAACATCCACTAGTGACCTGAAGACTGACCTTCAAGATTTTAATTCAACGTGTTTTTTTTTCAAATGGGAACTCCCCTTTTTTAATTATAAAAATGGAGTTTATCGAAAATTTCACGTTTAACTATATAGTTACCATTTTGATTACACAAGTGGAAAGTACGAACACATTCGACCATATAATATCATGGGGGCTCAAAATGACCGGAAGGTCAAATGTAATTTTTTCTATGAATCGGCCGATAATTGAGAATCTAAGGGCATTCGACAAAAATGTTTGGTACAAAAGTTATGGGAATTTAAACGGGGTAATCTCGTAGCCACTTTAAGATTGAACATTAGAGAACGACATGTCAAGTTTTGTATGAAAAAGCATAAGAAAGGGTTGTTTCCAAAATCCGTTCTGCGCCCTTGGAGATGAGTAAATATATGGTTGAACGTAAACTTTTCCAACTTTCCATTTCTGCAGTAAAATTGGAAATTTCCATTAAAAAATAACTTTCCAAGTTTCCATTCTTAATGATGATGTCCTGACTGAATTGGTCACTATGAATTGTCAATTATTTTTCATTGTGTTCTTTATTATTTTCAAGTTTGCTATTGAAGATTCTGCCACACTAATCACGGAACAAATTATTGTTAGTCAATTCATCTTTACCATGTATCCGACATCTGCCTCCTCTATATGCCACTTCTTTGCTTTTTTGATTTTTTCATGTAGATATCTTCTCCACGGTTTTCAATTTAAAATTTATGCCTCAGAACTAGTTACAGATATGTCACTTTTTGCCACGTGCCCTTCAACGCTGTCCTTGTATCTCAATTTTTATCTCCCAATGTTGCGATTTTGATTTTCACAGCATGCCTACATCATCGGAGTAGTGACTCCACACTTAATATTTTTTTGCCCTTTTTAGGATATGTGTCTTCCACACTTTGTGCTGGCACTTGATTTCTAGTGTGTTCCTTGGACACCTTCGATGGAACTGGTCTAGTTTTCTAATCTGTGGTCTATATAAACACTACTGATACAGCAAAGATGTCTCAATTTTAGGGTTTGTTTCAAAAAGTGTTGACAATGTTATTATTTTTCCGGTAGTTCCTAAGATGTCCAGCAAAATAAAAAAATCGGTGATAATTAGTTTCATAAGTAAATCAAAATTATCAAAGTTATAGTTTTTAATTACGTAAAAAATGACATTATTCTCATTATAATATGATGTGGTAGTTTTGACCTGATTTTTATTTTATTTATCTACAATATTGTTTACAGTTAAAATGCATAAAGAATATGTTCTTTCCATTTTTTTAATTGGTATCGACGTTGACCTGACCTAAGTTCCATGGACTTACAATATAAAATTGCATTAAAGATAAGCTTTATAAAACAACACATAATGACTTAAAATATCTTAAAGAAAGGGTCTGACTAACTTAAATGACACCGACAGTACTTAGAAATATTAAAGCAAGATTATAAAAAGCCTCTGATATATGTTCAGCCAAGCCAGGCGAATAAAGGCAACCGCCAACATGTAGTCAGCTCCTTTCACCTGGCCTGGCCATCACCAATGATAGTTCAACGCTGTGTCTGTTTTATGATGCACGGGTCAGGGATACGTGAACAGGATGAAAAGTTTCCGACCTAAGAAGAAAAATTATGACACCAATATACTTTTCTAAATAATCTGGATTGAACATTCAAGTGGTTATTATAGTACTAATTAAAGTTTAGCTCACACGATGCTTATTACACTGTTGGTTTGCGTGCTTGATTTCTCTGCTGGGCCCCAAGCGTGCTGTAGCGCTAGACCTTCTGATGGGTCCTCCGTGTTGTTGGCTTCATAAGTATACGTTGCTGAGCTGAACTGCAAATGGTTTCGACGCGTGCAAATTGATAGTTTGGAAAATAAAACATGATTGTAGCGAATCTTCTATAAAATTTCCTATCAATTTCTGAGGTTTATAACAATTATGAGTTTTATAAATTTGTGTGAATTATTGTTAATTCATTAAAGATTGTCTTGGATTGCTTATCGGTAGCCTTCGAAATTAATCGACTATCGGCAGCATTGGTAAACCCATGTCCAAGTGACCAGACGCGACTTTCTCATTCTTTACCGATTAAATCCACCAAAGAAACAACCACGAAAAATATAGCATGATCTATCGCGGAATTCATGCACGGGCTCACGGAACGATGCATTGACATCATTTTCCATCATGTCAGCCGGTACGGTGACCATCACAGCTTCCAGCATGCAGTCCGATAACCAAACAAACGTCGTTTAAGCTAAGCTTAAGTAAGCTATACAATAGCTTCGACGTCGTCCACTATTTATGTGTCTCTGTGTTAAACTGAGAACACGTCTAACATGTTGATATCAACATTCGCCTACGTTGTTGCATTTCTGAACTCGCACAGCATTGCACATGTTTAGAATCTGCCAACCTGTATAGAGAACGATGAATAACCGTCGGTAGTTAGAACACGTAGAAAAGTAAATATTAAACTATTATATCGTATATTTTTTTACAAGAAAATAAACATTTTTTTACGTATTTTGAGAGTTTACAACTAAATAAAATAAAAATTAGGTGTTTAAAAATGTTATAGCCATACTTGGAAAGCATTCCTTATGATGGTTATTGTGTGCCGAAAAGTCAGAAAATGGGGTTGAGTATCATGCTATTCGGGATAAGACATGATAATGAGATTAGCATCATCTTCGAAGATTTTTAGATTTTTCCTTATAGGAAACCAAAAGAACAACATATTTTAAACAAGCCCTAAATAATGGAAACTTGTTCTAATTTAAGCGACTTTATATTTCCATTTCGGAGATTGTAGTAATGTCACTACTTAAAATATACTTCCTGTAAAGGTTATTTTTAGAAAATTGATGATGCGTGCTTGGCACCCACTCTCGATGTCATAAAAAATGAATCATAATCGAATCTACTGGATCTGCAATAAAAATAAACAACACAGTGCGCTCACGATCTGTAAGATTTACAGAAATTATCAAACAAACACGCCAGTCAGACGGAACAACTTCAACATTATCTGTACGGAAACGAAGTCGGACGCTTATTGTTAACATTTATCTTTATACATTTTAAAAAAAGACTTGCATCTCCATGCTTACAAGATACAGGTGGTACAAGAATTAAATGGATTATATTTCAAGGTCGCTGTAAAAGCTGCTATCTGCTAACGTCAAAATCAAACTATTCTTCGAAAATCAAAATGGACGAGCAGTTTAGTTCAAATCAAAAGATATTTTGCGATGTGAAGGAATGTCGTAAGCCATTAGTTAGCGCCTGCGTCACCCAGGACATCGGCCAATCGAAGCCATTCAAGAATTGTTTCTGAAAAATGAAGAAGATAATATTAGCTAGACCTCTAGGAGCCCCGATTGTCACCGCTGAATTATTTCCTGTGAGGTTACCTTGAAAGTAAGGTGAACGAGAATACCCCAGCTGATATACACTCTAAAGAAAAATATCGCGGCTCAAGATCAATTTCGAGGGAAATATATATATATATATATATATATATATATATATATATATATATATATATATATATATATATATATATATATATATATATATATATATATGTAATAATATTCGCTCCCGATTTAAAGGTTACATACAACGCAACAGATAGTATGATTTTCAACTTATAAGCTTTTATTGACTGTACCTTAATTTTTCATAAATAATTATAGAAATTTCTGGTTTCTCTTTTATACCAAAATCAAATTACTAGTACCCTTTTTGGACACCTTGTGTATATATATATATATATATATATATATATATATATATATATATATATATATATATATATATATATATATATATATTTATTTATTTTCTTGATTCTTGAACCATAGATTATATCATTTTTCTTTATTTTACCTTTTCTTGGGTTTAGGTTCTATATTTAATAAATACACAAAACGATTGACGTTTCGCCCTTTATTCAAGGCATTTTCAAAATTCTTTCATCCTAAAAATATATAATTAAAATACATCACATAAAAAACATATTTACAATTTCGAAAAACAGTATTCAAAACTTTAAAATTAAAAAAAATTTCAATATTTAATTTTACCGGTACACACCTTGACATTTTGTTGTTCTGTTACTAAATAAAATTCAAATTTTACATCGTTTACTGAGGATACGTGGAATGCGAATGTGTTTTATTTTTTTAATTTTTTTTATATTTTACAATGCATAAAAAAACAAATAAGGTATATGTTTGGTTTTATGTTTAAGAGGATATTCAATTTTTGATTTTTATTTGACCGGATCGAATACTTAATATTTTTATTTAAATTAGGCTTGCGTAAATGTGGCTCAAATTTCCCATATCTGTTCTGTCGTTAACAGTGTTTTTATCTTTTTTAATTTCAATCATTTCCTTTATCTGTAATTTTTGGTAATTCATATCTTAGTTTTTTGTAATGGTACTGTTATAATCAAAAGTATGTTTTTCGTCCTGTGTGTGTTTGTTTAACGCTGTTGAGGCGTTTTTCGTATATTTATGGTCATTTAATCTGTTCTTCAGTAATTGGCTCGTCATGTCTATATATTTTTTGGGACAATTTGTGCAAGGAATCGAATATATTATATTTGATTTATTCATGAGAGGAGTTTTACTTTTTAAATTTGTGAACAATGTATTTAATTTATTATGTGACCTGTGGCATACGATAATATCATGCTTTTTTAAAATGTATTTTATTTTTTCTGACAGCTCACTAGTGTACGGTAATGCCACATATTTTTGCTGTTTATGTTCTATGTTTTTTGTTTTTTCGTTATTATAAAACTTATATGTTCGTTTATCAATTATTTTGGTGATAGTCTTTTCGTTGAAATTATTATTTATTAGTGGCTCTTTTACTTTTTGCAGTATTTTTGGTCGGAATTCTGGAGACGCCTACCAAAATTACATAAACAAAATATATCACTAAGACCTATTGTTTCTTGTATACAGTCGCCATTCTATAGTTTATCAAAATTCTTATCAGATTGCATTTCAAATATTACAGGCAAAAACGATTTTTTTATTAGATTCATTCGCCTTTAAAAAATTTATTGATAAAGTAAACCTACCTGAAAATTACACTCATTTCGCTAGATGTTATATCTTTGTATACAAACATACCAAATCAACTTGTCCACACTATTTTAGCAGAAAAATGGGAAATTTTAAAAAAAAACATACATCGCTATCAAAAAATAATTTTATGGATGCTGTTGACCTCGTTCTTAATACAAATTACTTTCAGTACGAAAATACCTTTTACAAACAACTCGATGGATGTGCTATGGGATCACCAATTTCATCAACCATTGCTCAGCTAGTAATGGAATATTTAGAGGAAAAAGTTTTAGAAAAATTAAATTTGAATATAATATTTTTCAAACGTTTTGTCGATGATTGCATAGCAGCCGTACCACAAAATAAAATAAATGAAATTCTCCAAGAGTTTAACAGTTTCAACGAAAAATTACAGTTCACGTCCGAAACAGAGAATAATAATAAAATAAATTTTCTAGATATGACACTTATACGCAGAAACAACAAAATTTTAAGTGAATGGTACACAAAACCAACTTGGTCAGGTAGATATCTAAACTGTTTCTCTAATCATTCAAAAACTCAAAAAAATAGTGTTATAATCGGTCTGTCTGGTCGTGCTATCTCCCTAACGTCTCCAGAATTCCGACCAAAAATACTGCAAAAAGTAAAAAAGACACTAATAAATAATAATTTCAACGAAAAGACTATCACCACAATAATTGATAAACGAACATATAAGTTTTATAATAACATAAAAACAAAAAACATAGAACATAAACAGCAAAAATATGTAGCATTACTTTACACTAGTGAGCTGTCAGAAAAAATAAAATACATTTAAAAAAAGCATGATATTATCGTATGCCACAAGTCATATAATAAATTAAATACATTGTTCACAAATTTAAAAAGTAAAACTCCTCTCATGAATAAATCAAATGTAATATAATCGATCCCTTGCACAAATTGTCCCAAAAAATATATAGGCATGACGAGCCAATTACTGAAGAACAGATTAAATGGCCATAAATATACGAAAAACGCCTCAACAGCGTTAAACAAACACACACAGGACGAAAAACATACATTTGATTATAACAGTACCATAATAAAAAACAAAGATATGAATTACCAAAAATTACAGATAAAGGAAATGATTGAAATTAAAAAAGATAAAGACACTGTTAACGACAGAACGGATATGGGAAATTTGAGCCACATTTACACAAGCCTAATTTAAACAAAAATATTAAGTATATAAAAATTGAATATCCTCTTAAACATAAAACCAAACATATACCTTATTTGTTTTTTTATGCATTGTAAAATATAAAAAAAATTAAAAAAATAAAACACATTCGCATTCCACGTATCCTCAGTAAACAATGTAAAATTTGAATTTTATTTAGTAACAGAACAGCAAAATGTCACCTGTAAAATTAAATATTTTTAAAAAATTTTAAAGTTTTGAATACTGTTTTTAAGTGTCTTGTTTGTTTTTCGAAATTGTAAATATGTTTTTTATGTGATGTATTTTAATTATATATTTTTAGGATGAAAGAATTTTGAAAATGCCTTGAATAAAGGGCGAAACGTCAATCGTTTTGTGTATTTATTAAATATAGAACCTAAACCCAAGAAAAGACAAAATAAAGAAAAATGATATATATATATATATATATATATATATATATATATATATATATATATATATATATATATATATATATATATATATATATATAGTATCGTAAACTATCTATTTCTTGTAATTTTTTTAAAGGTTTATGAGAGGTATAGAACAACAATTTCTTGCTCTACAAAAGGGATTTACTGAACTTATACCACCTGCATCTCTAAGACCCTTTGATGAAAGGGAGTTGGAGTTGGTGATTAGTGGAATAGGTAATATGTTTAAAATACTACTTACTAATGGAATTTAATCTGTCTTGACTTTTAAAAAACTTCCTTAATAATAAATAGTTATTTTTTCCTGTAAGAAGCCGTTAACAAATTTGTATACTATTTTATCTAAGAGTGACCACTAGCAACTTTACGTTTAATACGCACCGGTATATTCTTATTTCATTCTTTGAAAACCCATGTCGTATAAGAACTTTTTTTCCTTCGTCTTTTGCTGAAATTGTTGAGCTATCACGTAATAATTATATTTAGATTTTTAACGACTTTCAAATAACGAACCGAGAAATACAGATCGGTATTTAAAAAGATAAGTTAGTGGTGACAACACCCAGGCAAAAAGTAATTTTTTCATAATATGCATCTAATTTTTTGGAATACATTGTATATCCAATCTTATATATATATATATATATATATATATATATATATATATATATATATATATATATATATATATATATATATATATATATATATATATAATAACGTATATATAAAAAAAGTATTTTTAATTAGGTTCCATAGACATTGCAGACTGGCGGTCACACACGAGGCTGAAACATTGCACTCCAGAAACCCCGGTTGTTCAATGGTTTTGGCAAGTGGTTGAATCATACTCGGAGGAAATGCGAGCCAGATTATTACAGTTTGTCACTGGAAGTTCAAGGGTTCCTTTACAAGGATTTAAAGCTTTACAAGGTGAGTGAACTATTTCAAAATCTACTTATGCTGAAAATCATTTAAAAGCAAAATATAGATGATAGGATGATATAAAACAAGATAAAAATTATACCACAATTAGTGGAAAAGAAAGCAAATATTTTATAAAATCAATATTTTATAAAATCAATATTTTAGCTGTTTTCAAATCGGATGTATCATTAAATTACCAATCATGTCGATTTGCATAAATACTAATATATCCAAATTTTATAAAGTGCGATAATAGAATTATTTTATTCTGGGAATATCTAAAATGCCGTGAGAATGTTTTATAGTTCGTTAAAAACTTTTTCATTATGATAGTTATACGGAATACTGCGATGGGAATGTTTTTGTATATAAATTATTACGAGTTGGTATTGATGATACGTTGAAGTTACAGTCATATGTAATTTATTTAAGTACATAAATGCGTTCACTGTTGGACTTGTCATAAAATATTAAAAATGAAAACCATATTTTCTTCTAATGACGAAGTTCAAACGCTACTTTATGGTGGAATAGTTTCATTTAATTGTAGGTGTGTAGAATTAATTAAATATTGTTAGTAAAAGGAAGAGTGAAATAAACTGTATATATGGTCGAAATAATAGCAGTTTCAAAATTAATGAAAATTAACCTTAATACAAAGCTTAAACATTTTTTCTAAGGAATAAAACACTTCAGTCTGATAAATTCCTTGTTAACCTGCATTTAGCCGATGAAAAATATCAAGTGAAAATAAGTGGGGAAAATTTTATTATATATATTATTTAAGATGGCGAAAGTGTTTGTTCAATTTGTGATCGCGAAGTAAAAACAAATCAGTCGTCTATCGAGTGCTCAGTAAGTTGCTCTTGGATACACAAGGGCTGTTCGAGGCTCCCGAAACTTGAATATGATAAAATCTGTGCGATATTTCGAAGTACAAAATCCCATAGCTTGGAATGTTCGATATGCAAAAGAATTGAGGTTACAAGAATTTCAGTCGGAATAGGTAGTGGTTGCGCACCCGGTGATTCGGACGGAGCAAATGATAGTGGAATGCCGGCGGCCGTTTATGAAAAACAGATCACTCGCTCGGTGCACTCCGGAAATAAACAAACGGACGGTGATGTGATAAATATCGCCAAGAAGCTCGATAGTGAAGTTGAAGAAAACAACTACTAGCAATAGGGACGTTCTTTCTGTTGTTTCTCATATTGTAAATTTACTGCTGGAGCAAAAAAGGGATCTTCAATCAACATTGGAGCAAATCCAGGAATATCAACGAGTCAAGGACGAGAAAATTAAGTTTTTGGAGGGTGAAGTAGAGGAGTTAAAGAAAAATGTCAATCAGTTGTTGTTGATCTAGGTTCTCCGCCGAGGAAGCCCGATGATGAAACTGATAATGGTACAAATATTGGAAACCAGAATATGATTTTTGAACTTGAAGAGAGATGTTCAAGATCCATTATGCTTTTTAACTTGTTAGAGAGTGCATTCAAAGAAACGGAAGCGAGAATAAATCACGAGAGGACACAGGTCTTGGAGGTCGTGGCTAGATTAGAGATTCAGTCGAGCTCAGATTTTAAGGTTGTGCGAATTGGAAAAAAGAAGAATAATATTCCCAGACCTGTTAAAGTAATATTTGATGATCCTAGGGTTGCAGCAGAGTGCCTGAAAAAGAAATGTAAGCTTAAATCATGTGATGTTTATGTCAAGGCTGGCCAAACGGAGATGCAACGAAAACAAATAAAGCAATTATATCTGAAGTTGGATAATAGGAAGCGAGCGGAGAGGAAAACCTGGTTATTCGGTACAAAAATGGTAACCCATTTATAACAAAAAATACTGGCAGGAGTGCTGGTGGTGCCTCGATTAGTGCTTCAAAAAACGACAAAGTTTGAGGGACTTTCAGGTTGATCACTTGGCAGTGTATTACCAGAATGTGCGTGGTTTAAGAACAAAATTGAAGGAGTTGTTTTTGGCGTCCTCATAATCTCATTATGATGTTATGTTATCTGAAAGTTGGCTTACCCCGGATATTAAGGACAGCGAAGTTTTTTGTAATTCTTATAATATCTACCGTAGAGACAGAGATGATACTTCGAGTGATAAAAAGCGTGGAGGTGGTGTAGTCATAGCTGTGAAAAGTATGTTCAATTCCTGTACTGTACCTTTTGAAAAGTGTAACGTTGAACATATTTTTGTAAAAGTAGGGGTGGGTCATTTTAAGTATGTTTTTGGTTGTGTGTATCTGCCTCCCACATCAGGTATGGAGGTATATATTAATCATATTCGGGCTGTGAAATACATTGTTGCCAAATATGCTAAGGACCATAAGATAATTATAGTTGGTGATTATAATCTTCCAGATCTTACCTGGGACTGTAATAAGTTATTTGCTGGGAATGTTAATAGTGATATTGAAAGTTTGGTCTGTGATGAGATGTCATATTTAGGTTTAAGTCAGTATAATTATATTAGGAATATTCATGGCACGGTACTCGATTTGTGTTTTCCAGACTATTACTTGAATATCACCACCGGTGATCCTTTATTGCCCTGTGATAATTATCATCCCCCACTTGAAGCAGTTTTGTCATTTCAATTACAATCTATTAAGTGCAAAAATGAAACCCGTTACAATTTTGACAGGGCTCAGTATGGTACTATGAATAATTATTTGTTGCAAGTAAATTGGATTGATCGTTAGTATATGAATGATGTTAATGATATTGTTGATGCTTTTTATGAAATTATATAGCAAGCAGTAGACTTCGTTGTGCCGAAATATACTGTGGGGAGGTCGAGCTTTCCTGTTTGGTTCAATTCACAACTAAAGAGAAAGGTAATAGCTAAGAAGGTTGCGCACAGAAAATATAAGACAACAAATAGTCAGCAGTATTTTATTGAATTTAATAATTTGAGAAATGAATGTAAAGCTTTGACCAGTGAATGTTTCGAAAGGTATGTATCAAGTGTGAAAGGGAGAGTGAGGGAGAACGTCGATGAATTTTGGAGGTTTGTTAAGTCAAAGACTAGACAGAGTGATAAAATTCGGGAAGTTATGTTTCTTAATGATCATCAAGCAGAGGGAGGACAGGAGGTAGCTAATCTCTTTGCTACACAATTTAGTTCCGTTTATCAGAGTTTTAATGGTCAGGTTGCCAACATATATGGGCAGGAACAGGAGATCATTAGCGGTCCACATTTTAATGTAAGCCATGTTGAGATTGGATTTGAGTGTTTGCTGGATTGCATGTTGTCTTTGAATGTTAAGAAGGGCGCTGGTCCTGATTTGTTGCCGAATAGGATGCTTAGAGAGTGTGCTTGTGTCTTTATGTGAACATCTTTCTTTTATTTTTAATAAATCCTTATCTAGTGGTGTCTTTCCTAGCAGATGGACGCATTCATACGTCTCCCCTATATTTAAATCAGGTGGCAGCTCTGATATTAAGAATTACAGACCTGTCTGCATACAGTCTGCTATCCCTAAAGTTATGGAAAAAATAGTTCTGCCTTGGTTAGGTATATTCAACAGTATTATAGTGGAGGAGCAGCATGGTTTTCAGGGAGGCCGTTCTACGGAGACTAATCTCTTCTTGTATACAAATTACATTAGCGCAGCCATGGATCGGGGTTGTGAGGTTCATGCAGTGTACACGGACTTTAGTAAAGCTTTTGAATTGATTGATCAAAGTGTATTGCTTCACAGACTTGAGTCCCTTGGTATGGATGATCCGTTCTATTCTTGGATGTCATCCTACCTGCAGGGTAGAACATTGCAGATTAGACTGGCAGGGTTTCTTTCACATAAGTTTGATGTAGTCTCAGGTGTGTCCAAAGAGTCGTACTTGGGCCCTAGACTATTTCAGTTACTTATAAATAATATAGGTCAGTGTTTTAGTTCTAAGTATCTCCTGTTTGCGGATGATTTGAAACTTTTTAGGGTAATAGAGTCCAGTAAAGATTGTGAATTGCTTCAGACGGACTTAAATATTTTAGAGACATGGTGCTTGAAAACTAACCTCAAGCTGAATGTTGCTAAATGCTCATATATTCAATCGCAACAAGAGCGTGAACGAAGTTGAGTACAGAATTGGAGTGAGTAAATTGCAGAGGGTGAATGTAGTTAAAGATTTGGGATTATTTCTAAATAGTAGACTTCGTTATGTTGATCATTATGATGCAATCATTAATAGGGGCCACCGTATGGTGGTAAGAAAGCCCAGGGATTTTAATAATCTATGTGGTGTCTCTTCATTGTTTGTGTATTACGTAAGATCAATGGAATACTGTAGTTTGATTTGGAGCCCGTACTTTGATATACATAAAAAACGTTTGGAGGCTGTTCAGGTAAAATTTTTAAAATATCTAGGGTATAGATTGGCACAGAGAGGGCTGCAGCTTGGCGTTGATGAGGTAAGGGAGTGTTATGGTTTGACCAAACTGGAGGACCGCAGACAATATTTTAAACTTCTTTTTTTCTATATGGTAATAAATAATTTAATAATGTCCCCTGATATATTGGCTGGTTTTAATTTTAAGATTCCTCCTAGGAATGTCAGGAGGTGTCCACTGCTGTCCTCCGGGTTCTATAATACCCTACATGGTCAGAATATGCCAATTAGTAGAGTGGTTACTGCTATTAACAGTTTCCCTGATCTTGATTATTTTGTCACGTCATTTAATGTATTTAGAAATAAGCTAAGAAGTTTGATTTTGTGATAGTAGTATTAAGCCCTCTAATGTTTAATATTAAATAATTTATTTGATTGTATATGTGGAACCGTTGAAGTAATAAATAAATAAATAAATAACATATCACTTAAGGACTCAAGCAAAGCTGCAGCCCTCTCTGTGCATTTCAAAAATTTTATTTAAAAGAGGGTAAGTATTTTTATTTTAAATCACACTGCTAATTAAATATTACCTTTGGTTCTCGTCAGAATTTTGGGAAGGAAAAAAGCGTTGTACCCAAAAACAAGATCTAATTGATAGGAGGTATTAAGTTGAAATCCAAAATATGGTCGGATGTTCTGCTACAATGATCGCAAATGCTATAAAATCCAAGAACTACGCGGTGGCACACAAAAAAAAGTAATCCTGACACAGGACTTTTATTTAAAACGGACTGCAAGACAAGATCCTTTTACACTACGTAAACAAATTCGAGATGCGGTACGGTAGATGTTTTCTCCAGAACAGTTACATATCGTCCGCTTGAAGTTAAACTATGCGTTAGAAGTCATAAGACCCCTGTACAAAATAAAAGACAAATATATCGATGTTTACAGTTCGCCAGTGAACATCTGGAATAGCTATTGACTAACACATTATGATCAGATGAAACCAAAACTATGCAAGGCCAAGGTACACAGTGAGTCCCATAAGTTTTAAGACTGTGGTTATAAAAGTTGCAAAAAAATTACAACATTTTTTTCAACAAATATTTTATTCAAAATAGTCTCCATTAAAAGCAATACACGCAATAATCTCAACACGTTGTTCGTTATTTTTATTCGTCATGAAATTATGATCGCTTCCACTTTGATACTACTACGCGAACTGCTGCTGAACAGCTGCATCTGATCCGATGGACTTGAAACTTTATTTGGGGGGAGAGGAAGCTTTTCGTAACTAGTTTCCAAAATTATATGAAGATGGCGCTAGTATTATGGGACACAATGTGTATTCCATATCATTCTAGATATGTCTTAAAGAATATCAAGCATGGGAGTTTAACAAGAATGATATGGATTTGTTTTTCGTATTATCAACTAAATTCTATATTTTGGATGAAAAACCTTATGACAGTCGATATTTATATGGATATTTTTCGGAAAGTTTTGCGGCCCTATACAGAATTTCAGATATACTTTATAAACACATTCTTCAACTTGATAAAGGTCAGAGAATGACTTGTGTGGAAATATTGAGTGCGATGAGGACTGCTCCCACCAGGGCTCTGGAAGTCCTGGTGAACTTGCCTCCTCTTCACTTATACATAGAGAACGAGGCCCTGAAGACTGTTTATCGTCTCAGTTGCCTGGGACATCTTGGAATTGGAACGGGCGGCGACTCAGGTGTCTGGGAAAGCGCGGTAGAGAGGTGTCCATCACTCCCCATGCGGACAGACTACATAACGCCGCTTTTAACACCCAACCTCTCCCTGAGTATATTTATGCCAAGTAGAGAGGATTGGAAGGGAGAATAAAATCTTCCGAAAAATGTAGAGCTGCGAATTATTGTTGACAGGACATCGTCACCTCAGGGGCCTTCTTCATAGAATCGGTGTCGAAGGCGACCCAATATGCAGATGGTGTTTAGAGGAGGATGAAACTGTTCAACGGACTGAGACAGAGATGTTTCGGAGATACAGTTATGTTACCGGAAGCAGTTAGGCAAGTTCAACTAACGAGGCTGCTTGGATTCGCAAAGGCGATCGGCCTCGAATAACCTGGAATTGTTGTTGGAAATGTTAACGATGATTTTGGGTGTCACAGCTAATTTCGGTGCTACAGGACGTGGTGAGGATTCGATGCTTGTTCGGCTATGCTTAAATTCGTTTACCTAAAGTAGAATAGTTTTATAGGAAGGACATGAGTCACCCCATGTAGGTATACTCCTATCATGAATTTCTTTCACTGTTTATCCTTCCAGAAAAAAGAATTGAATCACGCCATGAATTCCAATTTTAACCGGTTTTCACCATTACTCGAAATATTTATTTATCAGTCAACGAATTACTGTAGAATCTTAAAAGTTTTTCTACATAAACACATAAATATGACGAAACAAAAAATTACGCATTGTAGAAATAATAGTGCCTTCAATAAATATATATTTTTAGAGCTTTATTTTCATATATTATTAAAAAAGATTTCTGTGGTGAAAATACAATTTTAATATTTGATTGTATATCCTTTATTGACAATAACGGCTTTGCATCGATGAGTCAAATAATTTAATAGATAATGACACCTCTTAACAGAAATGTTGTACTGATTCTTGAATAATTCTCCAAAACTCCTCTTGGTTTTTAGGTTTTTCGCGTAGTACCACGTTCTTAATATTACCCCGTATAACGGGGTAATATTAAGAAGAAAAATGTAAGATCGCATTTTTTTTTGTATTTGTTGACTAGTTTACTTAAACCTTGTAAGATTTATTTATATATATATATATATATATATATATATATATATATATATATATATATATATATATATATATATGTATATATAAATGCGACTGATGTTATAATGGCTATCCGTGGGAGTTTAAAGCATCCTGATTGTGAAATCAACAACGCAAATTTTCCACCACGTATAGATTTTGAGTTAGATGTATCAGTTATTTTTATTTAATACAAACATTTATATAATGTTTATTCATAAGTTCAAAACAATAAAAAAAAAGAAGACATTTGAAGGATAATAGGATGTATTTACAAAAATACACATGAAAATACATTTATAGTCATTCATTTTTGTACATAACTTTTTTGCAAATGTCGACTTTCGTTTATATTTCTGATCGCTTTCTTTCTTAAGAAACCCCCATCATTGCTGGGTACCATCTGCCTGGGTAGCGTTACTCCATTGTTAATAATATGTCTTGGTGGAACCTTTCTCCTTGCTCGTCACTAACCGCACCCAAATTTTTTGGGAAATAAATTAAGTGGGAGTGCAAAAAGGGTATTTTAAGACATGCGACAGCCCATTTTGCAGTAGCTTGCAAGTAGTTCTACAAGTTTTTCGTAGTTTTCTGCTTTATAGTTTCCTAAAAACTCCGAAACGATTGTTTTAAAAGAACTTCACGCATCTAATTCAACATTACTTAATTTTTGTTCAAACTGTTGATCCCTTAGTATTTTTCTAATTGGTAATCCAACAAATATTCCTTCCTTAAGCTTAGCATCACTTAGATTAGGAAAATTTTTTTAAAGATATTTAAACGCATCTCTGTCTTTACCTAATACTTTAACGACATTTTTAACCAATCCCAGTTTAATATGTAATGTAAGTAACAGTACTTTTTTGGGATCAACAAGAGGTACATTCTTTACGTTAGCTTGACCTGGAATATATTAATCTCTCGGAAGCCATTCTTTTACTTGGTAATGGCTTTGTGTTATTCTACTGTCCCAAAGAAAAAGAAAACAGCAATACTTCATATATCTATCCTGAAGTCCTATGACTTCTAGGTCACCATATATTTGTCACTTACACGTATCATAGTTTATTGCATTTAGAATAAGTGACATAGTTTCGTATGTTTCTTTCATGCCAACTGCATATGCGAGAGGAATAGAAGAGGGTCTTGCCATTATGGAGCAGAACTGCTTTTAGACTTATTTTAAAAGAATCTATAAATAAGCGCCATTCGCCAGTTTTATATGCCAATCCTAAATTTTCCATAACACTATTTGGATTAACACAAACACACATTTTATCCTGCAGAGTGAAAAACGAGGATAGCTTCTGGTTACGGTTCCTAAATATTATAACTTTGGTTCCAATGGTTAGCAAAATTCCATTATTGTAATCTAGATCCTAATACTTCAGCATGTTCTTTGTACAGGGTGAGTCAACGATTGGATGAAGTAGGTTTGTGCCTTTTCGGTGAAATTAACAAAGAAACTATATCTATTGTTTGATACAGTTTATTTTTACGCAGATTTTAAAAATATTTAGGACTCTACAGGGTGAGCCAAAAAACTAGGACAGCATAAAGTTGTATTTTTTTTAAATAGAACACCCTATATACGAATCGTATTTTCGATTTAGCTTGTAATTTTTAATCTTTTTTATTAAGGGTTTACTATAACAAAACTTTATAGTTTCTGAGATAATTAAGTTTAAAGAAAAAAGTCACATTTTCAAGCATCAATTCAATCCTAAATAACGTTTTCAATTTTGTGACAAATATATTCAAATTTGGAATTTAGCAAGGCCAAGGACAAGTTAACATAATTTTTACCTAATATTTGCAATAAAGGCTACAGGGTGTTGAACACATCGGCTCAAATTTGAACAAGTTTAAATGAATAAATATCTTTTTTTTTAAATGGTACACCCTGTATATTTTCGTGTTATTTAATAGAGTAATAAAAACCCTAAAAGTTTTGTTCAATATATCCTATACCTATTTATAATAGTTTTTGAGATATTTCAGTTTTTCTTATTTTCCATACTTTTTTACAGAAATAGTCTTCATTATCATAGTAGCCATGTAAAATAATAAAAAGAAACTACAGAAACAAACAGAATGTGGTTAATTATGATTAAATACATTATTCGTTATATTACAACGGCAATAGTTTAATTAAACATAATGTGAAAATATTAACACAACAATAACGACAAGGCAAATACATATTTACTTTTATACTAAATTGAAACAAAAAAATTACCTATTAAATACTGAGATTAATTATTTCTTTTTAATAAGTGTTCGAATAAACGACCCTCTTGTGCAATGCACAAATTTAGTCTTTTTTGCAGATTTTCTCGGACCCTGGACAAAATTAGTGACGTTATTGTTCTACAGGTATCCCTAATCCTGTTTCGCATATCTTCCACTGTTGTTGGTGGATTAACATACACCTTATTTTTAATATAACCCCATAGGAAGAAATCTAATGGGGTGATGTCGCAAGACCTTGGTGGCCACTCAATGAAACCCCCACGTCCAATCCATTTTTGCGGATATCGTTGGTCCAAAAACGCACGAACTTCACGATGGTAATGCGGAGGCGCACCATCGTGCTGGAACCACATACTGTCGAGCTCATCCCTATCGAGACCTTGAAGCAGTTGGGATAGTTCTTCTTGTAGAAAGTTCAGGTAACTATGGCCATTTAGTGGTTCATTAAAAAAGTGGGGTCCAATAATTCGATTATGATGAATACCACACCAAACATTTAATGACCAGTGGTTTTGATGTTGCACCTCTCTAATCCAAAATGGGTTTTCTGTGGCATAATAATGCATGTTGCGTCTATTTACGGCACCGTTACTTCTAAAAGTAGCTTCATCACTAAACATTACCTTGCATAATAAATTTGGATTTAATTGAATCTCCGCATTTATTGTACGACAAAAGTTTACACGACTTTCAAAATCCTGTCCATGCAATTCTTGGTGTAATTCCATGTGATATGGATGATACCTATATTTCTTGGTAGTACGATTAGTGGTGGATTGTGATGTTTCACATAATGCTGCTAACTGACGGCTATATCTCAAAAACTATTATAAATAGGTATAGAATATATTGAACAAAACTTTTAGGGTTTTTATTACTCTATTAAATAACATGAAAATATACAGGGTGTACCATTTAAAAAAAAAAGATATTTATTCATTTAAACTTGTTCAAATTTGAGCCGATGTATTCAACACCCTGTAGCTTTTATTGCAAATATTAGGTAAAAATTAATTTAATTGGTCCTTGGCCTTGCTAAATTCCAAATTTGAATATATTTGTCACAAAATTGAAAACGTTATTTAGGATTGAATTGATGCTTGAAAATGTGACTTTTTTTCTTTAAACTTAATTATCTCAGAAACTATAAAGTTTTGTTATAGTAAACCCTTAATAAAAAAGATTCTAAATATAAGCTAAATCGAAAATACGATTCGTATATAGGGTGTTCTATTTAAAAAATACAACTTTATGCTGTCCTAGTTTTTTGGCTCACCCTGTAGAGTCCTAAATATTTTTAAAATCTGCGTAAAAATAAACTGTATCAAACAATAAATATAGTTTCTTTGTTAATTTCACCGAAAAGGCACAAACCTACTTCATCCAATCGTTGACTCACCCTGTACAAGTGAAGGTCCCGAGCTAGATCATTTAATTCAGGTTGTTCGATTAAATTGGGTACTTTTCCTTGACTTTCGGGAAAATAAGAATCGTCCTTTTCTGACACATTATCGGGTTCTGCCTTATCATCAAACATTTCTAAATCTTCTTCCCATTTTGCCTGGGGCGCTGGAACTGGTAAACCTTCTCCATGAAGAACCGGTTTTATTGCTGAGGGAATATTCGGATATTCATTATTATGTTTACTCTTTCTTGAAAAACCTGACGCTTTTGTCATGCAGAAGTAAGTCATAAAAAAGATTTGTTGGTTCTCGCCAAATCATTGGAACTGCAAAAGGCATAGAAGAGCGTTTGCCATTTAACCAGTTACTTAAATTTACTGCATAGGTTTGGCAACACCTGTCCCGATCTTGATCGCCAATAAGACATCTCAAATACTTATGATAAGTTATTTTGGTCATTTTGTTAATTGTCCTTTTCTGCGATTTAGGGGTAAACTGACCACCTATATAGCAAAAACTATCCGCGGGGTTAACACACGTTTCTGTACTTTAGACATTTTTGTGCTGTCGCGTACGTCGGTTGAGAGATGTGATACTACGTTTACAGGCGTCAACTAACTTTATTCAACCCAAAGATAACACAAATAAAGGGCTCTTACTATTGGCTTTTTCGCGCACTTCGCTTGTCTATCTAATACTGATGACTACTGGTGCTAGACCAATTCTGATGATACGACTGCCGGCCACCTGTTTTTATAGCCGTTCCGTACTTCTGGTATTTTCTAGAAACTCCGGGTATCGAAAGTTGGAAAAGCGACGGCGTATTTCTCGTATACAGAGGCCATCTATGTATAGATTCGGCTACGGGAGAAAGTAAAATTTCAAATTATATGGATTTAAATGGGTACTTTCCTTATTTTAAGCCTTAGGGGGTTGGAACTTCGTGGTTGACTTGTCATCCCTAGACAACCCCACGTGGTGTTGCCAGATTGTGTACAATTTCCCTAAGTTATGAAAAACGTAAATTTGGCAAAGTCATGCTCCATTATATTACAAATTACTTTTTAAAATAGTGTGATTAAAATACTCGTTCATTTTTGCTGAAAAAATCTTACATGCTAGGAAGTTTTTACCAACCTTTTCGCATTTGGAAATCAAAAATTAGCCAGACTGCCTTTTAAATTACAGTCGTAAATTGGCTGTAACGTAGCGTGATCTTAGAAATTCATCATTACATTTCTTTTTCGATAATCTTTCCATTTTTACTAAATAAAAAGTAGGAATGATTTTCACCCCTTAGAAGGGTGGGATATTCACAAACACACTGTTTTTGGATTTTTTTATTTTGGAATTTATTCCTGTATAGATCGACTAATTCCAAGAAATCTTACTTTGAGGACATTTAGCAGTGTGGTCCAGTCAGTATAGTACAATATTTTTATTAGTTATAAGTTCACTTAATTTCGTTGGAAACGTAAGCAAATATTCATATTATTCCCGGTTTAAAAAAAAAAAAAAATTTCAGGTAGTACTGGTGCAGCCGGACCAAGATTATTTACTATTCACTGCATTGATGCTCCACCCCAAAATCTACCCAAAGCACATACATGTTTCAATAGAATTGATATACCTCCTTATGAATCCTACCAGGTGCTTTATGAAAAATTGACTCAGGCCGTCGAAGAAACTTGTGGTTTCGCAGTAGAATGATTAAAGTAGAAAGGTAAGTTTTTTTTTCTCTTAAAACATTTATCAGATACTGTAGTAAACCATTTTTGCTTATAACTTTCTTTATAGTTTATCTACAAAAAAGGAATAAAAAAATCAACATATTTTAATAGGTTGTAATTGAAAATATTTTCTTTTCTAGCGAAACCGCTCATCCAATGACAATTTTTCAGGAGGTAAAAAGCTCCCAAATACATGCGATTATCCGATAGAAATATGTAGGTTGTCATAGCGTTAATGATATGAAAAATCAGACGCTATGTTTACAAGTGACGTCACTTTTATAACACACTACTTTATAGACGGCTATAAAACTAGAAAACATCATGTTATAGGGTTAGACTACACACCAAAAATCATTAAACTCAGTTACTACGATTTCAAGAAATCTGAGAAAAATATATATTTTCTTAAAACTTTGACATCACCGATTTATTTTGACATCAAGAGTCTATCCTCAAACCTTGTACACGTATTTTTTATATACCAGTAAAGTCCGCATCATATGGAATTTTTTTTTATTAATAGTTTTATTCGAAATTTTTGGCATAAATTTCTGCTCCGATCGGGGTGAAAATTAATCAAAAAAAATAGTAGTCACGTGATTAGCATTATCTGTCAAATTTTAATTTTTTTCCAAAAAAAATCAAAAGTTTTTCTTAATTCAATTTTTAACCCATTTGCAAAATTTCAGCTGTATAAAGTAATTTAGATTTTTTGCCCATTTTTTGTAAATTATACCACTGTTGCAAAATAAGACTCAACGCAACCTATATAAAACTTCTTAGTTTTGACAGTACTTCATCCCAGACATATTTTGTTTAAAGTAGCGCCATATTAAATGTGTGTTTTTCTACAAATCCAAATAGAGTTATTAAAATTTGGTCACATGTGATGCAAAATTTATTTGTTTTTGATCCTGTCTAAAGTAACTTCATAAAATAACTATTTTTGAAAACGTAGTTTGGCTCTAAAAGTAATTAATACACATTAATATTAAGAAAATAGTTCAATTGAAATATATATATATATATATATATATATATATATATATATATATATATATATATATATATTGTCGCATTTAGCAATGCCCCTGGTGTTAAGGACATATAACTAAGCGATCTAATTTTCGACCACCGTCAAAATGATAGGATGTTTCGTCCCGATATCGGTGGTGGACTCATCAGTGGGATCCACCAATATCTTTTCCAGACATCCTTATTGCACTTTCCACAAACTTGGACTCCTATTTAAGTCAAGTTTTGCCGGAAAATGGTAATAAGATGTTAGTTCCACAATAATATATATATATATATATATATATATATATATATATATATATATATATATATATATATATATATAAATGAAGTAAAATGCGAACAGTAAATGCAAACTTCATTCCATCATATTCTTTTCGTGTTAGAGGTTGCACAGCTTCAATATATTGAAAGCCACATAAACATATATATATATATATATATATATATATATATATATATATATATATATATATATATATACAGGGTGATTCAAAAATCGATCACGAAACTTAAGGGGGTGATTGTACTTGACAAAATAAGGGTAGAGCTTCATATAATTTTTTTTCAAAATGGCATTCGTTTTCGAGTTACAAGCCGTCCAAGTTCAAGTTTTTATTTTTTGTTTTTTGAATTACTCGCTTACAGGAAAACCGATTTGACTAATATTTGAAAGATAGGCTAAGTCTTCTGCGCTTCATCATTTTAGTAACAATTCACATTGATTGTTTGCCGCTAGAGGGCACTTTACCTACATTGAAAATTGTTTTTTTGTCATAATTTTTTAGTGTTGACAGCTACAGTAGTTTTTGGCATAATTTCTGAAAGACTGATGCCAGGCCTTTAAAAAAGGTGCTCTTTATTTACATCGCTAAACCCAACGGTTTAGACGTAAATCACCCTTAAAAATTAAGTGGTAAATTTACTTTTCTCATTTCATTACCACCAGCTACCAGGTAAATAGCTATCAAAATATACTAGAGCTGTCAGTTTAACATCAAATAAATTCGCTTTTTAAACTATTTAATTTATAATCTTAAAATAACTAATAATGGCTAATCAGTAAATATTCATATTATGGATTATTGCGATATACATTTAATTGATAAAAATTAATGAAACAGTACTAAACAAACTAAAAAAGATTCTCAAAATGTCCCCCATTTTCTTCCATATATTTCCTAACACTCTTCAAAAAATGTCGCCTAACTCGATGAAAAATTTCTGGTGTTTCTTTAATAATTTGGCACTTTTCGATTATCCTGAAGCGAAGATCCTCGACGTTGATTACTGGAATATCGTACACCAATTGTTTCAAATGACCCCAAAAGAAAAAATCCATAGGATTAAGGTCTGGTGACCTCGCTGCCCATGCCAATGGTCCACTTCGTCCTATCCATCGCTCAGGATACGTTGCATTCAAATACTGTCGGACACGTATACTAAAGTGGGGCGGAGCTCCGTCTTGGAAGATCCACATGTTGGCCCTTACTTCCAATGGCACATCTTCCAGATACAATGGGAGACGATTTTGGATAAAATCTAAGTATACGTCACCAGTTAATGGGCCATCAAAGAAATGAGGACCAATAAGGTAATCTCCTATTATCCCTGCCCACACATTTAGTGAAAATCTACGCTGATGTTTCGTTTCTACCACATTGTTTGGGTTCTCGTAAGCATATGTGTGGATGTTGTGTAGATTTGTTATGCCATCACGAGTGAAACCAGCTTCGTCAGTGAATAATATGACGCCAATTAATCGATTATCGTGTTCATACTTAGCTAGGATCTGATTGCACATTTCCAACCGTCTCGGCCGATCATCGTCATAAAGAGCCTGCACCTTTTTTGAATGAAACGGGTAGAGTTGTTCTTCTCTTAGTATCCTCCATGAACTAGCCTGACAGAGCCGCACTTCATTCCCAATTTTTCTAGTACTAATACCTGGATTATCTTCAATAATTTCAAGCACTCTTTCTTCTTGTTGCACGTTTCTAGCAGTTCTAGGTCTTCCCCTATTTCCATTATAACTTTTAAAGGAACCACATTCCGCAAGCCTCCTGTGCACACTGGAAAATGTTTGAGCATGAGGGATATTTCTTTCCGGATAACTCTCCATATAATATCTTCTTGCCAACTCTGCATTACCATTTGCTTTTCCATAACAAAAATGGATATCACAATATTCGATATTTGAATATTGGTGATTAGCCATTATTAGTTATTTTAAGATTATAAATTAAATAGTTTAAAAAGCGAATTTATTTGATGTTAACCTGACAGCTCTAGTATACTTTGATAGCTATTTACCTGGTAGCTGGTGGTAATGAAATGAGAAAAGTAAATTTACCACTTAATTTTTAAGGGTGATTTACGTCTAAACCGTTGGGTTTAGCGATGTAAATAAAGAGCACCTTTTTTAAAGGCCTGGCATCAGTCTTTCAGAAATTATGCCAAAAACTACTGTAGCTGTCAACACTAAAAAATTATGACAAAAAAACAATTTTCAATGTAGGTAAAGTGCCCTCTAGCGGCAAACAATCAATGTGAATTGTTACTAAAATGATGAAGCGCAGAAGACTTAGCCTATCTTTCAAATATTAGTCAAATCGGTTTTCCTGTAAGCGAGTAATTCAAAAAACAAAAAATAAAAACTTGAACTTGGACGGCTCGAAAACGAATGACATTTTGAAAAAAAATTATATGAAGCTCTACCCTTATTTTGTCAAGTAGAATCACCCCCTTAAGTTTCGTGATCGATTTTTGAATCACCCTGTATATAGGCATTTTAAAGTGTGGCTCGTCTCGTTACTCGCTTAAAATTAAATCAGTTTATCATCTCATCATTTATCGTGTAATTCAGCTTATAAAAGACATTTGGGGTAGTTTGGTGACTGTGAGTATCAATATTTGCTGTAAACTTAGAAATTCAAGATTTCGAATAAGTTCTAGCATTTATAGTTCCAATTGAATTAATATCGACATCTGGATATTTTGGAGGAAGTAGAGTGCGAATTTTTATTTGGAATATCAAAATTCAATATGAACGCCAAGTTTCATTATTAATAGTCGAAGAAATTCCTTTCAGACTTAAATTATAGGTATTCATTTTACATGGAGACTGTTTTGAAATTGAACATGACCCAAATATGCCAGCTAAACCGTAAAAGAAGTAGTAAAATTTTTCGCTAAAATAGGTTAAAAATTCTTTTGAATGTAACTTTTAATAAACTCAAAACTGGCTTTCTTTTATTTATGCTTAGACCTACACTGTGCATGTCAAAATTCAGGATGGTGAATATAATATGGCAGCTGAAACATCAAAAAGATAAGATTTTCCTTGAAACAAGCTGAAAATGGTTTCAAATTTAAATTTTGATATACCCAAACTGTGATCTTCTCTTTCATATACGAGTGTGCATATAAAATTCAAGTTGATGGATTCAATAGGGCGGATAAACATCAAAAGCTTAAAATTTTCGTGGAACTAGGTTAAAAATTATTCTGTTATTAACTTCTAAAAAAGATCGACTAAACTATGACACATAAAGGCCTGTACTTGGGGTGGTTCGTGGTCATTTTGTTTGAGAGCTTTTTTTATATGTTGTAGTTCTTTGTCTTGTCCTTGGTTGGTTAGATGAAGAAGTCTTGAGATTAGGGTGTTGGCTACATTCTGTATTTGTGAGGGGTGATGGAGTGATTCGGCATTGCAGTATTTGTTCGCGTTGGTAGATTTTCGATAAACTGTATGTTGTAGATGTCCATCCATTTGCTTTGTTATTTGAACTTCAAAGAACGAGAGCTGATTATTTCCTTCAAGTTTCAGAATGAATTGTATCTTAGCGTCTATAGAGTTAAGGAACGCCAAGAAGCAGTTTAGCTGTTTTTTGCCATGGGGCTATATTAGAAATACGTAGTCTACATAGCGACACCAAAGTTTGGGTTTAAGATGTTATCCTTGAAGAGCTTTGGTCTCGAAATAGATCATGAAAAGATAGTGGTGAGCCCATGACGGTGCCATCCATCTAAAAATGTATCTGTTTATTACGGTTTCAAAATTAATTTCTTCAAACTTAATATGCTGGATCAAACTTGTCAGACTAAAAAATGTACATGTCTCAAGTTTTCTCAAAATCGATATTGAGAGACTCTGGAGGTGTAAATTGCAAACTTAAAATTAATTTCTTAAAGTTCAAGATAGAGGATTTGCTATGGTGGACTAAATTATTATTCGGTCAAATTTCGTTCAAGACTGGTATTTGAAGAACTCTTAGAATCAAAGAATTTTTTCTTGTTCAATTTATTTTGATTTACTTTTTTTACTTTGACTAAAACTGGAAATATTTTTTCGACATTGGAAGCATTGCGAGGCACACTAAACATTTCGCTTAGTATTTAGTTCATATAATTTAGGGATATCATGACGAGTTCAAAACTGAAAATGGAAAATAACGCTAGAAAGCGAAAAAAAAATAATGCAAATTTTCACTTACACGGAAAACAAACAAGCTGTAGTAAGAAAGCAATTAACGCACAAAAGATCTTTTTGATCAAGGTGTGTTGTAGAGGGGCAAGAAAAGGCTTAACTCATTTCTGTGAAAAAAATATTTAAGATTTAACTTATGCCTACTTTGATATCTTAAGTTATTCAATCGAGATGTTTTTGGATTTATTAGTCTTTCCTCTCCTGTTTAAATTTTTTTATTTTACAAAAGATGCAGCTTTGTAGTCATTATGCGAAATATTACTAAAGTTTTTAATTTAAAATTGTACATAGTGTTCTGGTGGAAACATGCCAGTGCCAAGGATAATTAAAGACATTTACTAAAATACGAAAATATCTCAGCTTTTCAAAATTGTGCTTTTTCAGATGTATTACATAATGGAACATAAAAACAGTAGAAATGTATCGAACTAGTTTTATTAACAAAAAAAAATACAAAAAATAAATACGCCAGATTGTAGCAAAATGTTAACTATCTGTTTTTTCCATATTTAGATATGTTAGCTAAACATTCTCTACTCAAATCAGTCACTCTGAAAATCTTCAAAACAAGTGTTACTTTAATCCTTTGGGTAGTTCCTTTTCCCATACAACATTGCTATATTTTCGGTGTTTTAAAAGTCCAGCAATTTTCTTTAGAATAGATCCTAACCTCAAATTGGCGGCTAAGAAACACTAAGATAAAATATCTGAATAAGTAATTAATAGTCGCAAAATAATATGGCGTAAGGATAAAAAAGTTAGAAATAGAAATTACGATCGCCCTCAGTTGGATAGAAGTCTCGATATAGATTTAAACAACAATAGATTTGTTTGAAGGCTGTTTATGGCCGGTGGGGGAGAAGTTTTTTTGGTGTTTGACAGACATAAACATGTTTACTTATCTTTCCTTTCAGTTTAATTGCTTGTCGTGACTTCAGTGTTTTTCAAGTGTTAGAAATTACTATAAATGCGAAGTTTACAATTAATATTAACAAAAAGAGGATTTAAAAACCTATTTTTATTGGTAAATATTGTTTACATATTGAAAATACCAATAATAATAATTTAGGCAACCATATATTCATACTTCTGTGTATTCAGAATTGACGTACCGACTATCTTATGATAATCGTTTAAATAATGCAATTAGAAAAGGATAGCAGGAAAAGGAAATCGGTATGTGTGGACTAAGATATAAACCTACTGTTTATCAACACTTCTTCAAATATAAAAAAAAAGTATTATTACGTTATTCAGCGTTCAAACAACCGGGCCCTAGTTCTGACGTTATGCTTATTCTAGAGTGGTATGTTCGAAGGACATAATTACGCATTGACGAACACCGCAATGGACAAGGATGCTTTTAATGAAATGGCAGTTAAATGAAAGCATGTTTTGATTTTATTTACTTGCTGTTTATATCCATATCTTTAAATATTTTGTTGAATGTTTTGTCTTCGTTTAATAACTCAAAAAAAGTCTGGATTTTTCAGCATTTCTAATAATTTTCAAAAATATTTTTTTTTGTTTTTATATATTTTCTAATAAACTTCCGTGTTAAAATCAAATTATGCATAAATACGGTATTGTACAATTTTTCGAAAATCGGGTTTACCCAATAATATGGAAAAACCCTTAAACTATTAAAATTAGTGCCATTTTTTCTTTATCTTGATTTTAAACACTTAGAGCAATGTTAGGTAAAACCAGATGGACAGAACCAGCATTGGAATCAGTAAACCGTCGATAATTTTCCTCAGAAGATTGGAAATAAATTACGGATCAAAATATATAGATTCAGACATAATAACATTAATTTAGGCGTATTTAACTTTGCCTATCGTTCACCTTCGTCCATATACTTTGATATGGTTTTGGCTTCAGGCTGTTTTAATTATCTTAAAAGGGATGTTATTCATCCAATGTTGTCAGAACTTTGATTCAAATAATGTCACATAGATTTCAGTTGCTGAAAAGGTAAAAAGTAACAGATATTACTAAAAAACTATTTTTCTTTTTCAGATGATGTTTGCTCATATTGCTGAGTATCCTTATCATCTTAACGGTGCAACAAGAGAAGTATCAAAAGCTGTGGTAGGACAATGTGCGTTTGCTTTAAAGACTGCCCAAGTGCCTTTTCACCTACTGCTCTCACAGTTTCAATTTTTAAGTGCCTCTATACTAGTCAAATTTAAAAACTCACTATATAAACACTTTAGCAGATAGCGGTATTGAGTACGGTCGATAAATGATTGGACTAAATTAATGTGGCAATGTTGCAATCGGTTGATCGTAAAGAAGTGATTTAAGATAGCTCCTTTTAACAATTTTTTACATATTTAGAATATCTCATTTGATAAGGTTTTATTGCATTTAGCTGTTTAAGCTATCTTTGCCTGATTAACTAAAAAGAGAAAAGAAAAGTAAATAGAGACACAGACAATTTGGCATTTTTTTACAAAGTTGTAATGTTTAATACAATGACATTTAAGTTTAACTAATTTTTTGGTCAACTTTTCTATAGGGGTAATGTCTAGTTGTCATTAAAAAAAAGGATATTTACCACACTATATGTTTTTCAAAAAATTTCCATTCCATTTTATTAGTATATAATTAAGTTTGAAAAAAAATTCTTTGTAAAATATCTAGCAGCACGTTGTTAAAATCGCAGTTTGCGGTGACAACACTTAGGGCAAGTGGGTTCATATGAAATCCAAAAACGAAAATTCCTTTAGTTTATTTTATTATGCTTGATCGTTCAGCTTTGCCAAAGTGGCGGAAGTTTAAGCTTTATTTTTGATGAAAAAAATGTGTCTTTTTTATTAATAAAAATACGGGGGAATTTTAAAGATCCTTCTATCAACAACAACATTTAATATTTAGAAGAAGCTTGCAAAATTGGAATGAAATCGGTTCAATAATTTGTGAGAAATCGCTGTCCCGATTTAAAAAATTCTGTTTTGAGAAAAAGAGGTTTAAATTTTGAGAGGCGTTTGCAGTTAGAAAAATTAATTTATGTTTTATTTACACTGATTTATCTATTTCAGGCCTATAAAAATTGCAATAAATTATGTATGTTCTAACTATAAATTGTATAGGAATTACATCTTCATGATCGTAATAAATATTTACGCCTGGAGGGTAGTACAATTCAGGAAGCTTATACCTTCGTCAAATTATCATCAAATGAATTTAAAATTTTTAGAATATTTTGTTGAGATGTTATACCCGATTTTTTGAATGTTACAATAAGACAAGACCCCTTAAGGTATTATCGTATTTTTCAGTTTTTAATATTCAACTTTAAAAGTGTAGTAGTCATCACATTTACGTTTCACTGTATCGCATAAAAAGCGGTAAATAATTTTTAAGCGTTTAAAAAATGTTAGCGAACTTCTTTATACAAAAGTTGCAACTTTGCCGTAATACTTAAAGTTGAAAAAATGTAGGTCAATGTAAAGGGAACAACTTTATTTTTATTTATAAAATTTTTCTCTTTACTGAATCAAATACATTGCCGTTGTACCAATTTGGAGGTGAAAGAAAATAAAATGATTTAGTTTGAATTACTCACTCATTTAAACACATTAGTCTTGATCCATTTTTTGAAGTTTTTAAACAGGATTTCTAAAGCAATATATTTCTTGTATAAACCTAATAATATTACACATTTGGTCGCAAGAGTTGACTAAATCGTTTGAAAGAACATGGAAAAACAAATTATTTTTATTGCATTTAAAAAAAAAAAAGGAAACAGTTATTTTAGCCAAAGTTACAAATGCTATTGTATTGTTTATTTTTTCCCCAAATATACTTATTGTATTTTACCATAAAGAATATTTTTTGTATTATTGTAACCGATAAAGTGGTTGAAATAATAATACAAATTACTTAAGATTATATAAAATTGGTATACGCGAACCAGCACTTAATTTGGATTACTTTTTCTTTAAAAATCAAAGGAGTGCATCATCTTGTTGGTAGAGAAAATTGATTCTACTACTTTTCGTTGGCAAGTCTTAATTGACCGAATTTAAACTTTAAAAATATTTTATACTATTTTTTTGAATTTTGAGTTCAATGTCAGGAGACATTCTACGTTCTATTTTCCCGCGTACTCTAAAAAATTTACATTTTGACGATTGGATGAATATATTTCGCGAAACCGTGGCTAGAAATTAACTAGTTCATTAAACCGTAGATTTTTAATTGTTAGACAAATTAACTTTAAGAGACCACGTCTAGTTATGAGTTTAAAAAAGGTTTATTTAAATGCTAAAATGTTTTTTTTTAATACTGAAATTTGTTACTTCTTTTTAATATATACTTTTAATAATGTACGAAAAAATTTTCGTTTCAAAATATTCGTTAATATAATATTAGTACAGCAAACATTCTTCAACAGCACGTTTTTAAATTCGTATTTTGCCTTAACCACGATTACGGCAAGTAGGTTTACAGGAAATCAAAATACGAAGAAAATTATTTTAATAAATTGAATTGAACTCGGAGACCTTTCGGTTTTCCGAAATTTTAATTTAAACCAAAAATAGGTCAAAACTGTAGGGAAAATTTTAAAATTCTTCGATCAAGATCATCATATATTTAGACGAAGTGTACAAAATTAGAACGAAATCGGTTCAATAGTTTTTGAGAAATCGCGATTATCGAATGACGCAATTAAAGCTAAAAGAAAAGAATTTTTATTTGCAAGTACACTACCCAAATGTTACTCACCGATCTGGATACAACTATACAGTTGTAAAACATTAAAAAATATTGAATATGAGTTTTTCTATTTGGCTTAAAAGGCTTTTAAGGGTTTTAACTACTCTTGAAGTACGTAAACATTCCCGGAATAGGGTATCGCTCAAAGATTAATATGCCAAAGGTATAGACAGCAACAGAACATATTTTCAGTAAATATTAAAACTATATGCATTTCAATATCATTTTAAGGGTAGAACTTACAGCCGAAGAGTCTAAAGCTCTTCAATAATGAATTATCTCGTCAAAAAATTAGACCCCCTCCCAGTATATGGTGCCATCAAAAAAATTAGATCAAGTGTATGATGAAAGCGAAAAGTTATTTGGTAAATTAAGTAACTTTATTATGTATTTTTTCTCACATAGTATGGGTAAACATTCCTTAAAATGAGTCATCTCTTTATAAAACTTACTCCAACAGTATGATTAGTTATAAAAAAATGTTTTTGAATCATATTGACCAGATAGTGTTCATTTTCAAGTTTCAAAAAGCTTTTTAGTAGTGAAAGCCTTTCATGGCAATGAAACATGTTTTCAACAAAGATTAAGATCTTATATTTTCACTATTCCACTCATCCCTGAAGGGGATGAAACTCGTCAAAACATCTTCACACAAAATTAAAGAGAGTCTATCAGTAAAAACGAAAAGTTTTTCGGCATTCATAAAAATCGTATTTTTTTATGTTCCCTGAATACTCGGCGGAAAGCGAGACCAAGAGGTCTAAAAAACTAAACAGGCTAACAAAGACATATAAATTCCAAATGGACCAAATCCACATACTTGCAAAAAAGGCAAGGTGGAAAAATATTGAGCCAGTAAAGCTAGAAGAGAACCCTACCAATGGAAATAAATATTGACAGAGTTATAATTTTCAATTTGTAAGATAAAATATATATTACATACATATAAGGAACAATTAATATATAAGGATTTTCAAGTTCGCTAATATAAAATATAGAAATAGGTTAATAAATTTTAATTGGAAGGAGAAAATTGCGTATTCTATAAGGCGTGTACCGTCGAAAATGTTATTGCAGTAAGAATGAATATTTTGGTTTTCAGATCACCAAAATAGAAATCTGTCAATAAAATCTACAATCAACTAAATGAGGAACTAACGTAGCAAACGGTCTAATTCTTTGAATATACAATTTTCTTAAATCGATCAACTTATTTTAATAAGTGGTATCAGAGGTTCTCCATATCGCTAATGGCGAATAAAAAATCGATTATCAACAATTTATGGAAACCAAAATGGTTGACTTAAGTAGTAAAACTTCCAAAAGCTGATCGAAACTTAGTTCATAAAAACGTTTTTAATTTCAGTGCGTTGGTTAAGGAAAGATGGATATTTACTACCTTCAAGGGGGGTTTCCACCCCATAATGAGTGTGTTTGAAAACTGAAAGTGAAAACCATAACGTCATTACAATCAAAAACATTTTTCATCGCCTATCATTCTATTGGAGTACTTTTCAGAAGACTTTCACCCCTTTCGTGCATAAGTTTCACCTTGAAAATGATCTTTGGGGTACAGTGAAAATATGCAGCCTAAATATTTATTGAAAACATATTTTGTTGCCGTCTAAACCCTTGACGTATTAATCTTAGAGCGATACCCCATTTCCAAGGATGATTACTCCCCCCAAAAAACGTGTCCAATATTTTTCAATGTTCTACAAGCGTGCATAAGTCTTATTCAGATCGGGGAGTATTACTTGTTAGATAAGAAATTTATTATTTCTACAAATGTATAATACAATTTATTATCCAATAGATATTGTATTCTAAAATAAATTGTATAAGAATTTTATCCATATAGATATAAGAGATCTCTTTTGTTTTATGTGCAAATAAACTTTTTCCACAGTATATTTTCGAAATGTACTTACAACTAGACATGACCCCTTAAAATATGTCGAGATGTTTTTGGGAAATAGAGCATTTTCACAATTTTCATGTTGTAAATAGTTGAAAATTTTACAATACAACACAAAATAAATTTCATCTGGCTATATCAGGTAATTGACAGCGTACTATATTATATTAAACCACTTGAAAAATTAGCTTTTAAAATGTTGAAGTTAGTACAATTTCTTATCCAACAAAAATTGCTCTTAAATTGAAGTAAAAAACACCATACGTACTTTTTATTTGTAGTTGCAATGTTAAAATATTTTTATTATACTCCTACCAAAAATATAAATATAGAGATCGCGCAATTGTCGAAAAATTTCAGGTTTAAAACGGTAATAAAACAATACATATCTTTTTATTATGTGATGCATGTATATAGAAATTTAAGAAAAATTTACTTATTTTACTGCATAAAAATAATTATAAATAAGAGGTGTTTCCTAAAAAAAGGATTTCATCAATTACCTTTGCTTATCAAGTCCATGAGATCAGTTTCTGTGTATTTTTTTTTCTAAAATACACAAGGTAAAAGTTTTTTTAAGAAACAAAACTTTTTTGTTTAATATTTTTATGGCAAAAAATTCGTAAAGTTTGGCCGCGTTTTTTATGTGGCACAACGCAGCCATAAAATGATTTTTGTATTTGTGGCTTCATAAAAAACACTGTGTCAGAAGTGAAACTACTGATTATTTCTGTAACTTCATCAAATATTCCCAACTTCATGATTTTCCTACATAAAAATATTAAGGCAAAGAAAAAGTTTTGTTATGAAACCTCGTGCCTGGGGTATTTTAGAAAATATAGAAGGTTTAAGTGGCGCAGATTTTCTTAGGAAACCGCCACTTCTCCTTACACTTTTAATTTTTTTTTTCAATAATAATGAAAATACTTATTATATTAATTAATTTTAGCACAAATACATAAATAAAATAAATTGACTCAATGTGAAGACTTCATTTCTTATCAAGAGATTATTTTTTTATTGTAACATTTGACTTTTTAAAACTCAAAATTCTAGAAAGAATACTTGGAAAAATATCCCAAAATAAAAATAATATCTGTCTGTTGAAAAATACGTCCCTTGTGGTATGGCATAACTATGCCATAGCATTGAGCAGTTAGAACTGTTTAAAAGTTAGCTTCATTTGTTTTTGCTTATTATTAAGTCAATATTTAGTCTCGAAAGATAATAATATTTGATTATATTATGTTTCAAACAAAATATGTTCATCAGTAATATCCGGAAATACAGGGAGTAATAAAATAGTATAACAGACTTCTGGGGTACTTATAAAAATAAGAAAAAATGTCCTTATAAACATAATCTCGAAAATGCCTTCAGTCCTTCAATGAAAAAAAAATTTTTTTTTTGCTTTCACGTAGATAGTAATGAAACGCGATTCGGTAGTGTTAATGCAAAATTGATTGACGCGTATATAGTAGTTTTGGAGAGAGTGGGGTATTTATGTGATAATATTTTTATTTTTAACTTTTTTGCAGTTTTAGAATAGATCATTTTTGGTAAAAAATATATTATTCTTTTAAATCGATAGACATTTTATTGCGTATTTATAGGAACAACTTTAATATATGTCGAAAAGTGACAGACTACATAGAATAAAGGCTATAAACTTCTTTTTTTTTTGTAATATAACTTAACTTTATTCAATTTTGATTATTAATCTACTATTAATCAATCCCATATTTCCTTGAATTTAAGATTTAACATAATCCGGCCTAAGTTTTGTTCTAATAAATCAGCAAAACAGTTTTTTTATTACACTTCTGCTTCCGTTAAATGAAATTTAAGATATTCGTTTATGTTTGTGTCTTAGTTATAATCTTTCTATTACATAACTAATTTGTGCTCCTAAAAAACGCTGAAAAGATGCTGAGTTATGCCCCTTATGGATAGTTTCGACAATAACAGTGGGAAACTTGATATTTTTGCTAAATAGTGTGATCGTGTAAAGACAGTGTTCTTTTACAATAGCAAAAAAAAGAACAAAATTGCCTTGTTAATATCTGACGAAACATTTAACTGAGAAAATCACCACTGAATGAATGAATAAATGAATGAAAAAGGGGTGGTGATACTAGATCATCGAGGCCGATCGCCTTTACAAATCCAAGCAGCCTCGTTAGTTGAACTTGCCTAACTGCTTCCGGTAACAAAACTGTATCTCCGAAATATCTCTGTGTCAGTCCGTTGAGTGCTGGGCACTCTCTGAGAACATGATCAACAGTTTCATCCTCCTCCAAACACCATCTGCATGTCGGGTCGCCTCCGACACCGATTCTATGAAGATGGCCCCTGAGGTGACAATATCCTGTCAATTCTACCACAATTCGTAGCTCTTTCCTTCCCAAAGAGAAAAGCTCCTTAGTACGCCGTGCGCTAGGCCCAATTATATGTTCCTTAGCACACCTCGTTCCAGGAGCTCCCCTTCAAGATTCAATAAATTTGCTTTCCAGTAACGATTTTATTTCCCTTTATCAATAGCAATTGGGACAGGTAATATTGGTTGGGATCCATACGGTTCAGTCGCCGAACCCAACTTTGCCAGACGGTCTGCTTCCACATTCCCGCGTATGCCCGAGTGACCCGGGACCCATACGAGTCTGACTGTGCAGGCTTTCCTTGTCATACCATTTAGTACATCCTTGCACTCGGACACCAGTCGCGAAGTCACGACACTGGACTTCAGTGCCAATATCGCAGCCTTACTGTCTGAGCATATATTTATTACTCTATTCCTGTGTATGTTCCTCTCGCAGAGATGGGCACATTGCAGAATAGCCTAAATTTCCGCTGTGTGTTTGCAATTTGTTGTACTACGCCACCTTACAATAGCGGTGTACGTTATCGTGGGGCGGATCACCATAGTGTGTATCCAAAATAGCACTTTAGGTGTCAGTCCTCATGTACACCCAAAGGCTCGCTTACAAGCCCAGAAAGCACATATGGCTTTCTTGGTTCGAGCCTCAATATAATCATTCCAGATCAGTCGTAAGTCCAGAATTACTCCCAGATATTTAACTGTCCCCTTAAGTTCAAGAGTCCTTCCCACCGATGTAATTGTGGGAAGTCTCCCCATTTTCCTCTTTTTTGTAAAGAGTACTATCTCGGCCTTGTCCGGATTTATTCCGAGCCCCTCCTTGCGGCACCATTGTTCCATAATCCGGAGGGCCGCATCATTGGCCCCTCCAGGTCCCAGGCATGGCGACCACGGCACAAAATGACTTCTAACCTTTTTGAAGGAGCAGAAGTCGATTATTGAGACATAGTTTTTAAAATACATTTAAACATTCCATGTCAAATATCTCTAAACCCCTTGGGCTTATCGATTTAAAATAACATCTTTTTACCAAAATTGTTTATTGTAAAATTGCTAAAAAGTTAAAAGTAAAACAGTCACACAAAGCACTTGCCACTCCCACCAAAACGACCATCAGTAATCAGTTTAGTATCAACACCATCCAATTCTAACTGAATTTTTATTGTAAATGCACAAATTGCTTTCATTACTAGCTACAGTAATGAAACACTATTTTTTTATTTTGTTTTTACAGGAACTTTTTTCTTATTTTTTCGAATATTACCTACTCTAAAAAAGTTTGATACGCTATTTTTTATTACCGTATATTGAAAATTTTAAAACTAGAACAGCCTAATTCACTAAGAAGGTTTAAGACATGGACCTGGTCTGGTTGTGATAGAACTTATTTTCTAGCTGACCAGTTTTTTTTTGCTTAAGATATTGTTATAATTTGTATCAAATACGTCAAGATATAAAGGCTTATATAGGAAAATGAAGAATAAACCCTGGAAATACAGCCTTTTTTTACAAATTTTCTATTTTTGACGGTTCGGTAATATATGCAAATTATTTTTTGTTCTTGTATTTTTACGATTTAATACTTGCTAGACTTATTATTTTAATTGTCATTTTAAACCCTTTCCTATCAACTTAGTCCATTAAACCATGTTAGTGAATATGTGGAAAAGTTTGTTGTTAGTCTACCGTTGTCGCATTCGATGCAAAAAGAACTAGTTTTGTGTTATCCTTTGTAATGATACTTTAAAGAATCTTTTTTTCTTATTTAGAGAACTTTTAGTTCACAGTTTAAAAATATATATTTTATGATTTACACTAGTTTAATTAGAAATAAAATTATGTAGATATTACATTTTTCACAGTAGGGTGCGCGTTTTTCTAATTTTTTTTTCGATAGTTATGTTCTAATTTTTGTTCTTACCTCGGTGATATATGCGTCTTATTATATTTTAAGAAATAGTAATATCAAAATAATCTTATTAATATTAATTCAAATAGACGAAAATAATTTTGATGTGCAAGAACTAAATTGTGTAAACTTTTTTATATGTAAACAACAGCCATAGTATTTTATGTTATCGGTTTGTTTATATTAAATTTTAAGGTATACTAAGTTTTAAGATTGCTTAGATTATACTTTTTCAGTTATTCAGTTTCAAGTATAAAATAAAATTGTTACATTTCTCAAAAAAAATGGTCAATATTAGACACAATTTTTTAAATCTGGAACTAAATATTTTTTAAATGCATAACACCTAAAATAGTTTTGGTACTAATCATTTAGATGGCAAATTGAAGGGTATTCTAGTTTAAGAGCCAAAAAATAGGCCTTTGGGCGATTTTTTAAATATAGAGAAATCGTTACTGTTTTCTTCATCAGGACGTTAAAAGAAAACTAATTCCTCGAATTTCATTTTGGTTCTCTCTCCAACGGCGTTTCGACTAATATTATCAGTGGAGTTGTAACAAACTGATAGCAAAATGCACAGAAAACAATTGCCTCTTCATAATCTCTATTCCTCGATTTATCTACGGCATGTTAGATAATTATTGTCAAACTATATTTTTTGTATTCGATAGAGAACAAAAACCATTAAAATCCTCTTTCTTACAAAATTACGCATATTAAAGATGGAGCTGTGTTAAGTGTTGAAATTTCGAATGGTTCTTCCACAGGTGATCAAGTTGCCCAGTTAAATCTGAAAAAGTCAATGTCGATTATTAATCGGTGAGTGTGTCGCTGTCGTCGGTAACAGAATTATAATTTTCCAATAACAATTTTTTAATTTTTTTCGATACAAAAACGATAGTGATTCTAGAACTTTTTTTTTAATTATTAATTTTTTTTTGGCTAAGCGATATTGACGATAGCTTACCACTTAGTGATTAATAATTCACATTGATTTTTTTCACAATTACCTGGACAATATGATCATCTGCATGAACGGAATTTCGACCTCGCCAACATCCATAGTTAAAAGTTACAACTAAGGTTATCGGCGTAATATTATTTTTTTCTTTTTATTGTCTAAAACAGATTGACCCTATATTATTGCATTTACTTTTGAGTTTTTAAAATTTAAAGCCAAGATAAAAATGGTGTTAAATCTTAAGGAAGGTTAGCTAACCGGTACTCAAGATATTGAAAATACACCGGAAAAACTTAATTGTCGGGAAATTCCAAGCTAATTTTTTTATCTTACAGTAAATAAGATATTTTATTTCGTCTAAGGTCTATATATTGTTTCCTAGAGGCCAAAATCATGTATCTTAATTTCATAAGAATGTTTATTCATTTAAAAAATCACTTATAAACAATAAATAATATTTTTTTTCGAGAGTAATTGATCTCCAAATAGTATAAGGACCTACATAGCATAAAATGTCCTTCCCCTGTTTACATATATTTCGGTAAAATGCCCATGGTTTTTACCGTATTCTAAAGTATTCCTCAAGAAACGTCATTTGAATATAAAAATTCAGCCTATGTCTTTAAAAAAAGCGAAACGTGGAAATTCTAAATACCATTAACTAGCACCAAATATAAAGTTGTTTTAATGAGAAAATTAAAAGTACCCGTGAACCATTACTATAAAAATTGTTATACAAGGTTTTGTCTTGTAGGAAATAATCATTAGCCTCATTAGAAAAGCCCAAGGCTTTTCTTGTATGTTAGAAAGTTATATATTTATTAAAATGTTTAAAGATGTTCATCTGACAAAATGTTTATTGTATATTTTTATCTAAAACATTTAAAAAAGCAGAATTGTGATTTATTTATAGTATGTAAATATAGGTAATGTTTTGTTGCACTTTATATTGTTACATAACGTTAATATTTCTAACTAAGCAATAATGTTGCATATTTAAAAATATATATAAATATTTTTTATGGCACAAATGAAGGTGGTTTATATAGACATTTATGTTGTTGTTTATAATAATCTTTGTTATTTTCGGTTTTATTAGTTATTAAACCCGCTATTTTTTTTATTTATATAAATACAGCTGCAATCCTTGTTACAATAATACTCTTACTGTATATATTTAATTTCTACATTAAACTAAATGGTGTAATATTTTATGATATTTGGTTTGTATATTGTAATGTAAAAAGTCAATATATTTAAAACCATCGCATTGAAAATTTTTTTTTTATTGCCCTGAAATATGATTATTCCAAGTGAATGAATATATTTGTAGTTGAATGAAACAAGTTAGGGTTTATGCTGCGTATACACCAAGTAAATGAAGGAGAATCGATGATTGGTACCATACGCTCGTTGGCTTTCGGGGATACTGCGTACATACCATCGAAGGGAATCATTGGCGTTCATTAGTATGATTGTGTACAATCTAGCGAACGCCAACGAAGGTTCAGTGGTGATCGACCGGGATCCGCGGAGTAGGATATCAAAAGAAATAGCTCGCTCGAGCAAATGCGGAAGAGACTTACCGACATTCTTCGTGCCCGACGCTACATCTGAATGATTCAATAGTCAACATTGAGAATTTTCAAATTTCAATTTATTCAATAGTATATATGTAAACACCCTATTTAGCGACACTATAAATAATGATATTGTAGCTAGAGATCACGATGCCGCCCCTTTTTAAAAATACCAGTATTTTAAATTCATATAAGGGTAGTCGTTCATATTTCGGGAACTGACAACACTGGCGGGACGTTTTGACATACAGACGCTATTTGTGTTGTTTACAGTTACTTCAAAATTTTTCATAACTTTCTATGTGGTTTATCTTGAAAAGAGTACATCCATGAACTGAGTTATTTATATGGCGATGATGCACCTACAAAAACACTGTATATCGTTGTCGCGAAAAGGTCGTCTAAAATCGGTCGTAATGTTAGAAAACATTGCTACTGTGCGTGAGCTGATAACGCAAGATCATCATGTGACATATCCTGAGATTGAGGCATTCTGGGACAGTAGTAATGCTAGCGTATATAAATATTACATGAATATGTGGCCGCGAAGAAGCTACGTTCGCGTTGATCCCGCATAATTTGACAATCGCCCAAAAAATGCTCTTGTCGATTGGTGCAAGGAAACGTTCCAAAAATTTACGGAATCATATGAACTTCCAATATCAAGAAATAGTGAAGTAATATAGTCGGTATTAGGAAAGCAATTTTGTGTATCAAGAGTAATACAAGATACTGCATTCAGTGTACCAAAATCCTTTTTATAGCCGTACTGTAATAAACTTATTTGTTAAACCATTGCAAGGGGGTATATTCATTGATTAACACTTTGACCATGGTTTTTTGATACATTTTGTCAAACAGGGCATATGAACGCTTTTCAGTATATATATATATACAGGGTGTCCAAGATAAGGATCCTAAGCATGGGGATCTCGGAAACAGTTGGAGATACGAGGTCGGTTAAATTAGAGAAAAGTTGCGCAATTTAGTGCTAAATTAAACGCAGTTAAAAAAATTTAAAAATTTCAAACAGTTCCGGAGATTTCCGGAAAAAAACGAAATTTGGCAAAATCGTTTTTAATTTTTGCAGGCTTTATTTAAAGAGATATCAGAAAATAAAAGGTAGATTCTCATTGCCACTTTCTATTTTTTATAATTTGGTCTAAACAAAATTTAAATCCGACGTTTCATTTCTGAGATACCATCATGAACTTTCATTTTTTATATGGAACAAAAAAAAAGTATTCCATGTATTTGATAGCATTTTTTATTACAAATTCAACGGTGTATCACCCTTGCATATCGAATACGTAGTTCAAGTACTTTCCATAAGAGCTCCGTGAGAGCGAGAGAGAAAGGTATATCAGTTTTATAAAAGCCAATGAACTACACACTTGATATGCAAGTGTGATACACCGTTGAATTTGTAATAAAAAATGCTATCAAATACATGGGATACTTTTTTTTGTTCCATATAAAAAATGAAAGTTCATGATGGTATCTCAGAAACGAAACGTCGGATTTAAATTTTGTTTAGACCAAATTATAAAAAATAAAAAGTGGCAATGAGAATCTACCTTTTATTTTCGGATATCTCTTTAAATAAAGCCTGCAAAAATTAAAAACGATTTTGCCAAATTTCGTTTTTTTCCGGAAATCTCCGGAAGTGTTTGAAATTTTTTTAACTGCGTTTAATTTAGCACTAAATTGCGCAACTTTTCTCTAATTTAACCGACCTCGTATCTCCAACTGTTTCCGAGATCCCCATGCTTAGGATCCTTATCTTGGACACCCTGTATATATATATATATATATATATATATATATATATATATATATATATATATATATATATATATATATATATATATATATATATATGAAGTAAAATGCGAACAGTAAATGCAAACTTCTCTCCATCATATCCTTTCTGTGTTAGAGGTCTAGGAGGAATCTAGTAGAGACGAAACATGTACCTCTGCCGTATCACTGTGGCGGGGAGGGTAAGTTTTGACTTTCTTCTCGGTATGGTGGTACAGGTAGGCCATCATCTCGATGGTGGTGGAACAGGATAAATTGCGTTTTATAACAATTTGTTCTAACTGTGCAACCTCTAACACAGAAAGGATATGATGGAGAGAAGTTTGCATTTACTGTTCGCATTTTACTTCATTCATACGCGGAGCTGCACATAGTTGTACGTTTGCTGAATGTGATTTCAGCACTACAACGGCATAATGTGGATATTATCCACTGCTATTGCATCTCACACGGAGGAATCCGTGAAATCCGCATAAACATATATATATATATATATATATATATATATATATATATATATATATATATATATATATATATATATATATATATATATATATGTAATCGAAGGTTTTCGGGCATCCCGTGTATGTGCTGAGTCCCTCTCAGGACTATAAGGCAGTTGACGTTTCGGTGAAATCTCATTCACCATTTTCAAAGCTCACTGTATGGCATCTACCAGCGAACTGACACCTACGACTCCGGTGCTGTCGATCCCGTGTGCGCGTCGGACGCATTCGTTTTCCGAATGGTTCCGGCCCATCAGGTTGCGAGACCTGCTGCGCGTCATCGGCCCTGTTGCCAGTGTTTGGGGTTGCCTTGCCGAGTTGTAATATGTTTCGTTACTAAAGGTATATTCTTTTGAGTAATTATCATTTTCAGTTTCTGTCACTTGAAGTAATCATGATCACTTCGATCCAATGACAAGTAAATGCATATTCAAAAGAACATGAAGTTATCAGTTTCACTTTGATCAGTGATAATTTACTCAAAAGAATACAGCTTAAGTGGTACTGGTTGATGTTTTGTAAGCAGATTTTTCCAAGTATTAGGCACACGTTGGCTATCATCTCTGCTATTTAAGTTGTTGGGCCTCTTTGCAATTTCAATGGCTTCCCTTATAACTCTTGTGGACAGGTTTTCACATCTCGATAGCATTTTTGTTCCCGAGAAATTTATCTTATGTTCTGTGTTTAACCAGTGTTGGACCAGAGCAGAAGAAGTTGTTATTTGCTTGACAGCGTTCATATGTTCGTCTCTTCTGGCGCTTATTTTACGGTTGGTTTGGCCTACGTAAGATGAGCTGCATTCTCCGCAGGGAATTTCATACACTCCCTGGTTTTCTAGAGGGATTCTTTCTTTAGGTGTTGGCAACAGATCTTTTACTTTACGATCTGTGGTGAAAATGATTTCAATGTTGTGTCTCCTGAGAATTCCTGCGATCTTGTCGGTGGTGCCTCTTACATAAGGAACAAAATCTTTGGAGCTATTCTCTTGGTTTTCGCGATTCTTTAGGGCGTCTTGCAGTATGTTCATCTCTTTGTGATAATTTTCTGGATCTGTAAGGGACTGCGATCGAAACGTAAGTGATTTCACTACTGCAAACAATTGGGCGGGGTGGTGACGTGAATCGGCGTTGAGGTACCTGTTGGTGTGAGTGGGCTTTCTGTAGACAGTGTGCGAAAGCAAGCCATCCTCTTTTCTTTTAAGTAGAATATCCAGAAACGGTAGTTCTCTCTCCTGTTCTGTCTCCATGGTGAATTTAATTTTGGGATTTATACTGTTTATGTGTTCCAGGAAACTTTTGAGATTTTCTTCCCCATGTTGCCAGATAACGAATGTGTCATCTACGTAACGTAGCCACAGTCTTGGTTTGTGTGAAGAGGTCTCCAAAGCTTTTGATTCAAAGTCTTCCATAAATAAGTTAGCGAGTGCAGGAGATAGCGGCGATCCCATCGGGGCTCCCTCGACTTGTTTATATCGTCGGCCTTCATAAGTAAAATAGGTGTTATCAAGACAGTGTCTAGCTAATTCGATGATATATTTTGGCAGATTGTATTTGTTTTCTATTACAGAAAGAGCCTCTTTAACTGGTATTTGTGTGAAAAGTGATGTTACGTCAAAACTAACTAGACATTCTTTTTCTTGTAAACGTATGTTTTTGATTATTTCGCAAAAATGTTGCGAGTTTTTAACGTAGGAGGCCATTTTTTCGACGAAGGGTTGGAGAATGGTGGCTAGATGTTTTGCTAGGGCCTGAGTTGGAGAGCCAACAGAGCTTACAATTGGTCTCAAGGGGGCTCCGGGCTTGTGTATTTTGAGTAAGCCATAAAGTTTAGGACATATGGATGATTTTTCTCTTGGTGTGATCTTCTTCTTTATTTCTTCGGTAAGTGGAGAAGCCCTGATCAATGTTTTGGTGGTCTTTTCTAGATACGTGGTATGGTCTCTGTTTATTGGCTTGTAGGCAGGATCGTTTAACAGGGCGATCATCTTTTCATGATAGTCTGTTTTGTTTAGGACTACTGTCGAATTTCCTTTGTCGGCCGGAAGTATTACGATCGAGGTATCTTTGCGCAGGTCTTGTAAAGCTCGATGTTCTTTTGCAGATAGATTACTTTTTGGAGGTTTTGCTTTGCGCAAAACGGCTGAAATTTCTTGCCGAATAGTCTCTGCTGTGTCGTTGTTTATGTTGTTTAGAGCTGTTTCAACTCCACATATTATGTTATCGGTTGGGATACGTGATGATGCTATCGCGAAATTAAAACCTTTGGTTAAACCACTTTTGGTGGATGGTGTCAAAACTTTGTCAGATAAGTTGTGTACGACTTCTGGCTCCTCCGTTAGCTTTTTCTTTAATGGTGCTTTTGATGACTCTTTTAATCGGGTAATTTTCCTTTTCTGTCTCTCTGTTCTTATTGAGAAATCTGTTTCGGCCCTGAATTCTGCCAGAGTATTGCTTAAGCGGAGCCGTAATCTATATAACTGACAGTTGATGGAATTTAGACTTGTTCTTGTATGTTGTATTCTTTCTCGAAGCAGGGCTAGACTGGTGTGCTTTAGTATTCTGTTTCTGTTTTAGAGTTTTTTTATGTGATACCTAATCTTGCAGCAGGTCGGTATGAGGTGTTGATCTCGGCAGTTGCGGAAGAAGGCGAGATCGCAAAGCAGTCTCGATTTTTTCGTCCATAGTTTTTCGAATGTTTTTGAGTCGTGGTAGGTTTCCTCCCCGTAAAGGTAAATTATGTTATGTGGGATATTCTCACAGGTGTGATGTGTAATCGAAGGTTTTCGGGCATCGCGTGTATGTGCCGAGTCCCTCTCAGGACTGTAAGGCAGCTGACGTTTCGGTGAAATCTCATTCACCATTTTCGAAGCTCACTGTATGGCGTCTACGAGCGAACTGACGCCTGCGACTCCGGTGCTGTCGGTCCCGTGTGCGCGCTATTTTACTTATGAAGGCCGACGATATAAACAAATCGAGGGAGCCCCGATGAGATCGCCGCTATCTCCTGCACTCGCTAACTTATTTATGGAAGACTTTGAATCAAAAGTTTTGGAGACCTCTTCACACAAACCAAGACTATGGCTACGTTACGTAGATGACACATTCGTTATCTGGCAACATGGGGAAGAAAATCTCAAAAGTTTTCTGGAACACATAAACAGTATACATCCCAAAATTAAATTCACCATGGAGACAGAACAGGAGAGAGAACTACCGTTTCTGGATATCCCACTGAAAAGAAAAGAGGATGACTTGCTTTCGCACACTGTCTACAGAAAGCCCACTCACACCAATAGGTACCTCAACGCCGATTCACATCACCACCCCGCTCAATTATTTGCAGTAGTGAAATCATTTACGTTTCGATCGCAGTCCCTTACAGATCCAGAAAATTGTTACAAAGAGATGAACATACTGCAAGATGCCCTAACAAAGAACGGTTATAAAAAAGAACATATCGACAAGGCTCGAAAAAACTTGGCCCCAAAAAAATCGTGAAAACCAAAAGAATAGCTCCAAAGCTTTTGTTTCTTGTGTAAGAGGCACCACAGACAAGATCGCAAGAATTCTCAGGAGACACAACATTGAAACCATTTTCACCACAGACCGTAAAGTAAAAGATCTGTTGCCAACACCTAATGAAAGAATCCCTCTAGAAAACCAGGGAGTGTACGAAATTCCATGCGGAGAATGCAGCTCATCTTACGTAGGCCAAACCAACCGTAAAATAAGCGCCAGAAGAGACGAACTTACGAACGATGTCAAGCAAAAAACAACTTCTGCTCTGGCCCAACACTGGTTAAACACAGGACATAAGATACCTGTCTTATCTTACCGGGAATGAATGGGATGAGCGAAGCTCTGAATTAATATTTTGGAATCAATTTAAAGTTTCAAGTTATCAGGGAAATATTTTATAACGCGTCTGGAAGTGAGCTATGCTCTTAACTTCGAATTATGTTGTCAATATAGCATTTATTGAAATATTCGCGGATTTTATTTTGTATGCATAAGTTTAACCCGAGTTTCATAGTACTATGTGTTTGTTTTTTTTAATCAGGGTTGATTTTATTCTAAATAATTTACAATTACACTGGACAACAGCCAAAATGTATCTAAAGTTTTGCACCACTTGGTAACGCCGCATGGAGGACTGCAGAGATGCCCCCCCCCCCATATACGAAGTTCTAACACCCCAGGGCTTACAATAAGCAAGATAGCCCTTTAAACCCATGTAAATCGACTTTTGTGTCTGCTTTGTACTGAACAGCCTGTGTATACAAACAAATGACAAACGTCACTATTGCGAATATTATGGAATTGAATAGAAAATTTTCGAATATTCTATAAAAATGTAGAAACCGTATTTGGTAGCAGCTACAAAGCGGAGGGGTTAGTGAGTTGAATCGGATAGTTGAGATTGTAAGATGTCTCGAAAGTGTATAAACAATCCAGATGGCTTCTGTTATTTTTATGGTAAGCTAACTTTTGCATCTTAGAAGCGATCTGTTACCATATTGATAAAAAAAGCATATCAGCTTTATTTCGGTCACAACATTGGGTATCAAAACAAACAGTGGGCGCCGCATATGTGCTGTAATGTATGCGCTTCAAGTCTGAGAAACTAGTTTAACAGTAAAAAACCATCTATGCGATTTGCTGTCCCAATGATCTGGAGAGAGCCTTCAGATCATAATAATGATTGCCATTTCTGCATTATACCTCGTGTTAGGCAAAGCACAGATATATTCAAGAAAAAAAAATCGGCTCTCAACTATCCAAATATACCAACTGCCATGAAACTTATGCCTCGTAGTGACGAACTTCATATTCCAAAACCCACAGAAACATTCTCGTACGATAATAACGATACAACGATTTCTCAAGAAGAAGATATGCCATCAGCATCAAGAGATCCTGATTTCATAGCCAGCACGTTATACCGCCAACCCCACAAAATAACTCAATCAGAATTAAACGATCTTGTGAGAGACTTAGAACTTCCAAAAAGTAAAGCAAGATTGCAGTAGTGAATCTTATTAGAAGACGATGTTTCAGAATGTGTTTTTCGTAAACGCCATTTTTAACAGGGAAAAGAACTTGGTGTTCTGCAATAACATTAGCGGTTTATTGGTGCTTTTAAATATAAACTACAAGCCAGAGAAATGGAGATTAATTATAGACAGTCTAACATCGAGTTTAAAAGCAGTACTATTGCATATGGGAAATATGTTACCGTCTATTCCTGTTGGATATGCAGTTCACATGAAAGAATCATACGACAATGTGAAGTACCTATTTACATGTATAAAATACGATGAGCACCAATGGCAAATCTGTGGCGACTTAAAAGTGATTGCACTTTTACTTGGGTCGCAGCGAGGCTATACCAAGTGTTGCTCTTTGCACTTCATTACAAGAGAAAAGACTGGTCCGTTCAACCATCACTAGAGCCAGGTGAAAAGTATATACAACATATGCCATTGGTAGACCCCAAAAATTTTGTTGTCACCATGGCATATCAAATTGGGCGTAATGAAAAACTTTGTTAAGGCACTAAATACAGACGAGCCAGCTTTTCAGTACTTGTATCAGATATTGAAAAAAATGCTTGGAATGATTTTCGCCTCTTAGTCACTAAGTTCTTCGGAAATAAAAGAAAACTGACAATTAGAGGTATAATCTTTTGAGTAATTATCACTTTCAGTTCTGTCACTTGAAGTAATCATGATCACTTCGACCCAATGACAAGTAAATGCATATTCAAAAGAACATGAAGTTATCATTTTCACTTTTTTTACTTTGATTAGTGATAATTTACTCAAAAGAATACAGCCTAGGTTACTCTTGTTGAAAATATACTGTCATCAGTTAGTGATGATCAAGGCGAACGCTTCCATCAGAATATATTAGCAATGGAGAAAAGGTACCAGGGAAATTAGAATGCTTCCATGCTTGCCGACTAGTGTTGGTCTTTTGTTAGGGGTGCTCCAGAAACAATTTACAAAAGAAAAGCAAATAGACAGGATATTTAGTGTCTCTACAACTGTAAAAGTATGTATTTTTTATTATTTTGTTAAAAATAAAATTTAAAAAAATTTTTCTTGAAAATTGCAACTAAATTTTTAATTTCATTGTCATTTTTGTGTTCAGCTCCCCAAAATTAACAAAAAAAATGCGCTTTTCATACAAGATACAACAAATAAACCAAAATTTGTTGCGTAATGTTATTTATTTAAATTTATTATTTGCAAGATAATTATTAACCTAATAGTATTTAACTCCTGTCGCGTTTTAAGTAGTATTTTCAATAATTAGAAATTTTAATCAATTATTCTAACTATTAATGTTTTCTAATTTTGACTTTTTAGTCAGTAGTCCAACTATCAGTCGCATGTCCATTCCAGGATTATTACTCTCTCTGAGTCACGTTCGGTGAGATTTTTTGTCATTCAAAATTTACGAGAACTGCATTCTTTATGGAAAATTTTGACTAGGTTCTTACGTTTGGACTTACATTTCCTCTAAACTTCTTAGAACCCCCTGTTCGTATTACAGAGTTTAGAAAAAATATACTGAATGGTGATTGTTCGATAATACGCAAGAATAAAAAGATTTTTAGGTCACCCGAAGATAATTCAGTCAGTTCGATTTGAAGTAGTAAGGTATTATTTTTCTGCGAATAGTTAAACAATTGGACAGGTTTAGGATCATTAAACTCTTCTTGTTTTCTCCCCAATAGAACCGATTCGGTTTCAAACGCCGTTGGGTTAAATAATTTTTTAATTTCTGTTTCCCGAGATTTAATTTTCCCTAGAATAAGTTTGATTCTCGAAGTTACTTTACATGTGCGTGGACTGAGTCTAACCAGTCGCAAATTTCATTTAGTATGTGTTACCCGACGGCTATCGATTCGTGAGACTCGCACACGATCTTAAATAGAGAAGAATTTCGTAGTTGTCGAAACAATCAAGGGTAAGCACCATGAGTTACCCGAAACAGGAAAAGCCTCTTGGAGGACAAGTTACCTTAAGCAAAGCAACCCCCAATGTCCCGATTTTCTGTTTAGATTGCTCTTTTACATTATTTTTGAAACCACGCTTTAAAAACAGGTGATGTTGCTAATCAGATTTTCCCCTGTAATTTTAATGGAATTTCAAAGTTTTATTAAAACTTTTGTATTTATTAGGGAGCCGAAGCAATATTAAAATTGTTCTTAATATTTCTTGTAAATATAAAGGTTTATTTTCAATATCACCCTTGTGATGAACGGTCCTTGAGAAATTTTTTTAATAAGTTTCAAAAATATTTTCTTTTAAGAATTCCTAAAATTATATAAATTTAAAAACTTTGTTTATTTCAAAATATCCGAAGAACATAGAACAATAGGTAACGTCAATAAAACACCTGAGCCCTGCAGGTGCCTCTTGGTCACGCTCTTTTCGCGAATCTATTAGTATCTAAAGTGGAGGAAAGTAATTAAATATTTAAAAAATTTTAACATATTTTCGCAAATTAGATATTTTAACTTCAAAAATCTATTAGCCAGATGTTGTTTATTTCCCCATTCCTGCAGGCGCGAATCTAGGAGGGGGGGGGGGGGCGATTGCCCTCCCCCCAAGAGCTTCAAATTCAGAAAAATAGACTCGCTCTTGCTTGCTGCATTAGTAACGTGAATGTCGCCGGCATCCCCTCTCCCTGCTGATGAATTTACGGAAACACGTAAATATTTTCATAATGATGACAAATTTAATGTTATGCGAAAAAAGGATGTTTTTCCCTATAGTTTTATCGACTCGCCGGAAAAAATGAATAACATAAATTATCCAGCAAAAGAAGTTTGGCGCCTATTTAACTATAAGATTTTGGGGAGTATTCGGACTTATGTTTAACTCAGATGTATTATTACTAACAGATAATTTTGAACACTTTCGCAATACATGTTTAACAGTTTATAAATTGGATCCTGCGCAGTAATACACTATTTCAAGTTTATCTTTTGATTGTATGTTATGCATGATCAAGGTAGAGTTAGAGCTTTTGACAGATATATGAATCACTTTTTTAAAGAGGGGATTCGCGGCGGTATAAGTCAGTGTACAGAAAGGAGCATATTGCAAATAATATCTATTTACCTAATTATGACTCCACTAAACGTTCTTCATTTATAAGTTATATTGATGCCACAAATCTGTATGATCACATGTCCCAAGCGTTACCATTTGGTGGTTTCAGATAGCTGTCAGAATCCGAAATATTAGATTTAAATATTATAAAGGTGGACGATGATAGTCCGTATGGGTATGTTTTAGAAGTGGATGTGTATTATCCAGAAGAATTATACGATGTACATTCTGATCTTCCATTTTTCGTTGAAAACGTGATTCCACCAACTGATAAAGTAAAATTACCCAAATTAATTCCCAACTGGAACGATAAAAAAACACGTTGTTAATTATAGAACTCTGAAACAAGCCATCGACAACGGTCTTATGGTAATGCGAACACATCGAATTTTAAAATTTAATCAGTCAAAGTGGCCTAAAACATTCATAGATTTTAATACTGTACTACGAAATGCAGCGAAAATCAAATTTGGTAAAAATTTGTTTAAACTAATTATAAATGCTATTTTTAGTAAAACGATGGAAAATATGAAAAATCGTAAATATATCAAATTAGCAACACAATGGGAAAATAGTAGAGGGCGATTTGGGACAAATTTATCGACCCAATTTCAAAGTAAAGCCACATTTACAGAAAATTTTGTAACTGTACATTTGGATAAAGTTAAAATAATCTATAATAAACCAATATATATATATATATATATATATATATATATATATATATATATATATATATATATATATATATATATATATATATATATATATATATTTGAGTCATGTATAGCTTTTTGCGTAGCTTGCACACACTGAGCAAGGTGATTTCAACATTACTTCGTGTAGCCGCATCGGCTCTAACCGATTCCGTTAAGTAGCACAATTTTTTTCTGCCTATATCGTAATCTCCATATGTTATAAGTTTAAACCTCATTCTTGAAGGTCGGATCAAGAAGTTTAAATCCTTAAATTTTCTTTTGCTACCGAACTTATCAATAGTGTTTACTTCTGACATTGTATTTGAGACTAATTTGAAACCATTACATTTCATCCTAATATATGATTCTATTTTATTAATAAACAGACTATGCAGAAAAACATAGATTGCAAAACTTATTTTAGACGATGTTTAATAAATACACACACAGATTCACTTTACTATTTTTTTATAATTAAGAAATGACAATATCACAAAGAAATAAAATACATAAGTTAATTCGTTCTGCTCAGGTATGCTTCTTGTATCACCCAATTTCTCCTCTAGATGGTGCGTTCAGTAATATCCTTGCCCTGGTAGTGAAGTAATCCACAAAACGCGCATTGTATAATTTTGACTCTGAGTAGTTGAAATTGTGTATGAGATCATTTCTCCAGCAGATACCTTGTCTTTTACAACGATGGCAAGTTAAAAAAAAGATCTTGGTATATGTCTATATGTTCTGGCCGCTTCACAAGTTTGTTCATCAGTTGGCAACATGATGTTCGAATATATAGTAATTTTTCAAACGCTGTAGTATATTTATGTATTACTTTATGAAAATAATCTTGTCAGGGACAAAGAATCCTTGAAAATTACAACCTCGAAAACGACCCTGAAATTGCCGATTACGTTGGCCTTGGTCTTAGCCTTGCCTCTGACAGGTTTTAATACTATACTTGATGCATCAAACAAAGGGAATAAAGGTGGTGTAGTGGGGGAGATGGGCATAAAAGCAGACTTCCTTGCTCGAGCTATTCACAATTCGTCAAAACAGTTAACAGTACGATACAATACAGTATTAAGTGAAAATAAAAGTTAATTGAAAAAATAATGAAGATATCTGCCAGACGGCAAAGTGTAGGTTCATATTTGGATTCCCTGAATGTCGGCAGCGCATCCCAGGAATATATAAGGGGGCTCGAAGTGCTGAGTCAGAGTCTGTCCGATGCCTGGCACAGGAAGAAGTGGAAGCAGGCAATGATGGGCAATCTGAAAACTTAGTGAAATCGACGGCGGAATTCTTTAAGTGTTGGACAGAGGAGGAGCCGAAGATTAAAATTATTAGCGATGACGTCATAACCAAGGTAATGGATAAGCTAAACTCATCATCCACCCAACCTCCGTCGAAGTTAAAAAAGCGTCTTACCATGCTGAAATCCGAAATCGCTGATAAAAAAACATTTTATTCGGCGATTAAAGGTGCAGGGCAGGCAAAAAAAGAAATTTTTATTTAATAAACCAAAGACGCCAGCACCATTGCCCGATTTTTTGATAACGCCATCACCACCACCGACAGAGCCTTTGTCCGTTGAAGTGGAAATAGTTGAAGGCCATGATGGACCGACATCAACATCACCACCACCAACACCGACCGGCAGTGCGAAAGTAGAAGAGGAGGTTAAGTGTTAACCTGTGGCGATTGAAACACCACTGTCTCCGGTATTAAAATGCCGCAAAGCAATGAAGAAGCGGTTTAAGCGGTGTTATGAAGGTGATGAAGTAGCCAATACCTCATCTCATTCAGAGGCATCACAGAATAAAACTGCTTTCCTCATATGTTCTGGGGCATCTCAACCACAGTGGGTGGAAAAATTTTTGGACATCACAAAAAGTGAAATTATCGGACATGTATAGACTAAAAAAAGACATTGTAAAAAAGTAGGTGTTTGTAATGTGGAAATTTTAGAGTTAGAAAAACAATTGGAACTAAAAAAATGAAAATTGCTAGATATAAAAGACAATTAGAGGACTTTAATAAATTTTGTAGTAGTTGTTAAGTAGTTGTAAGTATTAGTTTTTAATATATAGTATTAGATTTGTAAATATATTTTGTAGTTTAATAAAAAAAATGTCTTTGATAAACAGATTTGTATATTTTAACAAATGTATTTTTACAAATAGAACAAAAATTACTTGAAAATATATTCTTGATGTGTTATTTCATATAGGACCTTTCCCACATAATATTAGATATTAAAAAAGTGTCAATAATCCACTAAAACTACATAAAACAATAGTTGTAAATATTTTTTTTGAATATATTTTCAACTATGCTAAGACATGGCTCAGTTTAAGAAGTTTTGGCGTCTCAATATTGTATGTTTTTTTTATTATAAAAAAACATAAAATATTAGTCACAAAGTATTATAAATTATTAACAGGTTGTACACCGAAGAAATCAAGAAATTGACAGACTTTGTGTTTCAGTGTATATTTGAATTATTACAATCGGCCAAGCGCTTTCGGTCTCTATCGGACCATCCTCAGGGCTCAGACCTCGTCAAAGGGCACACCTCAACCCTGCCAGTTTGAGAAAAGTCGCGAGCTTAGCCTCCACACAGGACAAGATGTATACAATTAAAAAATTTTTAGAAACATTTAAAATTAAAATTAAAACCAGAACATTCAATACACAGTGCACGTTGACATGATTAAAACAATAATGTTTATTGTTTTAATTATGTCAACGTGCACTGTGTATTGAATGTTCTGGTTTTAATTTTAATTTTAAATGTTTCTAAAAATTTTTTAATTGTATACATCTTGTCCTGTGTGGAGGCTAAGCTCGCGACTTTTCTCAAACTGGCAGGGTTGAGGTGTGCCCTTTGACGAGGTCTGAGCCCTGAGGATGGTCCGATAGAGACCGAAAGCGCTTGGCCGATTGTAATAATTCAAATATACACTGAAATACAAAGTCTGTCAATTTCTTGACAAAGTATTATAACCAACTAAAACTACGATCAAAATATTTTGTGGTCCTGAAAAGGACCGTTTTCTTAAGTGACAAGAAACAAATCATGCCACTCTTTATGGCGTTGTAGAGTCGCACGGTCCGTCAACGATGGCGTAGTTAGCCGTCCATTCGATTATGAAATCCCAGAGGGCTTCCCATCTAGGATCATCCAAGTCCCATTCTAAACAATTGTCCGTGGTGGAATTTACCACCGGTTGTTATTGTTCATTCGGCATTTTGATTTGAAATGATTGTAATAAGTATTGGTGGCCGTATATAGAGATATATTTTTGTAATGGGGATAACGACAAATGTCGGATTACGTATTGGGATCCGAATTGTCTATGGTCTCAAATACGAACGAACGCTTTTGCCGGGTTCCACCAGCACCTAAATTTTGTATGTTGCCGTATCTTTCCGATTTCACATCACTGTCTTTATCAATTACTAAAAATCCATACTTATATCCTAACGTTTTGAGCACATTTCTTGAAATTGCATACAAATATTGAATGTTCTATAAATACAACGTTAGTAACACAGTACCAATAAGAACTAAAACTACGATCAAATTATTTCTTGGTCCTGAAGGACCGTTGATTTGTGCCCTTGAAAAGGGCCGGGGAAGATGTGGTTTATGGTGGCACATCTTCATTAGCAGACCACCAACTGGAGAAGTTGCACGGATCCTGGGGATTTTCAGGCGTCGGCGATGCTGGAATTTCCAACACCGCGTCCTCCATAGAGTCCGGCTCTGGTGGCGGACTGTCACTCATTTCATCGAGGCGCTGAAGCACCCAGTCACCCAAGTCGTCCAGCTCCACAATATCGAGATTGTGGTCATAGTGAACGGGTATGGGTTCATCTAAGTCGTCCCATCCTTAGACATCAAACTCCCAAACCAAGACAAAGTCCTCTAGCTCCGCAACTTTGTCACCGACGGTCTAGTCGCTAAATACCAAAGAGTTTCTGCTTGGGAGTCTCTCTTGCTCCATGTTAGTCGTGTGAAAGCCAAAATAGATATGACTGTGTAACTCGTCCGGTCTTAGTTATAGAAAAGTACCCCTACCCCACCAGCGCGTTCTAAATGTTGTTTGTTGGTGAGAGCTTATAGAATTATTGATATTTTCAAAAACTTAAAACACGAAATTTGTTTTTTTTAGGTTAGAAAATAAGACTAATTCTTAATATTTTGTGAAAAATACATTAAACAAGACTACTTATTAAAAAAAACTTTTCCCTACAACTTTCTGAGCCTCCCAGCCGGCGGTCTAGCTTCCTTTCTATATATTGAACGGTTCCCGAGCTCCAGCGCTTCAGAAATTCTAAATTACCAACTTTTCGTAACCCCTTTTTTCACATTTCACTTTTCCGAATTTTGAAAAAAACTACAATATGTAGAAAAAAATTCTCTTTCTAATTTCCTGATACTGTTTTTCTCTAAATCTTCAATTTTAGCTCTCATTCGCCATTTTTCTTCAAAAAAAATGTTAATTTCTTTTTGCACCATTGCATTCTCCTCAAAATTCTAAATAATTAAAGTCCTTTTTATTTTTTCTCTGACTTGAACGGTTCCCGAGATACAGCGCTTCTTCTTCTTCTTCTTCTTCTAGGTAGAACCAAGTTCTGTTATCTATACAATGCCTCATCGACCCTCGTTTGATGTCGAAATCCAGCTGTCTCTCCATCTTTTGGGGGGCCGTCCAGGCGGCCGTTTGGTGTTTGGTTTCTCTCTCATCACGGTTTTTGCTAGTCTGTCATCGTCCATTCGTTCCACGTGATCTCTCCACTGCCTACGACGGTTTCGAACCCACTTCACAACATCCCCCACTCCGCTGTTCTCGCGTATTTTTGCGTTTCTTATTCTATCTCTTAAACTTGTTCCCGTGATCATTCTCAGCGTTTTCATTTCTGTGGTTCTCATAATTTGTTTTGTCTTTGTGGTCTCATTTCTTGTTTCTGCGCCGTAGGTCAGTATCGGTCTTACACAGACCTTGTAAATTCTCGCTTTGTTCTCAACCGTCATATGTTTATTGTTCCAGATTATGTCTCTTAGTTGGCCTGATATCATGGCCGCTTTGTTGGCCTGTGTGCGTACTTCTTCCGTTACTGCCCTGTTACTTGTTATATGTGCTCCTAGGTATTTAAACTTCCCAACATGTTCGATATGTTTGTCGTCAACCATTAGTTTGCATCTTACCATTGCTCGTTATCTGCTTTCAAGGAAACATCGTCTGCAAAGCATATAATCTAAACGGTGTTGTGTCCCATTGGGTACCCAATAGTTGTGCTTTTTACCTCATCAATGATTTCGTCCATGATTACATTGAAAAGTGTTGGACTTAAGCTATCACCCTGTCTTATTCCTATGGATAGAGGGATTTCCTCTGTTAGAGTGTTATTTGTTTTAATTACCATGATGTTTTTAGAATTCAGTTCGTATATTGTGCGTATGATTGCTTCGTCTACTTGTTTTCTTCGCAGTAATTCTGTTATGTGTTCCAGTTTGACTCGGTCGAACGCTTGTGTAAAGTCCACAAAACAAATGAACAGCGGTTTATCGTATTCGATAGATTTTTCAACCAGCTGTCTGATAATAAATATACCGTCGATAGTAGAGCGGTTATTCCGGAAGCTCTGCTGTTCTTCGCACGCCCCTAACTTGTCTATGATCCGTTGTGACAGTATTTTGGTTAACAATTTGGCTGAACTATTCAGTAGGCTGATTCCCCAGTAGTTTTCGGGTTGTTTCTTTGATCCTCTTTGTGGATCGGAATTGTGATGCTTTTCCGCCATTCGTTGGGTACTGACGTTGTGCGGAGTATTTTTTGAAATAGAACAGTGAGCTCTGTGACAAGGCTACAGCGCTTCAAAAAATCCAAATTACTAACTTTTCGTAACCCTTTTTTTGAAATTTTATTTCCGAATTTTGAGAAATGGTACAATATATAGAAATTTTTTTTTAAATTTTCTAATGCTGTTTTTCTCTAAACCTTCAACTGTGGCGCATATCCGCCATTCCCACTAATTTTTTGATTTTTTTTTTATTTTATTACTGTCGGAAAAAATGCTTTCTTATAGTACTCGACTTCCTCTATAATTTTTTCTAGTCTAATATCGCATACGTTGGGGTGAGTAAACTGAGTTGCATTTCTTTCTTTTTGTTGCAATTATTACGACAATTATATATCGCGGTCTTTGTAGACCTGTGCTCGTTCTCAAGGCCCATACGTTGGAAGAGCTGGAAATTCGTACAGTTCCCTTTTACGATATGTCATTTGAATACTGGAAACAGCAGCAATTGGCAAAAGTGCGTGCTATAATCCTAATAAGTTCTTGTTTTACGTTAAAAAAAACCTTTTGTATAATCTTCGGCGAATCCCATAAGATATTTTAAGGGTAATTTCCCGGAGAATACGTTACTTGCGGTGTCTACGATATTTTGGTTTGTTTTGTCGAGACCCCATCAACATGCCATGAGAGATCTTTATTCCAAACTTCCGAATAAAACCTTGGTTTTTTAATGTCGTGGTAACTCAAGCTTTACGAACCACGGCGATCTGCTCACCTCCCATCTCGTAGCGAATTTCATATAACAAAAATGCGAGGGCATTATGTGATAAAAACAACTTTTGGTTGCGTCTGTGGGTTTAAATTTTCCTTGCGGTGTTAATGGTGGCGATGATGACATCTTTTACGTTGATGATTCAACAAGAAACTTTAAGCAGAAATGTGCACACCAGACTGTTCCAAAATCCTGAAGACTATCTTATGCCTAGTAAATAATTTTTGATGGCTCGGATCCCATTTGCAGATATTACACCAATTCTATCGGTGGGGGTAAATAATCATCGAAGCTGACATAATATGTTTTTTTAGAATTGTTTTGCTACCCAATGAGTCCCTGCACCAGACGTAATATCCAAATTCACTATAGCTGTTTCGTAACATCGAGGACCTTGTCTAGGTTATGAATCTCTCATATAAACACCTCGAAAGTGTCCTATTCTCTTCTTCTTGGTATAATTTTCAATATCAATGTTAGATAGCGATCTTTGAGGTATCGAAGCTGACATAATATGTTTTTTTAGAATTGTTTTGCTACCCAATGAGTCCCTGCACCAGACGTAATATCCAAATTCACTATAGCTGTTTCGTAACATCGAGGACCTTGTCTAGGTTATGAATCTCTCATATAAACACCTCGAAAGTGTCCTATTCTCTTCTTCTTGGTATAATTTTCAATATCTATGTTAGATAGCGATCTTTGAGGTAGGAATTCAATTAGTTTTTTGATCGACAATTTAAAAATAATCCCATACTTTTATGATATGGCTTTAAAAACAAACCATTTCCTTTCGATTTCAAATACAGGTCGGCACCGGTTTTATCTTCACTGCCTTTTCTTGCAGCTTTTACGGCAGGTACAATACACGCTGCCCCACCGACTAATGAACCCATAGCTGATAGCCCGGCAAAGATTAATATTAATGGTAATATTCTGCCAGTTTTAGGAATCGGTGTACGAACCTTCCTTTTGCCACCTGTCTCTTTAACCGATCTACGTGCTGCCGACAGAGCTATTTTAGATGCATTTATGAGATTTTTTTCCAACACATTTTTTCATCCGGCTATTAATAATTCCTTTCGAATTGCTTGTCGAAGAGCTGTTCCGAAACTGACTTTCTGAACATGTCGACTTTAATTGACACTTTTCCCTTGTGTACAACGTCTGCCTTTACTATGTGTTTTTCTTGTTGGTGTGTTGATGATGATGATGGTACACCCATACCAAAACGCTGTTTTGCCTTCATAATGTATGTAACTATCCAAGCAGCTGTTTTTTCACTTGAACTGGAATCTTTCGATTTTACTCTATTCCAAGCACTTTGTTCGAGCTCGTAATCCGCTCGATGTCTCGCAGATATGTTGTCCAGTTTTATTGGAAACGGGGGTCCGTCCACTTCGTTTGACGCTCGGCATCTGAATGATTGTGAAAATTTGCCTTTGAAATGTCAAATTTTCCTACAATGCGCGTGATCGATCTTAAACAAAATCTTCCTATTGACAATCTCGGTGAAAAAGTCGGATTTGAAAAGAAAATAATGACCAGACATGGCCCTCTACTTCCTTCCTCTATTCGTGGTCTGTTAATTGGCCCGTCCAATTATGGAAAAATTAATGTCATGATTTCACTGCTTACATACCTCCTTTCAAAAATGTCTATATTTACTCGAAATATCTGTATCAACCGAAACATGACTATTTAAGAAAAATTTTGGCACCCATCAAAGGTTTAGTGATTTCAGTAATATTGTGGAACCGTCCGATGCCAAATCAAACTCTGTTTATCTTTGATGATGTTATATGTCAAAAACAAGATGTTATAAGATCATACTTTGGCATTGGACGTCATAAAAATATCGACTCCTTTTACCTAGCGCAAATATATTCGCGAGTGCTTAAATAACTTGTGTGAGACAATGCCAATTTTATTATTATGTTTAAACAAGATGAGTTGAATATGAAACACATATTTTCCGACCACGCTTCACCAGATCTAACTTTTACGCAATTTCAAGAAATGTGCTCAAAACGTTGGGATAATAAGTATGGATTTTTAGTAATTGATAAAGACAGTGGATGAATAACACGATCGACTTAAAACGTATACTAGTGAAAGTTACCAATGCCGTTAGAAAAAAATTTAAACAAATTAATGCGGCTAAAGAATTAAATGTTGTGGAATTGGAAAAATTTTATGAACTCATTATTAAGCCATTGACAACTATATCTGATGTGGTCAAGCAACGTCAACGACAATAACAACATTATCCATCTACAAAATCACAGAGTCCCAGTACAATGCAGTTGACTCAAATGTCTGGTTTCCCTCAACCTGAACATTCCTTTCAAACCCTTATGCCTATACAGCAGCAGCAACGCATTTCAACACAGGATATTGCCAGTTGGTGTTTGATACACCCTCGACATCAACTAATACATCTCTCGCATCAGCTGACACCACAGTCTCCCATGATTTAAATACACACCTAAAAGGATTACCTTCAAAACCATCTCTATATGATACAATATATGGTATACGTTTTGGTTTAAAAACGGATCGTACCAAAAATTTTATTGGTAATTCAGAAGTGCTTTTTTGAAATCGAAATATTATTTTGTACAAAAAGGGGGAAAATATTGCAGAATACGATGGATCACCGGCACTTTATGACTTGTTATTTCTTAAAAAATTCTTAAAACACCCCAAAATCTAGGCAAGGAACAAGAATTAAGTGATAATGTGCTTACAACGTACAAGGATATTTTGGAATCCACGAGTGCTGTCTACAAAAATTATAAAAAAGTTATAGTTTACTGGTGGGACAAATATTTACGAAATATTAAACCTCTGATAATGGGCACAAAATTAAGTCGTACTATTAGAAGAAAAAATCTTTCCGAAAAACTACAGTTACACACAAAAAAGAAATTGTCTTTGAAAACATTTCAATATATCTACTGGAACAAAGCTAAAGAGTTGGTGGATCGTTTAGGTTTGTTGTGGAGTTCCAAAGTGGCCGGACACACTGGACATGAAAATGAAATTATGTCAATCATGAATTACGAGAAGAATGTATAATATATTAAGCCCAATATTTAATAACATTATTCAGTTCTTCATTCGATCTGAAACCTTTAATATTACTAATAATATGGAGCCCAGTCTAAAAAAACAAAATTGTTAATGAACTACATAGAACGGCTAGAAAAGAATTTATAAAAATGCGTACGATAATAAAAGTATACAGCGCTTTGTGGCAGATTGACCTGACTGAAATATAACAGGATTCTGATGAAAACGATGGTTATCGTTATATTTTGGTCTGTAAAAATTGCTACTCTAAATTTGTCTATGCCAAAGCGATAAAAAACAAGATCGGTATAGAAGTTACTAGTATGATGAAAAGTATCATTGAAGAGGCATCAAATACATCAATAAATTTGCAAAGTTATCAAGGAAAGGAGTTCTATAATAGCAACATTCAAGCCCTGATGAAAAAATATAATATAAATCATTATTCAACTTACAGCACGAAGAAAGCTGCAATTGTTGATCGAGTCATAAGAACTCTTAAAACTAACTTATATAAACAATTCTCGGCAAGAGTATCTTACAAATGGAAACATACATTATCGTCAGTAACAAAATCCTATAACCATTCGAAACATCGTACCCTTGGAATGAAGCAGGCAGATGTACAAGAAGAAACGCAAATTAGAGCATACGATTATTTAAAAATTGAACCTAAAAAATTTAAGTTTTCTTTAGGTGACATTGTATTAGCAAGTACAAAAGTTTATTATATAAAGAATCTATGCCCTCTTGGTCAACTGAACTGTTTAAAATTGTAAAAGTAAACGTTACAAATCCACCTACATACTTATTGGAATCGTTAGAAAGTCAGCCTATAAGAGAGTGTTTTTACGATGTAGAACCACAAAAGACAAGCAGTCCTGGCGTTTATCTAGTAGAAAGGGTCCTTAGCCAACGCAAAAAAAATCACACCGATCAATTATTTGTCAAATGGCAAGGATTTCCGAACCAGTTCAATTCTTGGATAGATAACTCAGATATTGTTTAAGTCAGATATTGTATGAATATAATTTTAATTTAAAATGTAAAATAAATAAACAATATATAGAAAAACAAAGTTTTTTTTATTTCAGTCTTCATCACCGACAACATCAATAAAACGTCATACACAGAAATGATATTTAAATATTCTTAGAGGGAAGATCGGATTCACAGACGACAATGACGTTATCGTCAAGGCTATGACACTCTTTTTCTTTAGCCAGGTTAATGAGTCATTTAAAGAGTATTTTCTGAATAAATTCAATTTTTGTTTCAAGCTCATTATTATTTTTGTGTATCAGGGGAGGATATCCTCGTTGAATATGGCACAAAGTACAACTGCAAAATTGTAAAATTTTTTGTCACAGCATCATTATCATTTTTAGGTTCGCCTAAGTTGGTTATCGATTTTCTATCTATATCATACTGCCCATCCCCTATAAGTTTAAAACCAATCCCTGGTGGCCCGCGTAATATTTGATTTTTTTCATTACATTTCTGACGACCAAATTTATCAATTGTATTGTTTACACGACTCATTTTTAATCTTAACTAAACTATTTTCTTTTTATTTTCTCTACTTGTACTAAATATTTAACCTGGGAAAAAGAAACGCAGACTATTATCTACTGAGGTGGTTTATTTATAAAATAAGTAAATTAAAACTGTGATTGTCACAAAGATTTATATACAGTTATTCAATTGTACAAATACAAAAATAATAAATAATTAACTTTCCTTATATGGAATGTCTCCATTTTCGTTGTTCAAAATGTTATGACATTCAACATTATTGTGATCTTGAACAACTTGGACTGTTGCAGGAACCAATTCATATTTTACAGCTAGCTCACCAGGTAAAAGTGGAATATTAACGAGATATTCTTTTAATTATTCTTCGATCATTTCAGCACAGAATGTATCCATGTCTATGGAATCATATAAATATTTGTCGCATAAGTGTGTCCCAGCCATAAAATTGATTGCATCCCTGATCTCATTCTTATATTGATCTTTGGTTGCCTCAATATGCGGCCAATCATTTGCACTATCCAACATATAGTGAGCTATATTTCTTAATTCTCTTTCCAACGAAAATATGTATCTATCTACACATTCGTTGACAGTCGCATCAGCAGACATCTTTATATGTAATGAACACGCGTAAGTATTCTAGCATGTGCAACTATTTTTAAAAGTTAATTATATCCTTTTTTCAAACATTACATTCAAATTACTCCTATGAGCCAAAACGTAATAATATTCGAGTATTGTTTCCAAAAACTCTGGTACCTTGCCCCAAATCAGTTTAAATGTACTTCCTTTTAGTTTTACTCATAATATCTAGAATATCGTCATCGTGTAAAACCATTAGAAGAGTTTTACCAAATCGTGTAATCATTGAAACCATTTTTACAATTTTATACACCTTCCCCACAATTATTTCAGTAACCTTTTTTCTCTCTAAAATTGCTATGACGAGAACTTCAAGGTTAAAATATAATGAAACAACGGACTACATTTTATGTACTCTATTGATTAACATCGTTCTGTTGTTTTCTTATATGTGTAATATAATCATTTAAACCTAAATTTCTCAGTTTGCTCAACAATTTATGTTCATCTTTATCTTTTAAAAATTCCTTACAAGCTACATCTACTAAATAACATAATTCAACATGGTCCATATATCTAAAAAAATATAACAAAATGCTGAGCCTCCGAATCCAATCCATATGTGTAAAATTCAGAACAGGCTGCAGAAATTAAAAGCTCTTCACACATCTCTCTGACTAAACTTTCCATATAAACTATTAGGTTAAACAAAAGTCCTACACTCTAATTTAATCTTTTAAAAACTAATCAGTTTTTTTTTTAAATTAATCAGTTTGTCCAAACAGTCACTAAGTCCCAACTTTTTCATTGCACAAACAAATTCTAGTAAATTTAATGGCTTGTTGCCATATTTACGACTTGCATTGACAGCCTCTTGGTATTCAGAAGTCAAATCATAATAACGCCAAAGTAGTGGGAATAGGGGGCCTTCAGTTGACCCCCCACCACTTTTTTGATTGGTCAGCCAAGAATGACCTTGTTTCTGATTGGCTGCCCAAGTCGGCCCCCTATCTCGATTGGTTACGTAAGTTCCACCTCTTTTTGCTCCACCTCCTTCCTAACCACCACAGCAGTTGGAGGGGAGCTGGTAGCAGTTGGAGGGGAGCTGTTATTTTAAACGACTGAATCTGAGCGAGCTACATTCATTCAGTCGTGATGTCAAATAGTGACCAACAACCAGAACAACAACTCATTGAACGTGTGGGCCAAGTAATAATTTTATATCAAACCAGCAAGAAAAACCTTACGGACTTTGAAGATCAAGACTTGGCCTTCTTTCCCATCAGTTATTTGAAGAGATACGTTGATTCACTTAGTTTACAACAAATTTGGCATAGGTTACCAAAACATTATCAAAGTGACGAGGAATTGAAGCTAAATTTACCCTGTTTTGAACATTACAACTTATACCAAAATCATATAGACGGTCCACCATTACCAATAAAAAAGTGTTGTAAAAGTGCGAATTGTTTAAACAAGTGAATCAAATCTAACAAATTCAGTTCATCAGTCTTCGAAATGGATCCACAACAAATATATTTAGATTCCGCTTGCGATGAATCAATCCAGTCAATGTACAAGGATGAAGTAACTCATTATAAATTGGCTGGAAGGGAGAAATTCAATGCAAGACAGGAGTCTCTGATTACTATTGATCGTAATAACTTTGAAGACGACGATGACGATGAAGAAGATGATGGGATAGAGGATAACGGAGTTCCAAACGGGTGTGGAAAAGAGGGGCTCGTGAAAGTGACAAAAATTAATGCAAGTGATGCATTGGCACCAAATTACCTTACGCGAAAAGTGTGCGGTTTTCAATCGTATGTGGTCGTTATTTCATCTTCTGGTGGTGCATATAATTTATGTTGTGAATGTTACTATATACATGCTCTAAATTGCCCAAACGGAAAACATAGTTTTGTTAATAGTCACTATAAACGATCCTTTATATGTTGCGAAAAAGATCTGCAATGCAGCACTTGCGAAAACGATTTATTTATAACAACTCCTCCGCAAGCATGTATAATATACAACAAACCCGAATTAAAGAATATGCACAACCATCTTATCGAAAAATCAAATTTTAAATGAATTTATTTCACTTGCATTTATTTATGCGCTATAGTGTCTTTTAATTTTAAGTTTAAGTTTAAAATATCAAATCGGACATTTTCGAAGAATTTGTGATTTTGTCATTTGAAGTTAAATAAATATAAGGGAACCATATAAATATAAGGGGATTATGCCCATAAATGTGAATTTGTATATATTAGGTTTCTCGGACATTTTCGAAGAATTTGTGATTTTGTTCTTATAAATTAAATAAATGTAAGGGAAACATGTAAATAAATATAAAGGAACTATGTAAGTAACTATAAGAGAATGATGTCAATAAAAAAGAATTTGTATATATTGGGATTTAAAGAATGTATGACTTTGTTCTTCCAGTGTAGAATAATTCTATTAAATAAATATAACGGAAACATGTAAATAAATATAAAGGAATTATGTAAGTAAATATAAGAGAATGATGTCAATAAAAACGAATTTGTATATATTAGGATTTAAAGAATTTATGATTTTGTTCTTCCAGTGTAGAATAATTTTTTATAAATAATCTGCACAACCACCCTATCCATAAATCGAATTTTAAATAAATGAATTTGATACTTCACTTGAGTTTATTTATGCACCCTAACAGTTTTTAATATTAAATTTAAAATATCAACTAAGACATTGTGCGCTTTTAAAAACAAATGTCTTCTTCTTCTTCTTCTACCTTCTATAATAGGTCCCTGACCTGTTCCTTCTTCGATTTTCCTCATTCTGGACTTAAATTATCGCTCCACCTTTTCCGTGGTCGACCTCTACTGCGTGTACCACTAGGCGATTTATCTCGTGCGATCCTTACCAGTCTATCCTCTGTCATTCGGCTTATGTGTTTGTTCCATTGTGTCTTACGCTGTAGGACCCACTCATTAATGCAGTCTGTGTTGCATGATTGCCTAATATTATCGCTTCTTTCTCTGTCTAGTAGCGTTTTTCCTGTTATTCGTCGAAGTATTCTCATTTCTGTAGTCTCCAATAGTTGTTTCGTTTTTGTCGTCTCTGGCCGTGTTTCTGAGGTGTATGTCATAATAGGTCTAATTGTGGTTTTGTAGATCCAAATCTTTGTTTCTTGTTGTAAGTGTTTGTTTCGCCAGATCACGTCGTTGAGGCAATCCGCCACTTTGTTTGCTTTGGCCACCTGCCCTCTTACTTCATCTTCGATGTTGCCATAACTAGTTATGTCGATTCCTAGATATTTGAAACTCATTTCTTGTTGTATTATTTGACCGTCTAGTTCTAGTTTGCATCGGAGGGGTTCTTTTGAGGTTGTCATACATTTAGTTTTTTCGGCTGAGATAATCATATTATATTTTCTTCCCGTAAGATTAAAGGTATTTAACAATCTCTGGAGGTCGTCTTCATTTTCGGCACATATCACAGCGTCATCAGCGTAACAGAGAATTTTTATTTCTGTATCACCCATTTTATATCCTCTACCAAGCAGGGGCGGATCCAGCCTGTCTCTTTGGGGGGGGGCGGTGATATCACAAAAGTACAGTATGGCAAGAAAAACAAGTTGTCAACGGGGGGGGGGGGGGAGTGCAAGCAGCATACTCATTCCTAATATAAAAGGCAGAATGGGTTCTATTTTCCTGAACTCAAAGCTTTTGGGAGGGGGGGGGCGATCGCAAGCATATAGACTCCTATACTCTATTCAAGAACTAGAGAAGTAATAAAACTGTTACCGAAACCTCTAACGTACCTGCTCCAGTGCCGCAGGTAACTGAGAACTGCCGTAAATCTAATTATATTTCATTATATTTAAATATATTTTATAAATTTACTGCAACATAGAATTTATGATAGTTTAATTTAATTTCTGTCAGTGAGCAAAGTACAACTTACAGTTTTTTCTTAGTGATTTATCTTATTTGCGTTTGTTTTTATATATTATTTGAGATTAGTGAGATACCCAAAAGATATGGTTTTCATCTCTATATTTATTCCAAAATCGTTAAACCAGGGCATTTTTTCTTCAACGAAAAACTTATTATGATGAATGTTTATGATACCTTAAGATATCAATATCTAGATAATAATGTTAAAAGCTCTGTTGAGATATGTTCCAATATGACAGGAGTTGGAAAATCTACTATGTACAGAATACTGAAGGAGAAAAAACGACTCGAATTGTATTCCCAAGTCACATTCGATCACAGGCAAACGAAAAATTAAAGGGGTTGTACATACATTTTATTATGAGAAGCAGATCCCAACCATCTACAAAATTCTAACTAAAATCATTGAAGATCGCGATTTACCTGAAATTAAAAGAACTGATCTCTGAAAATTGCTCAGAGAACTTAATTTTTGCTGGGAAAAATCAGATAGAAAATCTGTTCTTATAAATCGTCCGGAAACTGTCCATTGGAGACGTAAATATCTCTCTCAAGTAAAAGGTAGAGTTACTAGAAATAACACAATTAATAAAATTAGTAATTTAACTAAACTTTTGAAAGATTTTTTTGAATAAAGTTACTGCGGAAAATTGGGAAAAATCCATATAATTAAAGAATAAAACAAAATGTGAGAACTCGATCTCATAATCGGTGAGATAGAGGAACCAATTATAATTAATTTTAGCGAAGATAGTTTCACTGACTTTGATTAGGAATTAGATACGTAATGTTTACTAGTGTAAACACAATTTATTATTTAAATTTTTGTTTTTGTTGTATTTTATTGTTTAATGTTGTTCATATGTTTTTTTTTTATTTTTTTATATATTTTTATTTTAGTGTGTCCTACTCTTTAATTTTATATATATTTAATTCTAATTAGCTGTAAGTTTTTTATTATTTTATTATTGTGTTTGTGTCTTTTTCTTAAGCGTGTAGAATTAACATGTTTATCTTATTTTTTTGGGGCTATCGTATTTCCATATATAAAAGTAAATTAAATTAAGATATCAGTACAATTGAAATAAAAATAAGTAGAAAAGTAATTACATTTGAATCCCTTTTTAGTGTTTAATTCTAATTCTGCAGATGATTTAAGAAATAAATAAACTGAAACGTTAAATACCCTAAAAATGTTTTTAATTAATAATAAAATGACCGATAGCCCTAAAAATATTTTATTTTTATATGGACGAATTTATTTTTTTATATATGTTTAACTTTTTGTATTTTTGACAATGGATATTTTGTAAGTATTTAAATTATAACTTAGAATTTTTTGAGAGAATAATCCTACGTTTTAGTCTATTATTATAGACCGATATTTTTGATTATAAAATTTCTAACCCATTCCTATGAAAAATATATGTGTCTAACAAATTTTGCTAAAAACACCGGACTAAAGAACACAGGTAGTTTGAGAAGAGAAAAAGGGTAAAAAGTGATTTATTATTCTCTCTAGTTCTTGAATAAAGTATAGTATAAGTGGAAAAATCTGGTCCATTTTCCTAAACTCACAGGTCTTGGGGGGGGCGATCGCCCCCACCGCCCCCCCTTGGATCCGCGCCTGCTACCAAGTCGCACCTCCTTTATTATTTCGTCCATTATCATGTTAAACAACAAAGGACTAAGCGAATCTCCCTGTCTAATACCGCTGTTGACTAGTATGGGTGTTGATAATTTACCGTTAGTGCGAATCTGAACTTTATTGTTTGCGTATATGTTTTCGATAGTCTGAATTATATTGATAGGAATATTTCTCTTATATAACAGGTGGATTACGTCATCTAGCTTTATGCGATCGAATGCTTTTGTTAGATCTATAAAGCATAAAAATGTTGGTTTATTGTATTCTATAGATTTTTCGACTATCTGTCGTAGAATAAATACTGCTTCCACGCAAGACCTTCCTGATCTAAATCCCTGCTGTTCGTCTTCCAGTGTTGTAACCGAATTAATTTTATTTTTGATTACTTTCGTAACGAGTTTCAGAGTTGTGTCCAGTAGATTAATACCCCTGTAGTTCCCTGGTTCTTGTTTGTCATCTTTCTTAAACATAAGCATCATTGTGCTAGTTCTCCACCTATCTGGTACTTTGCACTGTGTTAGTCGCTGTCCTCCGTATTTCAACAATTCGTTATGAATTCCGTCTTGTCAGGGAGACTTTCTATTTTTTAAGGATTTTATAGCTTTCTCTACTTCTTGAATGGTGACTTCCACATTATTCCTTATTGCTGGTATGTTGTTTTTTCCAATGTTAGCATCTCCCTCAAATAATTTTGTTAGGTAGTCTATCCATTTCTCCTCTGATATTTTGTTTGTTTCGGAGAGTTCAGATACTTCTTTGCGCTGTTGTCTTATCAGTCGCCACTTTTGTTTTTGTACACTATAGAAGTCTCCTTCCATTCTTTTCGAGAAATGCTCCCAATGTTCACTTTTTAGTTGCCTGACTAGTAGATTCGTTTCGTTACCAATTAGTTTGTACCTATTGTATGCTTCCGGCGTTTTTGACGTTCTATATGCTAAATATGCTTTTCTTTTTTCGTTACACTTATCTTTAACTTCTTTACTGAACCATGGAGTTTTATTAGGATTTTTGCTGTTGATTGTAATTGTATGTGTGTCCAATGACTCATTTGAAGCATCTTCTATGTTTCCCTTAATTTTTTCCCAGCTATGATTTATATCTTCCTCTTCATTTATTGGTTTTCTTTCAATTTTTTCCATCAATCTTTGTTGATATAATTCTTTCGTTGACGTATGCCACAGAGAGTCTAGTTCTTTTTTTGTATCCTAACCTTTTCCAACTGCTTTTTCTTTTGTGTAATCTTTATTCGAATCTTTGATAGAACCAATTTATGATCGTTCCCTGCATTAACAGAGTTCAATGTTCTAATATCTAATGGGGGATGTATAACTCGGTTACTAAGTATAAAGTCAATCATAGATTTGTGTCCTCTTGTATTTTCAAAAGTGTATTTATATTTATCTTTGTGTTGAAAGAAAGTATTTTTTATCCTTAATTCGTTGTAGGCACAGAAATTTACCATTAGTTCTCCGTTGGTATTGTGATACTGTTCGTTGAAGCGTTGTTTAATTCCGGGGATTATTTGGTTTCCTATACGGGCATTAAAGTCTCCCAATAAAATAATAACTTCCTCACCAGGTATTGAGTCTAAGGTGGTTTGCAAGTTCTCGTAGAATGTTTCTACCTCGTGTTTTGGTTTTCCGTCTTCTGGGCTATAAACAGACAAGATGTTTAGTTTTTTATGTTCCATTAGTAGTTTTATAGAGACTATTCTTTCTGATATATATTGGCAACTTTCTATGTTATTTTTATATTTCTTGTGGATTAGTATGCCTACTCCCGCCTTGGCTCGTTGTTCTTTATTTACTCCACTATATATTATATAGTTTCCGTATTCTTTTTGACCTTTGCCTTTCCTTTTTGTTTCTTGGAGACCACAAATTTCAATCTTTTTCTCGATTATCTCTTCAACTACTTCCTGATCCTTTGTGTTGAAAGATGTTATGTTCCAGGTAGCTACTCTAGTATGTATTTGTTTTTCCATCTCTTTGTCCTTTTCCTTGCGTGGATCGTCATTGTTGAGTCAGTCCATATCCGAGGCTTTTTATCGGTGCTTTGAGCTGGTTACTGTTTTACAGAGGGTAGGCTGTTAACCTGACCCTCCAACCCTCCTCTTTTTTTCCGGGCTTGGGACCAGTAACAGTACTACTGGGCTACTCAATCCACCCAGCAACACTGAAGGCAGAGTAAAAAAAAAACAAATGTGAATGATTAAATAAAATGCCCTGATAACAGAATTTATGATTTATTCTTCCAATGTAGAATAATTCTTTCAAAGTAAAAAACCCTATTTTTCATTATTATGTTTGTAAATAAAATTATATGATCATCTTATTCATAATAATTTTTTCAAGAGAAGAACCCTATTTTTGTAAATAAAATCATATTCATCCTACCTATTAATAATTCTTTCAAGAAAAAATCCTATTTTTCATTATTATGTTTGTAAATAAAATTATATTCATCCTATATTAATTCTTTTAAGTTGGGGAAACTTGGTTATTATATGTGATTCTGTATAATAAATAGAAAAAATAAAAAATATTTTCTTCAATGATTTATGTGTTTTTATTTATTTTTATTATAAATTATAATTTAAAATTTAATTTAATTTAATTTAATTTATAATTTATATTTGATATTTCTTTTACATTTACGCGGATATCGAACCCTTGGTTCCACCTGCTGTTGCTCCGCCTGCTGTAGCTCTGCCTGCCGTCGTTCTGCTTGCTGTAGCTCTACCTGCCGTCGTTCTGCTTGCTGTAGCTCTGCTTGCTGTTGCTCCGCCTGCTGTAGCTCTGCATGCCGTCGTTCTGCTTGCTGTAGCTCTGCCTGTTGTTGCTCCGCCTGCTGTTGCTCCGCCTGCTGTCGCTCTGCCTGCTGTCGTTCTGCTTGCTGTAGCTCTGCCTGCTGTCGTTCTGCCTGCTGTAGCTCTGCCTGCTGTCGTTCTGCCTGCTGTTGCGCCGCCTGCTAAAGCTCTGCCTGCTGTCGCTCTGCTTGCTGTAGCTCTGCCTGCTGTCGTTCTGCTTGCTGTAGCTCTGCTTGCTGTAGCTCTGCTTGCTGTAGCTCTGCCTGCTGTCGCTCCGCCTGCTGTCGCTCCGCCTGCTGTCGCTCTGCCTGCTGTAGCCCCGCCTGTTGTTGCTCGGCTCGTTGTTGAACCAGGACCCGGTCCGCCCATTCAAAGGTTACAGGCTCCGGATCCTAGTTGGGCTCGAAGACGTCCATAAATTCTTCGTCGTCTGACAGCTCATCCGTGACGAAGTCGTCGAACTCTTCTCTTAAAAATTCAGATTCCAAGTTTTCTGGTGGCCACATCACTGTACTAACTGGTGATTGCCTGCTTGCAATCTGAATTTGTTGCTCCAAAAAAGCAATAAAATCTTGGAGCGTAAAAATTACTATAGTACTCATTTCTTTGAACTAAATTAAAAGTAAAGACGCTGTAAATCCTTATATACAATATTCAAATACCGCCTTTCCGCACCACCAGCGACAAAACTGGTCCGAAGAAGGGGAAGAAGAAGGCAAAGATAGCGAGAGACCAAAAAAAAAAAGTTATTTTTTGGAATAATATAATATATTCCAAAAAACCACTTTTTTTTTGGTCTTCTCTTTCCTCGCCTTCTTCTTCAGAACAAAACAACATATGACCGTTCAACGACCTCTCTCGAGTTCACGGTCTCACGATCCCTGTCGTACCATGCAGTGCCACGCCGTACCAAGCTCTTGGCCACTTTAAAAGCCGGCCAGTACGAAGCGTCTCTTCAGTTTACTTCTTGCTTTTAGTAAGAATTTTATACGGCATATAATATTTTCGTATACTAGTGTTTTATCCTGCCAGTCCTTATTATTATATCATATTGTGTGACACAGTGACATAGTACTGATCTCTATTCGGTTTGTATTTTTGATTTATTATTTTTTGATTGTCTTTTGGATTTTAATTCACCTAATATGTCATTTTACTTTTGATTTTTGGAAACCTTTTTAAAAAATCTAAATTTATTTTTGATTTTTGGATTTTTTTTAAACAATCTAAATTTATATTGGATTTTTAATTTCTGATTTTGATTTTTAAATAACTTGAAATTCATTTAATATGTGTTCAATTCTAAACATAGACATTGAAAATATTGATTTGACCGTTTTCAATTTAAATGAAGCTTGCCTTGTGCATGATTTAATGGATTGCTCATTTTGTGGGCTAAGCGATGAGGAACTGGAAAATAAATTTAGGGAAATTGATATTAATAATACTACTAACAATTCGTCTGAATCTGACAATTCTTCAGAAATTGGTGAAAGCGATATTTTAACACAGCTTTTAAAAGTTTTGGACGCATCTATTATCCCTGATATTCCTCATGAACCTCTTGAAACAATTAATTTCGACGATTTAAATAATGATATATTGAGGCAAAATTTAATTAACGATACTGAAATAAATGAGGGATATGATTTAGAACAACTTTTAGATATATTAGAAGGGGGTGAAATTTCTGAAAATAGCTCTGGGAAAAATTTAATTAAGGGTGATATGGAATGTCAGGAAACTTCTGAGAGCTGTGAGGAAACGAATAATGAGGAAATTTTAAACAATAATAATAATGGGGTTGGTAATGAGGGAATTTTGAGCAATAATGAAGAGGTTTATTGTCCCCACTATTCACCAATTTCAGATGCATCATCAGATTCATCAGATGATTCCAACGACAGCGTTCAGACAGTTATACACGTCTCATCAAAAGCTCAACAGAATTTTATTGAAGTGTTGGATCAAAATTTAACTGAAGGGCTGGGTCAAAATTTTATTCAGGGGTTGAAACAACCATCCAAATTTGACTATACTAGAAATTCGGTAAATTCGGTAAATGTTTTTGATTTGAGTTGTGGCGAAATTGTGGGGGACATTGAGCTATATACTTATGCTGAAAATTTTGAACGTGAGCAGCCCCAAAGTCCCTTAATTTCTTCCTCTAGTCAAAATCAATTTTCGGAATCATTTAAAAATCTTTCTGACCTAAATTTAAAAGAACAACGTTCACGTTCTGAAAATTTAATTGAAACAAATTTTTCCAAAAAACGTTCTTTATCAGAAACCAATAATGATTGTCCAGATTTAAAAAAGTCAAAATTGGATGGTGATATTTCTAGTTCCCAAACTTTAGAGACACAAACAAAAAATTATTCTTTACCTATCGCAGTGACAACAGCTCCCAAAATCAGTCCAACAAATAAAGTCGGAGAATTAGATAAGTTTCTACATATGAAAACTAAGCCGAGCTTAAATAGGAATGAAACAAGGTGTGTCACATCTAGATTTAAGTCAATGGTTTATTCCTATTTAAACTTAGATAAAATATGCAATAATTTATCTAATTCGACTTTAAAAGACGTTAAAAATTGCATTCAATGACAAGGTGATTTTCTTTTAAATTTAGGGAATATTTTTTTTTAAATCCTTGCTTTTCTTCAAATTAAAAAATTTAATCCAATAGTTTTTTCAAACTGCGTGAGCTGAGAAAAATTTTTAATTAGTCTATGTCGGTGTGTCTAGATAGATCATATTGTGTTTATTTAAATCTGATATAACCCTAGTGCTTTCCATTTTAAAATGACCCTCCTTTGCACACACTGCTTAAGAGAATTTAAAAGAAAATCACATATTGTACGCCACCTTCGAGAAAATTTTGTCAATAACGAAAACACCTTTAACATGGAAGATTATATAATTAATCGTAAGTATTTTTTTATAACATATATAGCTATAATTTTCCATTTAATTTTCCTTTTTAATATTAATTAATAAAGTTTTACAGAGGAATTAAAAAATAATAATTGTTTCAGTTGATGAACCACTTTCAAGACCTCCAATGCGATATTGTCAAGATTATGAAGTAAATGTCAAATCTAATTCCTGGAGCACACACTTGAGGACAAATATTCATAAAAACAAGAGCTGCATAAAATATGGAAATGGAATTGACATTATCAGGAGTGCATTTAAATGTCGAATGGCTTCCTACAGAATATATTCACAGAATTATCACGTCGACATCAAAAAGTTTCAGCAAGATGTTGGTAATAAAGTGCAAACATTAATACGCCAGCGTCAACAAGAATTTACATGTGCTAAAGTAAATTTGGAATTATTTGGAATATATTATTCCCCAACTTTAATCTCTACTTCAATTAAGTCATTTAATACGCCGTTCTTCATTGTAACCCATACAACTGATCTACAACAGCTTTACGATGATTTATTCAAGATTATTGAAACCAAAGCAGATGAATTGCCGGAACGAGACTCGGGTAATTATTATTTAATCTCAAGAGCTAAGTTTTCTTAATATCACTTGAACATCTCTAACAAATATTATTCAGAACTAATTTTTTAATTCATATTACAGGGTGGGCTCTACAAAGAATTCTGCATTTGGAAGTAAACATCAATAAGTACAACCCTTTGAATGCCTCCTCCTACATAAAGATGCAAAAATTTTCTAAATCAGTAGTGAATGTTTAGCCTGGCCAGTCGTTTCAGCAGCATACCAGCCAATCCGTAATCCTCGAAAGACCTCTTCATATCCAGACTTCAGAAACGCTTTCGATTTTACAGGTATTGAATTTCCAGTAAAATTATTAGATATAAAAAAATTTGAGGAAAAAAATAATTTGTCCATAAATGTATATGGAGTTGAAAATTTTTTAAGAGATAATAAAAATGTATATGAGATTGTCGGTCCTTTACATTATAATAATGAAAAGAAAAAAATACATATTAATTTGCTTTTAATAAGTTCTGATGATGGAAATAACCACTATTGTTGGATAAAAGATTTAGGTTACTTGGTATCCAAACAATTATCAAAAAAGAAAATAAAAAAATACTTATGTGATGGATGTCTTCAATATTTTGGAACATATGAAAAACTTAACACGCATTTAAAACGTGATTGTAGTTTTGTTCGAATTGAGCTTCCTTCAGATAATTTGATTTTGAATAAATTTGGAAATTATATTCCTGCAAATATCTTAAAGTTTCAAAATATTCAGAAACAGTATAAAGCCCCTTTTGTTATTTATGCCGATTTTGAATGTTATTTGAAAGACATTGAGTGCCAACAATCTACACCTGATTCGACAACCTCATATACTATTAAAACAGCTGAACATATACCCTATTCATTTGCTTATTATATTAAATCATCATTTGATGAGAATGTTGTTTGTCTTAAACTTTATAGAGGTACAGATTGCGCTTTAAAATTTATTGAATACATTGAAAATGATGTAAAAGAACTTTATAAAAAATATTTAAAATATCAAGTACCATTGAAAGATTTGTCATCTGTAGAACAGATTGAGTATGAAAATTCTAGCATTTGCTACATATGTGAAAAACCTTTTTCAAAAGGAAATTTCATAAAGGGTAGAGATCACTGTCATATTACAGGTAAATATCGAGGAGCTGCTCACTCAATTTATAATTTGCATTTTAAACCTCCAAAATATATACCAATAGTATTGCATAATTTAAAAAACTATGATCCTCACCTATTTATTAAATCGCTTTGCTATAATAAAGAAAATATTAGTGTTATAGCTCAAAATAAAGAAAAGTATATTTCTTTTAGTAAGGAAATTTTCGTCGACAGTTATGTGTCAGAAAAGCGGAAACCAATTGCTTTGCGACTACGCTTTATAGATTCTTTTCAATTTCTCCCAGAGTCTTTAGAGTCGTTATCACAAACTCTACAAGATTCACAATGTTTTGAAATTAAAAAGTTTTTCTCAAATGCTGATGAATTTCGATACATTAGACAAAAAGGGGTATTTCCATACTCTTACATAGATTCCAACGAAAAATTAAATGAGAAATCTCTACCATCGATTGATAAATTTTATAATAACTTAACCGATGAAAATATCTCTCCTCGAGACTACAATCGTGCTGTAGAAGTGTGGAATCTATTTAAGTGTTCTACAATAGGGGCTTATTCCGATATTTACTTATGCCGATTGATTGATCTGATGTTTTACTTTTGGCTGATGTTTTTGAAAATTATAGATCCACATGTATTAAAACCTATAAGTTAGATCCTGTTAATTATGTCACTAGCCCTTCTATGTGCTGGGATGCAATGATGAAATTAACTAATGTAGAATTAGAATTATTAACGGAACAGATATGCTTCATTTTTTCAAAAAAGGTGTTCGTGGTGGCGTTAGCACTTGTTCAAAACGCAAATCTGAAGCAAATAATCCATTCTTAGAAAATTTTAATCCTGAAAGACCTACAACATATATCACTTATTTAGACGCCACAAATTTGTATGGTTATGCTATGAAACAATATTTACCTGAAAAAAATTTTGCTTGGGTACCTAAGCTCGAAATAGGAATTTTAAATATATCCGAACTTTCAGATACATCATCTATAGGCTACATATTTGAAGTTGATTTAGAATATCCAAATTATTTACATGATAGTCATAATGATTTCCCATTTTGTCCTGAACAATATACACCGCCAATTTCAAACCACTCCAAATTGATTCCAAACTTACATAATAAATATAACTATATCATTCATTACCGATATCTGAAACAATGTCTACAATTTGGACTCAAAATCATAAAAATACACAGAGCAATTAAATTTACCCAATCACCATGGTTAGCGGAATATATAGATTTAAATACAAATTTACGAAATTTATCTAAAAATAAATTTGTTAAAAATTGTTATAAATTGGCAAATAATTCAATTTTTGGTAAAACCATGAAAAACTTATTTCTAAACCTCAATTAAAGGATTTTAAAATTTTCTCTGAAAATTTAATTGCTCTTCAACTTCAACAGGTTTGCATTGAATACAATAAACCAATTTATGTTGGGATGAGTATCTTGGATATTGCAAAAACTGTGATGTATAATTTTTATTACGGATATTTAAAAGTTAAATATGGTAATAATTTAAATTTATTATATACGGATACTGATTCCTTAATTCTTGAAGTTCAGACCCAAAACTTTTATGAAGATATGAAGCTAAATCTGGATAAATTTGATACTTCTAATTTTTCTGAACAAAATATTCATTGCATGCCTATTACAACATCAGTTGTTGGTAAATTTAAAGATGAGTACAAAAGAATTCCCATTGAAAGTTTTTATGGAACTGGTGCTAAAGCATATTGCATCAAATCCAAAAATAGTGTAGATAAAAAAGCCAAAGGTGTTAGTAAATCATGTATAAAAAATCAATTAACATTATCAGATTATAAAGATGTTGTTGAGAAAGGTGACAAAATATTCTGCACCATGTATGTATTCAAGTCAGATATGCATAACATATACACTAATTTGTTAAATAAATTGGCATTAACAACTCATAATGATAAAAGATATTGTATAGCAAATTCCACAAAAACTCTTGCATGGGGACATAAAGATATTTTGGAAACATATTTTTTTGATTAAGATATGAAAATGATGTATGATAATCTAACTTCTTTAAGTTCCGAAAAAGAAAATGCATCAGAAAATAAAAAACCACGATTAGAATTAACTACTCCTAGTAATTTTTCATCTTTATAAAGTCATCATTTTATATGATGATAATATATGTAAGTCGTTTTTGAAGCTTTAAAAGTTGGAAGGGGAACTGAATCCAAACACATATATATTGTATACAAATACCACTATTTGTTAGTAATATTACAACAATGACTGCTGCATCTTTAATAGTTTTAGTTTCCCTTGTTGGAAATGTGCTATATGTAAATTACATTCCTAATGCAGTTAGGGCTAATATATGTATAAATGCCCTCAAAAATGAAACCGATTGCTACAAACAGATGAAAATGACATATCTTGTTGGAAATTCACACTTTTTTACCTATAATGTAACTGATTCTGCTTTATGTGAAAATACATTCATAAAAATTAAATATTCCATGACAAACAAACCATTACAATATTCAGATTGGATTCCTTTCAACAATAAAAAATCATTGTGTCTGTGGTTATATATTTGTTATTATATTTGCAGCAGCAATATTTATTTGTACATGTTTAATTTTATTGTATTTCATAAAAAAATATCTATAAAATTATTTAATAAATGTTAAAAAATAATATAAATTTTGTTTTTTATTGATTCTTGTTAGTATAAAGACATTTAAAGTTTATCCCCTCCTCTTAAATGGAGAGGGAAAATAAGTTTACCCCTCCACTTGAGAGGAATTTCGGAGCAAACGGATAGATAGTTAGTTTTTTGAGAGCAAACAGATAGCTAGTTAGTTTTTGAAATACATCATTCAAGATGTTCAGTAATCAGAGTAAAAATATATTTGAAAATTCACCATTAAAAAAGAAAATAAAAAAAAACAATTATAAATTCTACAAAATATAATTTAAATAATTCTAACTCTAAATATGCTGCGATTGGTTTGTGGATGGAAAGTGATTTTCTACCATGCATTGAACTTGGTGCTAAAAATGGTCAATCTGTGATATTAAATGAAGATGATTGGAAGAACTTTTTGCAATATCAAGGAGTTATAACAAATTATATGTTTTCACCTAATGTTTTCAATGAACCGATATATTTGCAAAATTTATCTATTCATTTTGAAAAGATTGGTGAATTATCAATAGTGAAGATTGCGAAAAGCTGTGAATTTATTTACTATGGAAATGAAACTGTCTGCAGACTATGGGAACAAATTCCACTTATAGAATATAGACTAAACGTTTTACAAAAACAAAACTTTCGATGTTATTTCAACGTTTTTAGAAATAACAACTTTTACGATGGAGATTCTTTTGACAAAATATATAATGTCCTTTCTCCAAAACAAAATCTAAATAGTGAAAATGTATGCTCCATGCTGGAACTGCTTTTGAATCATCCCGAAGAACTAGAACAAAAATTAAAGTCTAAGCACTATTATGAAGAAGACAGTATCTATTGATGAATCAAGAAACCAAATTCATCTGATGGTTGCTTGGAACTTTGCCTACAGAAAAGCTCGTATGACTTCTGAAGAATTTATAAATCAAAAACATTTTAGAAGAAGGATTAAATTGACTGAAGAAATTTTAAATCCCATATTAGACTCTGATTATAGGAATATTGTATTTAAAAAAATGTTTATGTAATAAGCTTATTTTTAAATAAAACAAATATATATATATATATATATATATATATATATATATATATATATATATATATATATATATATATATATAAAAATTCATTTTTTTTATTACAAACATCAATTATTATTACAGCATTAATTACTATTACATCACATCTCCCTTGAAGATCCAAGAGTTATAAGATTTATCTAATCCTAACCATTTTACAAATACTTTGTTTCCTTTCTTTCTTAACACTTTTTCCACCAGATATACATTTGGATGTCTTACTTTTTGAAGTTTTTCCTCATAGAAACCTCCTTGAATATCTATCCCGTTTCCATCTTGAATCAAATACGTTGATGGATTAGTCAGCTGGATTTTTTTTATTTGAAAAATTTCGTTTGACCAGTTGGATGTGTAACCTTTAGAAAATTTTTCACGAATCTTGCTTATTCGTACTCTATCACTGACACGAAATTTTGGTGATCTGGGATCCACAGTTTTCCTATGAGTATAAGCTGATTTCAAGATTTCCATTTCATTCTTTTTTGTTAACTTCGTTTGGTTTTTTTCCGATTGTTGAATGCTTAGTATTATTGTATTCTGTAATTATTTCTTTAAGAAAGCTGATCCATTTATAATTACCTAGTAAACTAAACTTTTTCCACATTTTGTTTTTTATAGTTCTATTTACTCTCGCTACAATACTAGCTTTCATATTAGAAAATGTGTTGTAATGATTAATTTTGAACTGCTCCATAAGTTTCTGAAAGTCTTGATTAAAGAATTCTTTACCCTGGTCAGTATTCAGATTTTTTGGGAGAGTTTTTAAAGTTAATAGAATTTTTTTCATTGCAGCTGTTACATCTTTACCAGTTTTGGATTTTACAGGTTCTGCCCATACAAATTTAGAAAACACATTTATTACCATTAAAATATATCTTAAACCCCTATTAAATTTCGCATATGGCTGCATTTCTATCAGATCAGCTTGAAATAGGTCATTAAGCCCTTTTACAATTGTTCGTCTCTTTCTATATCGCCTTCTCGCTGGTTTATGTAATTCATTTACAACGTCTTGCTTAATTTTACTCATTATTAATTTATACTTTACTCTCGAAAATAAATCCCATAAATAACTTTACCTCCTTCTAAACCGTGTATAAAAACCCTCTATCGCTGACTGTGTAAAATATGAAAAAGTCATCTCAGTTTTTTTTAGTAAGTTCTTTAATTTTATTTTCCATTGCTTCAAATGAATTTTTATTTTCATTTCTAATTTCTTTTATTGATGAATTTATTTGGGTGATGTTGTTAGTAAGATCAGAAATTTTTATATTAAATTTATTTTCCATTGTTTCAAATGATTTGTTATTTTCATTTCTAATTTCTTTTATTGACGAATTTATTTGGGTGATGTTGTTATTAAGATCAGACATTTTCACATTAAATTTAGTTTCCAAAACAACATTTGATAACGCATAATTTTTTTTGAAACCACCTAATGTTGAATTCATTTCTTCTCTTGCATAATTCATTGTATCATTAAATTCTTTTCTAGAAACTTCAGCAGCTCTTTGAACTAATTCATTTAATGATTTTATTTCTTTTACTAATTTATCTTCTAGATTTTTTATATCTTTTCCTAATTGAAATTTTGCATTTGTTATATCTAATGTCATTTTTACAATTTTTTTTTCTATATTTTTTATATCTGACGCTGTCTTTTCAGCTTTGTGTAATATATCTGTATAAGATGTTTCAAGTTCTTTTATCAGTAAAGAAGTCTCCTCGATTTTTGAACTATTATTTTTAATTTTAATTAATATATCCTTTTTAGAAACTTCCATTATAGCTTGCACTACTTGTAGTAAGGATTCTAATTCTTGTTGTAATTTCTCATCAATTACCTTTGTAAAATTTCCCTCGTCAAAAGAAGTTTCAGATTTGGTTTTTTAGATTGTTTAATTGCTTTAGTATATCCTCGATTTTTTCATTATTTTTTGTAATTTGATCTTTGAATTTTGTTTCAATTTTTTCATTTTCGTTTTGAAAATCCTCCTTCAATTTGTCTTCTAAATATTGTAAATTTGATTTATATGCATTGATTTTAATATCAAATTATTTAATTTGTTCTTTAAATTCATTAACTTTGTCGGTATCTTTTTTGTGATTTAGAAAATGAGTGTTCATTGATTTTTCAAGATTTTGTGTATTTTTATCCATAACGTCATGTATTTTCTTAAAATTCCCTACTTCTTCTGCTACTCTATCATTAAGCATATTAGTAAAATTTTGAAACTTTGATGTAATTTCCTTGGAAATACTATTCTTGGCGTTGTCAATTGCTAAAGTATGCTTAATTATTGATTTAATTGATGTAATTTAATTTTTTATTTCATTTTCAAAATTATCAATTTTATCATATTTTAACTTCACTACGTCAAAGTCATTTGCATATTTAGAAACTTTCTGAGAAAATTTTTTTACTACCTCATCATTTCCATCAACAGTATTTTTCAAATTAATTATCTTGTCATTATATTCAGGAATAACTTTATCCTCAAATAACTTAATCTTTTTTGCAATATTTTGTATATTGTTATCATATTCATTTATTCTATTATTTAAATTATTAACCTCACTTTTCAACCCGGGATCTAAATTTTGAATTAATTTGTTTTCAATATATTTTACATCGCTTTCAAAATTTTTTATTATTTTCTCTTCAACATTTGATAATATTTTATTTTCTAATGATAATAATGTATTTAGAGCAAATTTTTTTGAAATATGACGACCAAATTTATCGATGGTCATTTTAGAAATGTTTAAAAGTATCTATTATGTTCTTTTATATAATAATATTCGCTTCTCTTGGTTCTTCAATAATGGAAATAATTTCATTGTTATGACCAGTGTGTCCCGCAAGCATGGATGCTACCAATAGTTGAAGTCTCTCAACAAGTTCGTTTACATTATCCCAATATATGTAATCTGTATTAGGTTTATTAACTTTTAAAGTTATACCAAATCCGTTTTTTTTTAAGACATTCGACTTTCTCTATATGGAGCCTTCAAAAAATCCCTGGACTGATTGTTGTGATTCGGGATCTAGAGTTTTAGTTTTTGTAATTCCTTTGCTTTGCAAATAAGGTCCTATTATAGAAATATATTTATGTGATCCATTTCCCTGCACCTGCTCATTTGGATCATTATTTCTACGGTATGCAATGGTTTTTTTTAAAATATCCATATAATTTTCCAAATCTTGTTTTTTATACCCTATTGGTTCTTTTTTAAATAATAATTCATATAAACCTGGTGTACCTGTATAGGTTATTCCTTCAATTTTGATGTTTTTACCAATAATTTCGACAGGTTTTTGAGTTAAACCCAAAAAGAATTTCTCGGTTTCCAAATCATGAACTATTCCATATTGGTGATCAAACTCATGTTCAACATCTTTTACACCGCCATCAATATATTGGCGAGGTAATTCATCAAATCCTGATAAATATTCTTTATATAAATCTGTATCAACAAATGTTCGAATTGTTTGCCGTGTTTGTTCTAGTATATCTGAAAGATTTCCTATTGTGGAATGTGAACCTGAAGAAGGAGTAGTTCTGCAATAATACTTGTTTGTTGTATAGATGGCATTTGACTTGCTGAAGCTAAACTCGCGTCCCAGTCAATAATCGATGGTATTTCTGTAGGAAGGAGTGGAGTTTTTCCCGTCTTTCTTTTTTCTGGTGTTGATGTTCCATATTGTAATTTTCTCTTTGGTGTTAGTGTTTGAATTGATCTTTTTTGTGGTGTTTCATAAATTTTTTTAATTGGTGTGTGTAGCTCTTCCTTTATTTCAACAGGTTCAATTTTACCAATCGTTGAAATTAATTCTTGTAAGGGTTGAGTTATCGGTTTATATGTTTCCTCCAATTTAGTTTGCGCCTCAAATTGTGCATTTTTTAAACTCTGATATTTTTGTTTAACAGCTTTTCTTGATTTAACTAGCTCTCTTGCTAAACGTTCATCCATGATTGGTATAATTTACCATCAAACGTTTATTTTTATAAGTAAATATATGAATCAAATCCTTTTTGATATCGGCCAGATTTCACATTAGAGTCTTTGTCTATTACCAAAAATCCAAATTTATCTTTCCAACATATTAAGCACAACTCATTAAATTGGTTGAATGACATATCAACATTAACATGATCATCATAAATATGTTTTAAGTTTGTTCGATCTTGTTGAAATATAACAATTAAATTTGCATTATCACGAATTAATTGTTTCGGAATAGAAGAATATGTTTGACATAAATAAAAACAACCAGTATTTTTGTGTCTTCCGAAACAAAAATAGTCTTTTACAACATTCTGATTACAACACACTATATCATCAAATATTATTATAGAGTTTGGTTTAACTTGTTTTGGTGAAACAATTGTTTCTTCATTTTCAGATTCATAGTATCCAATTTTTTTCAAAGGTTTAAAAAGTGTTCTCAAATATTTGTACTTTGGTTGATATAAGGATTTTGAATAAACATACAGATTTTCAAATCGCAAACCATTCGGATCTTCAATCAAACTAATAATAACATTGGTTTTGCCACAGCCTGACGGGCCAATAATTAACCCTCTTTTACTATTTCCCTCAAACAGTTTTCCATGTTTTCTAAAACCATTCACTGAACTTTCATGATCCTTAATTGGTATAGAGTATGATTGTTTCTCAACTCTCATTTTATATATAAAACAAACTATTAATATTCGGTATTGTGGTGTAACTGGTTAGTTATCACTAGGATCGTGACTATATATAATGTTTCCATCACATAATAAACGAATCATTTACAAGAGAAACAGCAAAAGGAAAGGAAGTGGTTTAGTAAACTCATTAATAAATAAATTACCCTTTGAATTGCATATTCCTGGTTATAATTTTTGTGGACCTGGAACAAAATTGGAAAAACGATTGTCAAGAGGTGTTAAAGGTATAAATTTATTGGATGAGGCTTGTAAGAACACGATATTGCTTACTCACAATCAAATGATATAAAAAGAAGGCATTTAGCTGATAAAGTATTAGCTGACAAAGCTTTATCAAGGATCAAAGCTAAAGATTCGATTTTTGGGGGAAAAAACTGCTGCACTAGGAATTACTGGTGCTATGAAAATTAAAAGAAAATTAGGTATGGGACTTCGAACGAGAAGAAAGTTCAAGCGAAAAACTCGAAAAGGACGAGGACTATCATTATCTCAGGTAATTTCAAAAGCTAGAAAAGGAATTAAGGGGAAACGTTTTAAAGACCTAAAGGAAAGTATTCAAACTGCTTTAAAAGCTATTAAAAAACAGGTAAAGTGTTACCTACAAAGAAAAGGGTAATTCTAATCCCAAAGACTGGCGGATTTCTTCCACTTATACCTTTATTTGCTGGCTTGTCTGCTCTTGGTGCTCTTGGAGGAGGGGCTGCAGGTATTGCTAAAGCAGTAGATGATGCAAAAGCAGCCAAAGCGAAATTAGAAGAATCTAAACGACACAATCAAATGATGGAGTCCATTGCGGTAGGAAAAAAAGGGAGTGGACTTTATTTAAAACCCTATAAAACAGGATGTGGATTATACTTGAAACCTTATTCAAAAAACTGCTAAAACATATACCTCGAAAAGCACTTACAAATTATGATTTACTTAAATACGTTAAATATTTACAAATTCCCAACTTTCGTGGTATTTTTATGAGGGATAAATTACCAAAAAAGATAAAGATAATTGAAAGTGCAATTGTCAATCTAGATAATCATAGTGGTGCTGGTACTCACTGGATAGCATATACAAAAAAAGGAAAAAACATAATATATTTTGATAGTTATGGTAATTTGCGACCCCCTTCTGAATTAATTAAATATTTTTATAGCGACCAAAATAATAATATTGTTAATTATAATTATAACAGTTATCAAAACTAACAAAACAAATTGTGGTCAATTGTGTCTAAAATTTCTTTATAACCATATGTAACACCTAATTTTAGTTTATTATTAAACACATTTTTAAAGTAAAATGTCATATAGTTTTGTTCTTAGCGGCAATTCCGCTATTTTAACATCAGAGTTACATCCTCCAATATATCTAAATGAAGATGTTGAATATGTTATCGGTCTTATGAATTTCGAAACATTTAATGCAATTCCCAATATTGATGTTGGGAATAATGTATTAATTCATGATGAAAATTTAGAAATAGCCATATCCCCAGGTAGCTACGAATTAAAAGACATAACAGATTTTTTTTAAAAACACTTGGATGAGGATAAAATTAGTTTTAGTCTTTATGCAAATAATAATACTTTGCGTACACATCTTAAATGTTCAGCCCCCATAACTTTTCGTGAAGGAACTATTGGTAAATTATTAAGGTTTAAAAATGGGCGATTGGAAGCTAACATTGAACATAAGCTAACATTGAACATATATCAGATTTTCCCGCAGAAATAATTAAAGTAAATTCAATAAATATAGACTGCAGTATTGCAGAAGGATCATATTTAAACGGGAAACCTGTTCATATAATACACCAATTTTTCCCGAGCGTTGCTCCAGGGTTCAAAATAATTGAGTCACCTCAAAACGTCATATATTTCCCAGTCACCGTTAAAGTAATTGATAAAATAGCCATTCAAATAATAGATCAGGAAGGTGATTTGGTTAATTTTAGAGAAGAAACCATAACCATCAGACTACATCTTAAAAAAGTAGATGAAAGATGGTAATATTATATAACAATAAATCTGCAAACTTTACTAGAAAATTTAATAATAAAAACATTAATAAGACAAGAAAGAAACCAACTTCCTGCAGTAGGAAATCAAACTTCCAAAGGTTAACACCTTCTAGTAGAAAATTTCTTTAAAGTTAGGGTTTTAAATTTAAATAAAATGGATTATTTAAATGTAAGAGAAAATGTATTGGTTGATGAATCAATATTAAGCTGGGAAATTCTTTCTTTCGATCCTTTTAATCCTACAAAACTCGGACCAAATGATGAAATCAGAATTGCTTTGCAACAAACAGGAAAATATCCTTTACCTTGCAAAAGTGAAATTTATGTGAAATTGCAAGTAACTAAAGAAGATGATTCCCCTTTAGCTAATACTGTTTTAATTAATAATGCTCCGGCATTTTTATTTAAAGAATTACGCTATATTTTAAATGGTGTTACTATTGACTTCGTTCGGGATATTGGTATAACTTCAACTCTTAAGGGATATATTTCATTTAATCAAGGTCAAGGTCAAGGCAGGAGATCAATTCACTGAAAATATCCCAACACTGGGAGGAATTAGACAGGGTGACAGTCTGAGTCCTTTTTTGTTTAATCTCCTCATGAATAAAATCATAAACAAGGTAACATGTCTCAATCTCGGATACAGACTGGGCAACAAAAGAGTGGGTTTGGTGTGCTACGCCGATGATGTAGCAATTATTGCTGAATCAGAAAACGATCTACAGAGACAACTCTTCCAGTTTTTCCAAGTAAGCCGCCAACTCAATATGAACATTTCCATCAGCAAAACCAAATGCATGACAATCGCAAAGGATCCACTCAGATGTAAGCTGGTGGTGGAGGACAATCCCATAGAGCAGGTGATGCAATTCAGATACCTAGGCATAGACATATCAAGCACCCACGACCCAGTTAAAGACCTAAGGAGCCAGATTAACAAAGCATCCGCACTATCAGGATGCCTACGAGATATAGTCTGGTCAAACTCGTACATGCGCAAAGATAGCAAAATTAGAATCTACAAGACTTGTATCAGACCCATCATGACATACGGCACGGAAGTCCGTGAGGACACTAACAAGACGAAACACATGCTAAGGGTGGCCGAAATGAAAACACTGAGAACAATAGTGGGGAAAACAAGAAGAGACAGAGTAAGAAACACAGATATCAGAGAACAATGCGGGATACAAGACATTGTGAGATGGGGAAGACAACGTAAGAGGCAGTGGTACAACCATGTAAGACGGATGGACGAGAACAGACTTCCGAAAATAGTCCTAGAAAATAACCCGCCCGGCTCAAGACCTCCCGGGAGGCCCCCTAAAAGGTGGAAAGATAGTTGGCAATCTACCTCTCAGGAAAAGATGCAGAGGCAACTTCAGAATTAACAGATCGACATATCTCCAAGAAGTAGAAGAAGAAGAAGAAGAATCAAAATGAAAGTGCTAAATTGGAAAATGCCGGTTGGTATCCGAAATCAAAATCTAAAGAAAAAATTATGACTGATGATAAAGGTAATGTTTCATTATGTATACCATTAAAGATGTATTCAGGATTTTTCGAAGATTATAATAAGATTATTCTTAATTCACAACAAGAACTTATTCTAATAAGAAGTAATGATGATACAAATGCATTATTATCCAGTAATGAAGATGAAAAACCCAGAATTAAAATTACAAAGTTGTGTTGGAGAGTTCCTCATCTTACTGTGGCGATTCCGCAAGAATTAGCATTTACTAAAATTATTGACAAAAATAGTGATATACTAATTACCTTCCGAAGCTGGGAATTAGTTGAATATTCAGGGTTATTGGAAACTACGAGGCACAACTGGTCCATAAAAACATCTACAAAAGTCGAAACGCCACGTTATGTTCTAATTGCTTTTCAGAAAAATAGACGTGGTAATCTAAAAATGGATATGAGTAAATTTGATCATTGTAATTTAAGAAATATGAATGTCTTTTTAAATTCAGAAAGATATGCTTACAATGATTTTCAACTTGATTTTGAAAATAATAAATTTGCTACTCTGTATGAAATGTTTACAGACTTTCGTCAAGGGTATTATAACTCTCCAGTGGAACCAATTTTTAATCCGAAAGAATTTAAAGAAAATGCTCCTATAGTTTACATTAATTGTTCACATCAAAGAGATTTACTACAAACCGGTTCAGTAACCATGAGAATTGAATTTGAAACCAAGGAAAAAATACCCCCTAAAACAGCGGCATATTGTGTTATAATTCATGATAAAGTTTTTAGTTACAACCCATTAACAAAAATTGTGAAACAACTATAATACAATTTCCTTAAGATAAAAAACTACTTTTAAAAAAACCGCTACTTATGCGTAAGAACGCATGCGTCAATTTTGATATTTATTAACGTACCCAAACTAGAATTCTTCATTTATATAATGTCTTACGAGATTTCAGTTCGAGTATTAGATTTTCAACTTAAGTTGTAGAAATTAAAAAAACAAATAAGTGAATATCAATTAAAAGTAGAAATGATCAAGAAATTCAAATATTTGAAAATATGAAACTTATTCTAGATCTTCAAGGATTCAAAATTGAAAATAATAAGTTTATTGTAAAAGAATTAGCTGCTTACGATGGGCAAAAGGCAAGTCATTTTATTTTCAAATCTCCATTTCCGATGAGTCATTTACCATCCTATTTACACAAACAAGCTCTGTGGTTAATAAAAAATTACCATTGCATTGAGTGGTGTGAAGGATATACACCATTACACAAATGTGGAGATATCATAAGAGATTTAAGCGCTAAGGTGGACATGTTTATATAAAAGGGGAAGAAAAGGCAGATTTCGTAAAGAAATATTCCATGAGACCAGTTATCGAGATTGATGAACAACCCACCCTAAAGAAAATGGATCCTTGCTGCTTATCAAATGTTTATTACCTTTACAACAATTTTTTTATGCTATAAAAGACTTGATTATATATTATGTGTTTTATTTCCTAACATTGTTCTAATACATGAAATATTATTTTTTAATCCTAGTTCTTGAAGTTTACATATTAAAATACCTATATTTTTATCTTTTAAATATTCGCTACAATATTTAGCTGCTAGTAAACATAATTCTGCATGTTCCATATAATTTAAATACAATATAATATTCTGCGCTTCACTTTCTTGACCTTCATATGCATAAAACTCGGAACAGGCTGCGGACATCAAAAACTTTTCATACATTTCTTTTACTAACAATTCCATAATAAATCCTACACTAAAGCCTCCCTGTTTTTCAATATCTCTTTATCTCTCTCTTCCTCTGCCACGATTTCTTTTAATATATCAGGATCTTCTATATAATCCTTCAATGTCCTTAAAAAGTAACTGAATCCTATTTCCTTTATTTCATGAACGAACTTCGACAAATTTTGTGTTTTTCTATAGTTTAAACAGGCTTCTGCAGCTAACTGGTATTGGAAGGCAGTCTCATAATATACCTGCGCCCACTCAGGTTGTCTCTGTCTTAGCATTGCATCCTTTAATTGGGAATTTTGAATCTTAGTAAACTGTTTACCTAATTTGGTAATTTCATTTTTCAAAGCACTGTTCATAACTATCACTTATTTTTAATTTAACTTTTCGTTATTGGTGGTGGATCATCTATATGAGTTTAAGACTAGTAACGAATGAATGTAACTTGCTCAGATTCAGTAATTTAAAATACCTGCTCCCCTCCAACCGCTGTGGTGGTTAGGAAGGAGGTAGGAGGTGGAGCAAAAAGAGGTGGAGCTTACGTAACCAATCGAGATAGGGGGCCGACTTGGGCAGCCAATCAGAAACAAGGTCATTCTTGGCTGACCAATCAAAAAAGTGGTGGGGGGTCAACTGAAGGCCCCCTATTTCCACTACTCGCCACATCCATTCTGGTCGACTTTTCATTGTATCGTTCATGTAATTACTTGTCGTTTCAGTGAATCAATCATCTAAATTTTTAATTGCCTCTTGCAAATCACTGTTCATATTTTTTTCACTTATTTTTTACACTCACGACCCTTTTTTATTGGTGGCGGTGGACCATCTATTTGATAACGATATATCTGCTTATGAATGTAACAGGATAATTTCACCTATGATTTCTTGTCATACCGATATCGCTCTGGCACCTTATCCCAAATTTGTTGCAAACTGAGTGAATCGACGTAACTTCTCAAATATTCGAGAAGGAAAAATAATAGATGCTTTTCGTCAAAATCACATAAACTTTTTAAATTACTTTGGTATAAACAAATTACTCTGCCTACTTGCTCTATAATTTTATCTTGAGATATTTCTGTATCTGACATGTATGTAAAGTCTCAAACAGTTTAATAGAAGAATTTACAAGGTCAAAACAATTTCATCTATCATCATCCCACATTATTACAATGCACAAATAACCAGTTGAAGGTCACACTACGCGACCTTGGCCAAAGTCAAGGTCACGCCGTATAATGCACAGGCGCCCTTTCTCTCAAGGTCAAGGTCAGCGCGCGCGTGCAGTTTCAAGAGCAAAGATAAGGGTACGTAGGTGTGATCAGGTCAAAGTCAAGGAGTGGAGATGACACACGTTTCCCATTTGCACACTACTAGCGGCCTTATCATAACCCTGGGATCTAGCTAAAATGGTTCTTTTCTTGGGGCTATTGCTAACTATTTGAGTGAAACTGCGTTTTGTTTTTAGATCTTGTGATAGGAAAGAGCTTTTCCTTTAAGACAATATTATTATCATTCAAATTGAAGTGTTGGGCAAAGAGGGGAATTCTTAGGAATGAAAGGGTTGGTCCATGCTTTCTATTTTTATTTTCATCTCTAGATGTTTTGCAGTTTTTATGGCACATTGTATTTGCATCATAGAAATTGATATTTTCGGTGGCCATTAAAAATTTAATAGATTGTTGTCTAATATATTTAGGACAATTTTTATTTACCGAGTTGTGCGAGTTACTTTCACAATGGTAACATTGCAATGTACAGATTTCATCCCATTCCTAGACATCGTGAATTTTACCACAATTAAAATATTTTGAATTGCCTTTACATTATTTTTACTATGTCCATATAAGAGGCAATTTAAGCACTGAGCGACCGGAAAGATATATACAGAAACCGGAGGGGGAATACCATAAAAATCTGGATAGAATTGTCCCTTCAAAAGTTATCAGGAGGGTACCAGTAGTAATAAATTCAAAGCTAACTTCTTTATGTATTTTTCTTTTTACCCGTATAATATAAATAATTTGGTTGTTTTTAAAATTATGTGCTATTTCAAAATTAGAGAATTCAACTCCCAATCTATTTCTTCCCTTAATTGAAATTTTCTCACGTCTTTAATTTTTAGGTTGAAAATATCTCTAGCAAAAATATAAGTATTATTTCTATTCGTTTCCTTTTCAGTTTCATTGAAAATCATAAAAGGTCTAATCCAATCCGCGTCAATTTATTCTAATCTCTGGATGTCTGCAATACTATTGGTCAACCGTAAAAATAAAAGTTTATCTTGAACTAAAATTACGAGAAAAATCTTTTTTTTGTTGTTAAAAATTTTGTTCCCGGTTAAAAATAACTTTCCATTAAACAAAGCAATATGTTGACGAACCGTGTCTTCAACACGTCTTATTATTTGAAAAAACAGTTGAAATGTATGTAAGGTGGTGCCCCGTTATTTTTCGTTTGTTTTTAGTTTTGAATTAAAATATCCCTGAAAAGCTGAATATGCCTCGAAAACTTCAAGTTTTGAGCTTAGAGACATAAGTAGTGTGCACCCCCACTCCTTAACCTAGACCTTAGATACGCCCACACGGCCTTATCTTTGACATTGGGAGTGAACATGAGCGATAACTCTGAGAGAGGTTATCTGTGAATTGCACGGCGCGACCTTGACTTTCATCAAGGCCACCTTGGATGTGTGACCTTAAAGTGGTCGTTTGTACATTGTTGCGTGTGACCTTGCCTTTTATCAAGGCCGGCTTGGACGTGTGACTTTGGAGTGAAAGTGTGTGCATTGTATTAATATGGGATGATCTTGAAATTGTTTTGACCTTGCAAATTATTCTATAAAACTGCTTGCGCCTATCTAGATTCACTTAGTGTGAAATGTCAGAGGCAAAAATATTTAAAGATAAAATTATAAAGCAAATAGGCATAGTAATTTGTTTATATCAAAGTAATTTCAAAAGTTTATGTGATTTTGACGAAAAGGATCTAGCATCTTTCCCTCTCGAATATTTGAAAAGTTACGTTGATTCACTCAGTTTGCAACAAATTTGGGATAAGCCTGAATTTTACGCATATGAAATGTAAGATTTGAAGGCTCTGGATTTTACTATATTTTTGAGATATATGGACCATGTTGAACTATGTTATTTAGCAAATGTAGTGTGTAAGGAATTTTTAAAAGATAAAATGAACATAAATTGTTGAGCAAGCTAAGAAATTTATGTTTAAATGATTATATTACACGTATAAGAGAACAACAGAAAAATGTTAATTAATAAAGTACATAAAATGTAGTCCGTTGTTTTATTATATTTTGATCTTGAAGATCATCTCATATAATTTTAAACGTGTGATGTCATTCGACCTTGAAGACTCCCCCCACTATCGTTGGTGTTTCTATGTTAAGCCACTCCCCATGATTGGTACAATTCGACGTTGAAAACGGTTTATAAAGGTTAGAGGTATTGTAAATATCTGTTTGCAATACTCGACAAGATAAACATTTATTCGATCAACATGGATCATTCTACACGTGTAAAATATCCCTTAACAACATTTTAAACAGGATTTCCTTTTAAATTTCACATTTTTAAAAGCATTAGTGCTTACGGAACAAATCCAAGATTCTGATTAGTGGATTTTAACTTTAAAGGCGTGGCCTAAAAGTTACTACAAAATACATCGAGTATACGAATCGCTCTGTTCCTCTTCCATTACACATTCGCTAGGAAGCAGCATGCAACGGCCGTGGCGCAAACCAGTTCCAGTACCGCAAAACAACAACCACGGCGATCTTTTTGAAGGCATCGTAGTATTCGGAGAACGTCCAGATTTCGACATTTTAAAACAGCTTAAAGTCAATTTTTCGGAATCTTTGGGCGTTTAGTAGCTATCACTTGCACCCCGATAGTGAAAAACCAAAGATTCAAGAAGCTCTAAAGCGAAATGCACAAAATCCGGATTAAATACGGTGTCTGAGGATTACCCTTGTATAAAACATAGTGTTGAACTCTTCAGGTAGTATCTGCATACACCTGAGGTCAGTTTTCGAAACTACAGGGCCCTCAGACACTATAGTTCGAAAGTAGGGTGTTATTCGGAACTGCATACGCGAAATGGCGTTGCAGTAACGGATCACTGACCTAAAGGTCGCGATTCACTTCGAATTACTACTGAGTTTCCATATACTCTAATAAAAATAACCTCAATTTACCAGAATATGATATAAATTCCTATATCATATTTCTTTCCAGGAATTTTCATTCAAATTTTTCCAATTCCAAATCAATTTTCAATCATTTTATTATTCCTATAATATTATTTCATAATATTATATCAAATCTTCACTTAGAGAAAATTTCATAATTTTTCCCACAGTACTGTTTTTAGCAACATTGGTTAACCATGCTTCACAATGTTTACTTACCCATACATGTTTTTCGATCTTAAACTCAAAACATCTACCCATACATGTTTTTTGACCTTTAACACAAAACTTCTTTTAATCTGTTCCTGTTACCCATCACTGCGAAAACATCCATCATTTGTCCAATATATTTCAGAGCATAAAAACGCCTTGTTTTCGGGATTCTTAGTCTTGGGAAGACTCGGAAAAAGAGGTCGATTTTGAAATATTATCTCAGACATTTTTACATCCCCCTCAGCGAATTTAACTGCGGGAATTGAAAGCAACTTATGACAGGTTCTCAGTGATAAGATGTATCCCTTGCGTGAGTTAAATGGACTGTTTTTACGACTTCACGGAATAGATTAGGAAAACATGTACAGATAGTTATAATTACACACATTACGCGCTAACTTACAAATGGGTAAAAATAACGCTAAAAATTTCATTAGTAATAAATTTTATTACTTCTTTTCATTCTGCGCATTACGTTACATTTCAGTAGTGGACTAAACATTCAAATTTGCAAATTATTTTCATGCGACAAGTTTTACAACAATTTCTTTTGCGTAAATTTTTATCATAAATTCTCAAATCATTTTCTTTGCGGAAAATAACAAAAACAAAAAGGCTTACAAACAAGTTTCCCTTTGGCTAAGTGTTACTCGCCGTAATGCTCAGCTTACCCGTAATTTAATATTCTTTTAGAATCTTAACCTTGAAGCATTCCATACTCAAACCTTGATCATGCATTTATACATAGCCGACAGTTGCTTATTTTTGGAAGCAAACTTTACTTCAGTTTCCGAAGTAAACAGAATAAAAACAAAAGCTCAATTATCACCCTATCCGTTTTGCCCCGGTGAGTAAGAAGAAAGGTGAGGCGGCCAGATTTCCAATGTGGGCGGGTAGTTTAGGAGGGGTTCTCACCGCACCCCCCTGCGTTGCGGTTCAATAAGGTAGAAAAAACTTAGATACAGTTTTTACGTTCTAAATCTACCTTCTTTCAACGACAAAAAAGCGACCTGGTGTAAATGAACCATGATTACGCTCGTTACGGGACTTAACACGCATCATGATCCGGTCTAGTAAGATAAATTTGTACTTGGATACGCTTCGCCCGAGGTTGTTATGGTCCCTACTTTATGAAGATATCGTATACTGTAGCGATTTCGGGAATAACATCATACAAGTCTAGTGCTTTCAGCAACTGACTGAAAACTGGAAAGCTCGATTCGACACGCGTTTAGAAAACAAAAACACACCTATTTTAAAAAAGGAGGCGTTCCTTAGCGCGATAGTGGGAAAAGAAGTGACTTCAAACAGTCGCCGATATCAGTGGCATAAATATCAAATATTGTGTTGGTGTGGTGTTCTGAAAGTGCTTTTGTATTCACGGTAATTTTTGGATTTTTTATACCATTTTCCAATAATGAGCATTTCAAAAAAACTCTAGGTGAAATTAATAAAATGTTCAGCAAAGATTTCGAGGTTTTAGAAAGAAAAAAAGTTACTGAAATGATTGTGGGGAAAGCGTATAAAATTGTAAATGGTTTCAATGACTACACGATTTGGTAAAGCTCTTCTAGTCTCTTTACACGATTACGGAGACAATAGCACATTCGAGACTTTTTTGCCAAAACGTGTGACCGAAACACTGTCAGACAATATTACAGATATTATTACTAAAAATAAAGGAAAATACACTTTAACTTATTTGGGGCAAGGTACTAGAGTTTTTAGAAACAATACTCGAACATTATTACGTTGTGATTCATTGGAGTAATTTATGAGTAATGTTTGAAAAAAGGATATAATTAAATTTTAAAAAAATGTGTTGCCCGTGTTCTTACGCGTGTTTATTATTTCTGTTAAAAATATCTGCTGATGCGACTGTCAACGAATGTATAGATAGATACATTTTTTCGTTGGGAAGAGAATTAAGAAATATGGGTCACAATATGTTAGTGCAAATGATTAGCCGCATATTGAGGCAACTAAAGACCAATATAAGAATGAGATCGGGGATGCAATCATTTTTATGCTGGGACACACTTGTGCGACAAATATTTATATGACTCCATAGACATGGATACATTCTGTGCTGAAATGACCGAAGAAGAATTAAAAGAATACCTAGTTAATATTACACATTTACGTGGTAAGCTAGCTGCAAAATATGAATTGGTTCCTGCAACAGCAACAGCCCAAGATGTTAACGAACGAAATTATGTTGAATGTCATAACATTTTGAGCAACGAAAATGAAGATATTCCATAGGTAGAAAGTTAATAATTTATTATTTTTGTGTTTGTACAATTAAATAACCGTAAATAAACATTTGTTACAATCCCAGGTTAAACATTTAGTATAAGTAGAACAGATAAAAAGAAAATAGTTTAGTTAAGATTAAAAATGAGTCGAGTAAACAACACAATTGATAAATTTGATCTTCAGAAATGCAATGAGAAAAATCACATATTACGCGGGCCACCAGGAATTCGTTTTAAACTTACAGTGGATGGGCAGTATGATATGGATGGAAAATCGATAACCAACTTAGACGAACCTAAAGATGATAATGATGCTGTGACAAAGAATTTCTTAATAGAAAATTTTACAATTTTTCAGCTGTACTTTGTGCCATATTCAACGAGCATATCCTCCCCCTGATATACAAATATAATAGTGGACTTAAAACAAAAATTGGAGTTATCAGCAAATATTGCATCATTAGCCTTTAAATGACTCATTAAGCGCACTGTAGTATGGCTCGATAAAAAAAATCTAAAAAGGGAAACCAGGTTTAAGACAAGGAGAATGCATTCCGAGTGTCATAGCCCTGAAGATAAAGTCAATATCATCGTCATCCGTGAATTGGATCTTCCCTCCAAGAATATTTTAATATCATTTATGTGTATGATGTTTTATTGTTGTTGATAAAGATTGAAATAAAAAACTTTGTTTTACCTCATATTGTTTATTTATTTTACATTTTAAATTAAAATTATATTCATACAATATCTGACTTAAACAATATCTGATTTATGTCTCCCAAGAGTTGAACTGGTTCGAAAATCCTTGCCATTTGACAAACAATTGATCGGTGTGATTTTTCTTACGTTGTCTAAGGATCTTTTCTACTAGGTAGACACCAGAACTGCTTATTGTCTTTTGTAGTTCTGATTCGTAAAAACACCCTCTTATAGGCTGACCTTGTAAGGATTCCAACAAGTATGTACGTGGATTTATAACGTTAACTGTTAATTCAGTTGACCAAGACGGCATATATTCTTAATAGAATAAGTTTTTTTTACTTGCTAATACGCACAACGTCACCCATGGAAAACTTAATTTTTTTAAGAACAATTTTAAATAGTCGTATGCGTTAATTTGCTTTCCTTCTTGTGCATCTGCCGGCTTTATTCCAATGGTGCGATGTTTCGAATGATTATAGGCTTTTGTTATTGATAATGATATATGTATTCATTTGTAAGATCCTCTTGCCGATAATTGTTTACATAAATTATTTTTAAGAGTTCTTATAACTCGCTCAATAATTTCAGCTTTCTTAATGTTGAAAGTGAAATAATGATTTATATTGTTACGCTTTTGTCTCTTTGAAATCGTTCACTGGGTTCGCAGAATAAAATACAACACCTTTCACTAATACTTCCAATACTAATATGATCACAACTCTTTTATTACTACTTCACTATTCAAATATCACTAAACAACTTTTAACTATACAACTATACGGCTAACTTATTACGTTTATCCTATCTCTATGGAAATTCCTATATAAAGCTAGAACATAAAAGTTGAGATCTATCTTGAAATATGAGTCATTGATACACTATTCCTTTCGGCACATTATAATAAAGATGACTCATCGCGTCGGAATATTTGTATATACGAGGGCGTATCAATAAGTTACTTCCAGTTATTCGTAACAATATTATATTTTTTCATCAAGACTTGCATGTTACTATTATAGAACGGGTTTCCTTGATCATTTTGAAAATTTGTTAGTGTATATGATGCCTCTTCAATGATTGTTTTCATCGCATTAGTAACTTCTATACCGGTCTTGTTTTTTATCCCTTTGGCATAGATAAATTTAGAGTAGCAATTTACCAAAATATAACGATAACCATCGTTTTCATCAGCATACTGTTGCATTTAAGCCAAATCAATTTCCCACAAATCCCTGTATAATATTACTATCGTTCGCCTTATTATAAAAAATTTTCTAGCCGTTCTATGTAGTTCCTTAACTATTTTAGTTTTTTCTTGACTAGCTCCATATTATTAGTAATATTAAAGGTTTCAGATCGAATGAAGAACTGAAGATTTTCATTAAATATTGGGCTAATATATTATACCTTCTCGAAATTCCTCTATGATTGACATAATTTCATTTTCATGTCCAGTGTGTCCGGCCACTTTGGAACTCCACAACAAACGTAAACGATCCACCAACTCTTTAGCTTTGTTCCAGTAGATATATTGAAATGTTTTCGAAGATAATTACTTTTTTGTGGGTGTGGTTTTTCGGAAAGATTTTTTCTTCTAATATTACGACTTAATTTTGTGCCCATTATCAGATGTTTAATAATTCGTAAATATTTCTCCCATCTGGTCTCCAGTAAACTATCACTTTTTTATAATTTTTGTAGACAGCACTCGTGGATTCCAAAATATCCTTATACCTTGTAAGCACATTATCACTTAATTCTTGTTCCTTGCCTAGACTATGGGGTGTTTTAAAAAATAACAAGTCATAAAGTGCCGGTGATTCGTCGTATTATGCAATATTTTCCCCTTTTTGTATAAGACAATATTTCAATTTCGAACAAGCACCTCTAAATTACCAATAAAAATTTTGGTACGATCTGTTTTTGAACCAAAACGTACACCATACAGTGTATCATATAGAAATGGTTTTGAATGTAATCCTTTTAGGTGTGTATTTAAACTATGGGAAACTGTGGTATCAGCTGATGCGAGAGGTGTATTAGTTGATGTCGAGGGTATAGCAAACACCGACTAACCATTATCCTGTTTTGAAATGCGCTGCTGCTGCTGTATAGGCGTAGAAGTTTGAAACCATTCCCGATTATCAATATTGCGGACCCTGAACACAAGTAATAAAACGTATAACAAGAGGTGGTCCGGGAATTAATCATTTGGATGCCGCATGCAATAAACACGATATAGCCTATTTACGTAATAAAGCCAACATATGTGCGAGACATCGAGCGGATTATGAGCTCGAACAAAGTGCTTGGAATAGAGTAAACTCGAAAGATTCCAGTTTGAGTGGAAAAACAGCAGTTTGGATAGTGACATACATTATGAAGGCAAAACAGCGTTTTGGAATGGGTATACCATCATAATTTTTCGGATATTGTACGTGCCCCAAAAACTGCAAAAAAGCAGTGAAGATAAAACCGGTGCCGTCCTGTATTTGAAATCGAAAGGAAATGGTTTGTTTCTAAAGCCATATCGTAAAGGTATTTGATTATTTTTAAATTCTAGATCAAAAAACTAATTGAATCCCTACCTCGAAGACCCCTATCTAACATCGATTTTGAAATTATGCCAAGAAGAAGAGAATAGGACACATTCATATATGAGGGATTCGTTACCTAGACAAGGTCCTCGACGTTACGAAGCAGCAATAGTGAATTTGGATAGTACGTCTGGTGCAGGGACTCATTGGGTAGCTTATAGAAAAAACGATTCTAAAGTAACATATTATGACAACTTCGGTGATTTACCCCCACCGATCGAATTAGCACAATATCTGTCAACGGCATTCGAGCAATCAAAAATTATTTACTATACTTACGATGGTCAACAGGATTTTGGAACAGTCTGGTGTGAACATTTGTGCTTAAAGTTTCTTGTCGAATTATCACCGTAAAAGATGTCATCATCATCATCGCCGCCATTAATACTGTAAATGGATTGCAACAACTATACTAAAATGTTGCCGTCACTAAAATCGTTTCATTTAACCGGTGGATTAAGGAAAATGACCGTGAAACAGCTAGAAAACATGCCCAAGGAAGTAATGATTGTATTAGCCCCAAATGAAGTTCAGCCATGTGAGCATAAAATAAAAAATATCACTATCTAATCCAGTGAGAAGAGGTATGAAGATGAATCTTTTTAAATGTTGCCGCTAATAATAAAAGCGAGATGTCGAATGTTTTAATGGTTAGTCATGTCTTATACGTTCACAATAACAGGATACTCGAGTGTCTTAAGTGCCGATTTTTATCCGCCTATCGAATTACGTAAAGGAAACAAATATGCGGTTGCAAACATTATTACAGCAACAATTTAAACGAGAATACGGGTGATGACGGTCCTACGTCTAGAAGAATATTTTGTTGTTATTGCAAAATCAGTGATGTGAGTATAAAGGCAGAAAACAATATAAAAACATCACTATCTAATGTAGTGAGAAGAGGTGTGAAGATGAACCTTTTTAAATGTTACCGTTAAGAATAAAAGCGAGATGTCGAATGTTTTAATCGTTAGTCATGTCTTATACGTTCACACTAACAGGACCGATTTTTATCCACCAATCGAATTACATAAGGAAAACAAATATGGTCTTACATTGCTGGGATTTTACACATACAATTCAATTCTTGATGTGGATAAAGGCAACAAAAAGATTGCCTACATGAAGGACGGCTACACCACCGAACCGAAACAATTGCAGATTCCTCCTGGGGCCTATGAAATAGATGAAAGAGGTAAAGCTATGTTGGAGGCTTTGAAAAATTCAACTGGAGAAAGTAATGATGGAATATTTTCCTTAGTCGCCAAAAATAACATACACTATAGATTTCCGGGGAGAATTGTGTATCGGAAAAATGTTAGGATTTAATTATACAGTGTTAAAAAGAGACAAAAAGCAAGAGTCAACCGAAATGTTGAAAATAATGAAAGTATCCATCATCATACAAGTGGATTGTAATATAATTTCCAGAGCTTATATGAATTCTGTGGAAGGCCATATCTTATTTGAATTCGATATCGATGTGGAGCCCGATTACGAAATCAGTAAAGAACCACAAAATAATATTTATATGCCGTTAATACTGGAAAGATGTCAGTTTGTCGACAACATTACTCTTCGCATCTTGGACGATAGCGGTGATCTAATTGATTTTCAAGGCGAGAAAATTATCGTGAAATTGGAATTGAAGAAAATCTCATAGAAATGGGTTTTTGCTTCAATCATCAATGGTGTATGCTGTCGACTAAGCCTGGGAACCAACGAAACATAATAAAAGTAAAAGAAGAGTTAACGTCAAGAGTCATTCAATAATTCCGATGAAATTCGTATTCCTATAAATTTTCAAGATATTATACTGGATACTGCCCAAAGTTACATATATATCGAAGGAAAATTTAAACCCATAGACGCAACCAAAATATGTTTTTATCACATACTGCCCTCGCATTTTTATTCGATTAAATTCGCTAAGATATGGGAGGTGAGCAGGTCGCCATGGTTCCTGGAGTTACCAAGACATTAAAAACCATGGTTCAGAAATTTGCAACAAAGACCTCTCATGACATGTGGATAAGATTATAAAAAGGGGGTTTCGATGTAAAACAAGAGCTTATTATGATTATAGCTCGCACTTTTACCAATTGCTACGTCGGCGAAGTAGAGGCAGAAATTAAACAAAATCGAAAGGAAAATTCATCACATCATTCCAGACGATAAGCAAAAATTGAAAATATTGTCTCGCATTAATAAAGGCGAAAATTATGCCAATATTCAAATGGCATATCGTAAATAGGATCTGTATGAATTGCTAGCTTTACGACAAACATCTTACTTCGTATGGGCCTTGAGAACGAGAACAAGTTTAGAAAGAACGCGCTATATAATCGTCGGATTTCAACACAGTAATAATTGCGAAATAAAAGAAAGAAACGCAACTCAGTTTATTCACGTTGACGTATGCGATATTAGACTATATCCGAATTCAACCGTTTATCCCTACGAAAGATGGAATATAGGTTTCGCCAAGAAACTGTATGCAGCTGCCTATTATAATTATGAAAACTTCCAAAGCAGGTACTACGGGCACGAAATAAACGATCCGATGATGACGTTCGCCAAATATATGAAAAATTCCGTTTTTATTATCAATTACAGTCATCGACCGTGGATGTGAAATTGGAGTTTCAAATCAGAAAGAATAAATTCCCCAAAGACACTAAAGTGTACGCAATAATTATTCACGACTCATTTTTTGCAAAAATAATGTTAAAATATAATATGTCAATTAATAAATTTGTAAAGAAGTAGTTTTATAATTATTTAAAACCTAACAAAAAATTGGACGGAGAAGTCCATTCCTTAAGAAGGGACTACAGGGGTTTAGATAATAATGGCCTTTTTTTAGGGCCATATAATTTTATTAATTACTACGATGATAAAGCAGAGTTACAAAAGACGAAAATTGTAGGGGTTTATTTAGTAAAAAAAAGTACTTAGAAAATGCAAGAAAAAAATTTTTTTAGAATAAATATGAACATAACGATTTAGAAAATTTTTAGGAACGTAACCGTTAGGAATAAGAAAAAAATTATGGGAAAAATTATAAAAGAAGTCGAATACTATATCCAAGCATTTTTTCCGACAGTAAAAAAGTAAAAAAAGAATTTTTAGGAAAAAATTAGTGGAAAATGGTGAATGCTCACTAAAGTTGAAGATTTAGAGAAAAACAGCATTGGGAAATTAGAAAGAGAATTTTTTGTATATATTGTAGCAATTTTCAAAATCCAGAAAGGTAAAATTTGAAAAACGGGATTACGAAAAGTTAGTATTTTAGAATTTTTTAAGCGCTTTAGGTCGGGAACTATTCAAGATAGAGAAAAAATAAAAGAACTTTAAGTACATAGAGTTTTGAGAAGAATGCAATGATGAAAAAAAATTGAAAATTGTCAATATAGGGGAAATTGAGAGAAAAATAATCCGAAAATCCATAGAAAAGAAGCTTGACCACCGAATGGGAGTGACGGAAAGTTGTAGAGGAAGGTTTTTTTTTAAGTCGTCCATATAACAGAGATACGGTGAGATGTAATATTATATTATTCTCAAACATAAACATATATATATATATATATATATATATATATATATATATATATATATATATATATATATGTTATGTCGGATATTCTCGGTGTGATGTGTAATCGAAGGTTTTCGGGCATCCAAGGCAGCTGACGTTTCGGTGAAATCTCATTCATCATTTTCAAAGCTCACTGTATGGCGTCTACGAGCGAACAGTTCGCTCGTAGACGCCATACAGTGAGCTTTGAAAATGGTGAATGAGATTTCACTGAAACGTCAGCTGCCTTACAGTCCTGAGAGGGACTCAGCACATACACGGGATGTCCGAAAACCTTCGATTACATATATATGTATATATATATATATACAAATTCTTCAAGATTTTAATGAAGAGGCGAGAAAAGTGGGACTTAAGATGAACTTGGGGAAAACTAAGTTAATGAGCCCTGACGCAAATGTACAAATTGAGATTCAAAATGAAATCATAGAGAATGTCCAAGAGTACATCTATTTAGGCCACATCATGAAACTGAGCAAAAAAAATCAAACGGCGGAAATAACAAGGAGAATAGGGCTGACATGGGCTGCCTTTGGAAAGTTGCAGTACGTATTAAGAGATAGAAACACACCAATCAACCTTAAACGGAAACTGTATAACATGTGTATCTTGCCTGTTGCTACTTACAGCATGGAAACGATAACACTAACCAAACAAAACGCAAGTAGGCTCCGAGTCACTCAACGCTCCATGGAGAGACAAATGTTAGGAATCTCATTACGGGATAAAATACGAAATTAAGTAATAAGATCAAGAACCAAAGTAGTTGACGTCATTGAACGCATATCACGACTAAAATGGCAATGGGCGGGGCACATAGTTAGACAACAGCCCGATAGGTGAACGAGTAAATTACTGCAATGGCGACCGCGAGAAACGAACCGAAATCGTGGCAGGCCACAACGCACCATCTGCGTTATCTACCCATGTAGATGATACAAGACAGTTTGCTGGAAAAGACTGACGAGAAGGAGAGAGACAGATCCCAGTGAAGGACCATCGGAGAGGCTTATGTCCAGGAGTGGACGTCAATGGGCTGAGAAAGAAGAAGAAGATATATATATATATATATATATATATATATATATATATATATATATATATATATATATATATATATATACATATATATATATATATACATATATATATATATATATATATATATATATATATATATATATATATGTGTGTGTGTGTGTTATATGCAAAAATACCATAGTTATGCAAAAACTCTACAAGTTTTGTTCTCATGTAAACTGCTTACGCAGCATTTCGCAACTTAACGACTTTACCCAAGCAATTTGAAGAAAGCCGATTCAGCATGCTAAGAAACGTGTCATTTACCGTGTGAACACATGCTGACACTGCTTTATTCTTAGTATAAATTCATAGCATTATTTTGTAAACGACACTTATAGTACATATCGTCGTTATGCCAGTTTAAGATCTGAATTTATCTATTGTATTTTTTAAAGTAACAAGTGTGTAGAAAAAAAATTATTTTTTTTTTAAGTTTAAAGTGGATTTTTGAAGATAAGAGGTATATTCTTTTGAGTAATTATCACTTTCAGTTCTGTCACTTGAAGTAATCATGATCACTTCGATCCAATGACAAGTAAATGCATATTCAAAAGGACATGAAGTTATCAGTTTCACTTTGTTCACTTTGATCAGTGATAATTTACTCAAAAGAATACAGCCAAGAATTGGCGTAGTCGGTAGGATCCGTCAACGTCGACAAAACAAGAAAATTCTAATTGTTGGTGGCGGATTCTCATCCCTCAACGGAGAAAAGAACCTCAACGGCGTACTCACTCCCAGAAGTTGTGGAAAAGGAACACCTGGTGAAGCCCCTGACAACAGACGGAGAGAACAAGTGCCGATGCTGCTTCTACTTGTGTAAGTAACTTTGATCGTCACATTGTATTTTAGTAAATTTTATATTATTGTTCGATTTTTGAAAAGGGAATAGAGAACTTTTTCTTAAACGGAAACCTAAGTCATTCTAAATAATTTAAGTTGATTTAAATTATAATTATCAAAAACAATAACTATGCCGGAAACAAGATCTCAGAGAACTAATACCGATATCGAGCCCTATAAGCTCTCAGAAATTTTCTCAATTATTCCCGAATTCGAGGGAAACCAAATCTCTCTCGGAACTTTTTTAAATGCTTACGATTGCGGGTACAAAATGGCAACAGAAGATCAGCTCATTCTGTTGGTGATTTATATTAAAAATAAATTAAAAGGCCGTGCAGCACAGCTCATAAATTCGCGAAACCCGTCTAGCTATAACGACATCAAACAACTTTTAAATCTCCACTTCGGCGATTCTAGGGACCTTTCGTCCCTTATTCAAGAATTGCAAAGGCTAAGACAGCTTTCTAATGAATCACCGTTAACATTCGTTAATAGATTACAAACACTAAACGCCAAAATGCTGGCGAATCTCCAAAAATCGACTTTGACAAACAAACAAAAGGCGGCTCAATCTACTTTCATTGATACAATGTCTTTAAACACCCTCCTGACAGGTCTTGAGCCAAGACTAGGCCAGATAATTCGCGCGGGAAATCCTAAAGATCTCCTAGAAGCTCAATCTAGCATTAGACGAGAGCTGCAGCTATCCTATTTCGAAACCCAAAAATCTTCCAAACCCGTAGTTCAAAAACCACCTCAATCTGAAAGGAAACCCCCGATGCAAGCTAGCCATTGCTTTAATTGCAGACGTATGGACCATTTAGCCGCTGATTGCCGTCCCCAAATGCAATCACGTCCCAGTAATTTTCAAAATTATAATGCAAATTTCCTAAAACAAGTCTCTCCGCAAAACCAACCCCTTCAACAACAGCAGAGACCCAACATGTTTCAAAATCAAAACAGGCCTTCTGTAATCCAACAAACCAATACCCAAACTCATCCAAGTATATTTCAAAGAAACCCATACTACTCTTCGAATCAACAAAGGACACACCACGTTAATTTAGACTATCCAAACTATGATCAAAGTTCTGACTACTGCGAATATTACGCAGAAGATAGTTACGATTACCTCGATTACGACCCAAATTTTCAAAATTTTGATGAAAATTGTGAACCGGTAATCGATTCTCATGATTACCAAAATTTTCTTTCACTCCCTCATCCAGATCAACCGCCCGACAACCCATACAGACAGACAGATCATGTCACAGCACTCCAGGAACAAATTCAAACCCTGAATTTGGACGACCTGAATCCAAATCTGAATTTCCAGGAACAAACCTTCATTTAAACCCCTTACTCGCAGTCAATCCGAAAAATCTGTACTAAATCTATGATTCTACTAACACTTTCAAATTACTTATCGATACCGGCGCTGGAATTTCTATTTTTAAGGAAAATACAGTAAAAAATTTCCCTAACCGTTCTCCTGAAAATGTAACAATACAAGGGATAACAAATCAAAAACTTTACGTGTCACAATCCACCCTTATCCCTTGGCGATCCCCACAAGGTGTTTATTTATGATTTAGATATTGATTTCGACGGCATCCTTGGTATTGATTTCTTAGAGCATTACGAATGCATCATAGATTTAAAATCAAAAAATCTCATCACCAATTTTAAAACCGTACCCCTACATAAGATACATATTTCAAACACAGGTTAGAATTCTTAACAACTATCATTAATGCTAATGCAATTCCCAAAAATACTGATTTCTTGGATATTTCTATAGAACCTTTTACCCCTAGCGAAACATTGTTAAATTTTAATTTCGGAAACTTAATCCTATTCAAACTGATAGAATTCAAACTATTAAAGATCAGTTAAAAACCGAACATTTGAACTCGGAAGAAAAAGAATCAATTACCGACCTTTGCTTAGAATACCCCGACATATTTTACCTCGAAGCCGATGTTTTAACTTTTACCAATGAAGTCAAGCATTCTATAGAAACAAACAACGCACGCCCTATTTTTACAAAGTCATATAGGTATCCTCAAGTGCATAAAGAGGAAGTAAAAGCCCAAACTGCCAAAATTCTCGAACAAGGAATTATTCGACCATCTATTTCATCCTGGTCTTCCCCTGTTTGGGTGGTGTCCAAGAAATTAGATGCCTCTGGCAAGCAAAAATAGCGCATTGTAATAGATTACCGAAAATTAAACGAGGTCAGTGTTGATGACCGCTATACCCTCCCAAACATCTCTGATTTGCTAGATCAGCTTGGCAAATGCCAATATTTTACTATGCTTGATCGCGCGTCAGAATTCCATCAAATAGAGATCAATCCTGATGATATCCCTAAGACAGCCTTCTCAATCGAAAATGGTCATTATGAATTCGTTCGTATGCCATTTGGCCTGAAAAACACACCGTCCACCCTCCAAAGAGTCATGGCCTTCAGAATGAAAGATGTATTGTCTACATGGACGACATTATCGTCTACTCTGCCACAATACACGAACACATGCAACGACTTAAACAAGTGTTCAAACTTCTTCGAAAAGCCAACTTAAAAATCCAGCCTGATAAGTGCGAGTTTCTTAGAAAAGAAGTCGCCTACCTTGGTCACATAGTAACCAAAGATGGAGTCAAACCTAATCCTTCTAAGGTTGACTGTATAAAAATGTCCTTATGTCAGATCCCGTTCTTACTTACCCCAATTTCGATGAACTCTTTCTTCTAACCACAGATGCAAGCGCATTTGCAATAGGTGCAGTTCTTTCTCAAGGTCCCATAGATAGAGAACTCCCGATAGCTTTCGGTCCAGAACCATCTGTAGCGCAGAAACTAAAAATTCCACCATTGAAAGGGAGCTAATTGCCATTGTTTGGGCAGTAAGGCATTTCCGCCCCTATTTATTTGGAAGAAAGTTCACCCTCATAACTGATCACAGGCCCCTCACCTGGCTCTTTTCTATTAAAGACCCCGGTAGCAGACTGGCTCGGTGGCGCCTGAAACTTGAGCAGTACCATTACAAAATCGAATATAAAGCGGGGAAAATAAACAAAAATGCGGACGCTCTGTCTAGAATACGCATTAATCATTTTCAAGAATATGCAAACTTTCAAAAAAAATGTCAGTTTATGCCGCGAACGAAGAAGATGAATCCGTGAACGAAGATACGGAAAATCCCGAAATAGACGACGAAACCCTCACCACGGAATATAATAGATTTGTCGAACTATATAATACCAAGTCTCTAATAGACTATTCTAAAATCGAAATAATAAATTACCAACTTCTAGACAAATCTAACAAAAATATAGTAACCTTTTTCTGGAAAAACAAATTTGGAAACATTCACCATAAAGTAATCGATGATATCTTCGAGAAAAACCTCAAACTCGATCATAATAAAGTCAATATAACTTCCAGCAAAACAGTTAGAGATCGTACTTATTTTATTATCCCTCTACCCTTCGACCCCGAATCTGCAGTAGAATATTTATTTTATATTTTACTCAAAAACTAAAACGAATTCCAACCCGAAAAAACCTATTTTGTAGAAAATAATGTAGAGCTTCCCATTGTGGAGATCTTTTCATTTATTTTTGCAGATAAAGACATAAAACTAAAAAATTGCCAAAATATCGTCAGAAACCCGGAAGATGACGAAATACCCCAAATTTTAGACCATTACCATACAGGCAAAAATAATTTACACCGTGGTATAAACGAAACAATTAGGCGAATAAAAGAAAAGTACAACTGGCTAAACTTAGTTAAAGATGTCGAAAAATTTATAAAAATGTGAGAAACATGTCAAAAAGTAAAAATCTGCAGGAAAAATTTAAGTACCCCTCTCTTCATAACGGAAACAATAAAGACCCCTTTCGAAAGGATAAATATTGACATTTACGAATACCCTTACTATACGAGACTATACGAGACGAACTGCCCAAATTCACTCAGGCCTATCCCTTAAAGGACAAGAGAGCAAATACTATTATAAATACTCTACTAGTATTCTTTCAGCACTATGGAACTCTACTAAGGATCCATTGCGACTATGGCCGCGAGTTCGACAACACTCTCATGAAAGACCTATGCGAACTTTTTGATATTAAATTGACATTTTCAAGCGTAGACCAGCCACAGTCAAATGGCTCAGTTGAACGATTTTAGCAACCCTCTCTGAGAAAGCTAACATGACGGAGAACCCTCACGAACACCTCTTCAACGTGTTACCCTATGCCACTATATGTTACAACCTTTTACTCACGGATTCACACCCTACGAACTTCTTTTCGGACACAAGTCCAGCAGACCCCCGGAGACTTTATACAATCAACAAAAACTAAATTCGAAATACGTGAGAGACCTAAACAACCACATGGAACATTATTACAAACTCGCCAGAGAAAGAACGCAAACCCAAAAAGAAAAAGCCAAAGCTAGATTTGACCAAAAAACATCCCATATTCACAACTATAAAATTGGCGATAAAGTAAATAAGTCAATACAAAAGATAAAAACAAATTTAATGGAACCTTTGAAATAAAAGAAATTTTCCAAAATTCATCCGTTCTCCTTAACCCTCGAACCAAACAAAATACAAAAGTCAATTTCGATAGGTTAAAACCCTATTATGACTAGCGTTCTTTTCTTACTTACAGATATTGCGGGCTATCCTCGGTTGCCCCCGCCAAATTCACTCTCACACCCATTGAAACAGCGTAGGAATCTTCTTCTATGAAGCAGGAAATTTGAAAATATCTAATGATAAGTGGACACTCCTTGTATACAAAGACCTTGTACGTATTAAAGAGAGTATTGTTAATAACGATAAAATTTTAGACCAACTTTTAGATGCCTTGATATACGCTGAAACACCCCGAATAATAAATAGCCTTTAAAAAGGACGTACAAACCCATATCAGTCTTCTCGATCAGATTTCTGAATCTGTAAATCTAAAATATAAAGAAATATTTGCCGATATGCAAAATTATATTTATAGGGAAAAACGAGGAGTTTTTAACGGTACCGTTTGGAAATCAATCACGGGAAACCTTGATGCTTCGGACGGGGAATACTTTAATGAATGTATCAACAGGGTATCACAAGACGGGCGACAGATAGAAAGTCTTTTGAAAAGCCAAATTTCGGTAACGAAATCGGTAATCAAAAATTTCAATACTACGATACAAAAGTTTCAGCATCCTCCTGATTCTGGTGCCAAGCCTCGAAAACCCCTGGAGTTAATATTTCGAAGCCACTCATATTTTCCAACATGTCTTGTTGGGATCCGCAACTCACATTAAGAGCATCTATGAGTGAACCTACACTTTGCGATATGGAAGATATCTTCGTTATTTTTCACTTTTCTGTCACTTCAACTTCCACTTAATACTGTACTATACAATACTCATCCATATGGGTATTGGATATCTAATGCATAAAATTCTTTAAAAAGTACTTCTATTATTCTTATAAGTGAATCAAATGTATAAATTACATCATTGATCAAAATTAAATAAGCTGTCGCTTTACAAAGTGGTCCACAGAGAACTCCAAAAGGTTGGAGAGTAAGTTATACTCACTCAGTTTTTCTAGTCTTTGACATTTTTCTCTTCAAGATCCTCAAATTTCTCTAAAAAATATTTACTTATTATAAGCCTTATAGCCACAAATAAAACAGCAAAAAACTTATACTGTTTGAATAATTTTTTATGCTGTTAAAATTATGTAATGAGAAACTACAGGTAGAAAAATCTTGATCAAATCACTAGTTGAATATTGGCATTTATAAAAACTAGCTAAACATTAGTTGAAAATCCTAGGTTTGGTAAAAATATACTTGCCTCAATATCTAACAAGAAACTTTCAGCAATTTCACTGCGCGATGGTCTCCAGTTTCCACCTTTTCTTTTGTTTCTTAAAGTAACAGGGGCAAACATATAGGGCAATGTTAAAAGAGCCTTTGTGGTAACGTCTGAAATAAATACACATAAAAAATTATTGCATGTGGCAAAATGAAAAATATGAAGAGGTTAAATTTCAATATCATAGCATAGCATGGATTAATTAACATTTAGAAGTATACAACGCTATGCTAGTTTATTAAACTAGAGGTTATCTTTAAATGCTGGTGAACGTTTTCTGTCAAATTTAAGACAAGTAGTAAGATATCGAGTATAAATTTATTTCATATGTAAAGATTAAAAACGCCATTTGCAAAAATATCCCCATAAGGTCACTGAAGTTTTATTTACTTACCTTAAAATCTTTGCATTATTTCTTTAATGAAATTAAAGGCCTCCATTTTCTTGGTAAACGATACACAGATATCAACATACACAAAATCACATTTCTGTTGAACATAAAACACAAAACTTGAAAAATAAAACAAGAACAAGGCAAGGCAGACCATTATATTCATCACGACTTACTATAACCCTGCATCTATGACCGTGACAGCAACGAGAAATAATAACAATAGCCGTTTTCAACAGGTTGGCGCTGCGGTATCAGTGTTTTAAAATAGCGGCATTTGATTGGATAGAAGTGGCGGGCATTATAAATCAGCATAAAATTATATAAATAGTTAATATTTTTCGATAAATGAGGTATTACAACAAATTAATGATTTTTTGCTGGTATATAATCGTCGCTTATACAACACTAACTGTAAAGAACTAGACTGCTTTTATATAACAGTAAAATAAATTTTATATAAAGATTATGAAAATGTTGTATGACCGTCGTACAATGTTTACTAAAAATTATTTTCTCCAAGAGTTATACAAAAATTATATAAAATTATATAAAATTACAGTGTTATTTTATCCTCAAAAGAAAAATTGTATATCCATTATTTACATCGTTATAGGAGAACCATTTTATTTGCCACAGTATAACGCGATTTTAAATCAAGGTGAATATTTAATAATATGTATATAACGCTAAATATCCCTAAATAAAGTTGAGCCAAAATAACAATTGTTTAAACCAATTTTTCTCAGTGCAGGGTCGTTTTAGAGGTTGTAATTTTTAAGAATTTTATGTCCAATTTGAACTACATTGACCTTCTCGGAGTCAAAATTCTACAATGCGCCTTTTGTGGACTACCTCACTATCAGGGCAAGGACCAGGGGCGGATCCAGCCTCTCTCCTTGGGGGGTGATATCACAAAAGTACAGTATGACAAGAGAAAGCAAGTTGTTGACGGGAGAAGAGACACCAGCAACATTCCCATTTCTAGTATAAAACTCAGGGTCGAGTCTATTTTTCTGAATTTGAAGCTCTTGAGGGGGGTGATCACAAGAAAAAACAAGTTGTCGACGGAGAGGTGGAATCCAGCAGCATACACATTCTTAGTATAAGAGGCAGAATCGAGCCAATTTTCCAAAACTCGAAGCTCTTTGGGGGGGGGGGGGCGATCGCAAGAAAAAAACAAGTTGTCGACGGAGGGGGGGGGGAGCCAACACATTCCTAGTGTAAGCGGCAAAATCGAGTATGTTTTCCTGAACTCTAAGCTTTGGGGGGGGGGGGGGGCGATCGCCCCCCTCCCCTTGGATTCGCGCCTGGCAAGGGCATTACTGAGCTGGCCATCCAGAGGAAAAATTAGGTGATACAAGAAGCATTCCTAAGCAGAAGGAATTAACTTACATATTTTAATTTTCTTTTGTTATATTTCATTTCTTAATAATAACACAATAACAAACTGAATCTGTGTGCGTATTTATTAAGCATCGCTTAAAATATGTTTTGCAATCTATATTTTTCTCCATAGTCTGTTTATTAATAAAATAGAACCATATATTAGGGTGAAATATAATGGTTTCAAATCAGTCTCAAATAACAATGTCAGAAGTAAACACTATTGACACGTTCGGCCGCAAACGAAAGTTTAAGGATTTTAACTTTATGCTCGGACCTTCAGGAATAAGATTTAAACTTTCACCTGATGTAGATAACAATATGAGGTGCAAAAGATTGTGCTACTTAGCGGAACCTCTTGAAGGAGATGATGCAACAATGCACGAAGTTATGTTGATAATACCCTTGCTCAATGTGTGCAAGATAAGCAGGAAGTTGTGCATAACTCAAAAATTGGTATTTAAGATATATTCAAAAAAGAACTTGAAGATTACGTACGCAAGAAATTAATTGAAACTTCTCAAGAACTTAAAGGATATATTGATGACACTGTTACTGCAATATATGAGCTTAGACAAGACGAACTGCGTGACGAACTTAATTCTAGAATGTTGAAAATTAAGAAAACTATGGAGGATCTTGTCAACAAAGCTACTCCACAGAGTCAGAGTTTATGTCTGTATGGCCCCAAGGTAAAATTTTTGTAAATGATAGAATTACATAACGTTGATCATCGTAGTGTGTAAGGGCAACCTTATTCATTATTAGAGTATAAACATCATGTAATACACGTCCAAAGGTTTTCATCTTTCTGAATATTAATCCACAGTTTTCAACAATTTTTCGATAATCGTCCAGATGAAGTTCCTTCTCAATAACTAACTTTTTGACCACTTTGGCCTTTTCTAATTAATTATTTAATGATTTTGTATACGCTTTGGCTCCAGTTCCATAAAAAAACATTATTGGATCATTGGAAAATTCATCTTTCATTCGACCTAATACTGAATGACTTTTAAAGTAAAGAGACACTCTAGATAAAATTATAAAAAAAAAATCATTTTTTCTTTATTTTGTCTTTTCTTCGGTTTAGGTTCTTTATTTAATAAAAAATACAAACAACTGACGTTTCGCCCTTTATTTAAGGCATTTTCAAAATTTTTGTTTTATTTTCCTTCCTAAAAATATTCTTATATAATTAAAACATTCACACAAGAAACATATCTATAATTTTAAAAAACACACAAACCACTTTAAAATAGCATTTAAATTTTTAAAAAAATATTTAATTTTACCGGTACACACCTCAGGCGCGGATCCAGGGAGGGGGCGGTGGGGCGATCGCCCCCCCCCCCCCAAGAGCTTTGAGTTCAGGAAAATAGACCCGATTTTGTCTCATATACTATAGTTTATTCAAGAACTAGAGAGAATAATAAATCATTTTTTACCTTTTTTTCTTCGCAAACTACCTGTGTTCTTTAATCCAATGTCTTTGTCAAAATTGGCATATATTTTTCATAGGCATGGGTTAGAAATTTTATAATCAGAAATATCGGTGTATAATAAGGGACTATTTGGATAGAATAACAATAGATATTTGGATGCGAAGTGTTAAAAAGTGTTATAGGCGTCGGAAAGATGATTATTTTATCACTAAATATTTATTGCATAGAATATTATTTCGGTTAAAAATTTAAAATAAAAAGTTTTTATATTATTTTCTTTCTTATGATTTCTTAAAAATTCACATACATTGGAAAATATAGATAATTTTGATATATTTAACATAAATCACAACTTTTATTATTTTTAGGTACATTCAGACTAAAACGTAGCCTTTTTCTCTCAAAAATTCTAAGTTATAATTTAAATACTTACAAAATACCCATTGTCAAAAATACAAGAAGTTAAACATATATAAAAAAATAAATTCTTCAACATAATATTAAAATTTTTTTGGAGCTATCGGTCATTTTATTATTAATTAAAAACATTTTTAGGATATTTGACGTTTCATTTTATTTATTTCTTAAATCATCTGCAGAATTAAAATTGAACACTAAAAAAGGATTCAAATGAAATTAATTTTTATATGTTACAAAAAATTTAAATAATAAATTGTGTTTACGCTGGTAAACATTACGTATCTAATTTATAATCAAAGTCAGTGAAGCTATCTTCGCTCAAATTAATTATAATGGATTCCTCTATCTCACCGATCATGAGATCGAGTTTCCCCCTTTTTCTTTTATTCTTTTAATATCTGGATTCTTCCCAATTCTCAGTTAAATTACTAATTTTGTAAGTTGTGTTGTTTCTAGCAACTCTGCCTTTTACTTGAGAGAGATTTTTCCTTCTCCAACGGACATTTTCCGGACGATCTATACGAACAGATTTCCTATCTGGTTTTTCTCAGCAAAAATCAAGTTCTCTGAGCAATTTCTAGAGCTCAGTTCTTTGAGTTTCAGGTAAATCCCGATCTTCATTGATTTTATTTAGAGTTTTGTTGACGGTGGGATCTGCTTCTCATAATAAAATGTATGTACAACTCCTTTGATTACAGTTTGTGTGATCGAATGTAGCTTGGGAGTACCAACAATTCCAGTCGTGTTTTTCTCCTTCAGTTTTTGGTACATAGTAGATTTTCCAACTCCTGTCATGTTGGAATACTTCTCAATAGGGCTTTTAACATTATTATCGAGATATTGATATCTTAAGGCATCATAAACATTCATCGTAATAAGTTTTTCGTTGAGGAAAAAATGCCCCAGTTTAACGATTTTGGAATAAATATAGATGTGGAAGCCATATCTTTTGGGTATCTCACTAATCTCAAATAATATATAAAAACAAGCACAAGCAAGATAAATCACTAAGGACACACTGTAAGGTGTACTTTGCTCACTGACAGAAATTAAATTGAACTATCAGAAATTTTATTGCTGTAGTAAATTTATAAAAGCTTACAATATTTAAATATAATTAAATATAATCAGATTTACGGCAGTTTCCAGTTGGCTGCGTACTGGAGCAAGTACGTTGGAGGTTTCGATAACAGTTTTATTACTCTCTCTAGTTCTTGAATAGAGTATAGGAGTGTGTATGCTTACGATCGCCCCTCTCCTTCCCTAGAGCTTTGAGTTCAGGAAAATAGAACCGATTCTGTTTTATATTAGGAATATGTATGCTGCTGACACTCCCCCCTCCCCGTTGACAACCTTGTTTTTCTGGCGATAGCCCCTCCCCACCAAGTCATTTGAATTCAAGAAAATGGACCCGATTCTGCCTCCTATACTAGGAATGTGTATGCTGCTCGCTTTCTTCCCCCGGTCGGCAACTTGTTTTTTCTTGTGATCGCCCCCCCCCCACTCTTCAAAAGCTTGAAATTCAGAAAAATAGACCTGACCCACCCTGCCTTTTACATTGGAAATGCAAATGTTGCTAGTGTCAACCCCCCCCCCCCCCGTCGACAACCTGCTAGGTCATATGTCACTTGTCAAAGTCATATGACCTACCATCTGTCATATGTCACCTGTCAAAGTCACATGACCTACCATCTATCACATTGCAAATGGCAAATGCAAAGGTTCAAACTGATAAAATCTTAAATTAATCATTATACCGAATGTATAATAATTAAAATAGGATTATTAACAGTAAATAGATTCAATGTATTTTATGACATTTATAAGATAAGACCTTAACGAGGTGTCAGGCGAGAACTGATCCCTTAAGTCACACCCCATTTTCGATTTTATGAATAAAATTTAAAGCAAAAACCATTAAACCGTAGATTTATTTAAGACCCTTTTTATTATTACATTCAAAATATTGCAATTATAATTATACAATTTAAATCAGAGTAACTTTATTGCATTTTCAGTCTTTTATATCCATAAGGTTCTGAGCTGCCGTCAGGTAAAAATTTTCTCTTGGTTGAATTTGGTTTATATAATTTGATTTCTGTGCAAGTTGTTACCAGGTGCTCCTTGGTTCGGCGAATGTTCTTGGAAACAATTGGTACTGGATCGGACTTTTGAAGAACCATATTCTTTATGGAGTCAAAATTAATAAGTTTTGCTGCTTCATAGTTTAGAGAAATCCCCTTAACTTTGCAAACAACCTCTTCTCTATTATTTTTCGTAGAAAAAACTTTAAAAGCATAATTCTTAGGGCCACCAGATACAAAGTTGTTGATATACGAATCAGGTCCGTAATTTTCCAATTCATCGGTCATATCTCCAATAAACTGTCCAGTGGATATGTCGATTTCGTTGTCATTTCTTGTGGTATAAATAACTGAGTCTGTATCGTAATATAAAACTCTGCTACCGAGCTGATCCAGATAGTCATATAATTTAAGTCTTGCCTGTGCCGTGACATATGCAGCTATTGCCACGTTAACCGTAGGTAAAGGGTCAAATGCTTCTTCTTTATACTCGTAATTGACAATAAGGGTATTTTCATTAACAGGAAGAATACCATTAACGTAAATTGCTGCATTTGCAAACATTGCATAAAACTCTGCAGAATCATTAATAATTTTCGTTTTTGGTTGGTTTTCTCTCTGTCCAAATTTTCCTCAGAAGCTATTAAGCATTAATTTTGCCAAAGACCTGAGACCAGGATTGTCTAATACCTTATTGTAGTCTAATTGAACATCTTCTTTCTCGAAAAATTCCTGAATATATTTGTTCTTTTCTTCTTCCGTTTTACAATTTTTAGGCCAATTGGAAGACTCTTGTTTTATTTTAATAAACTTATTCATCATAGCTGTGAACAATCCCTCCTGTTCAAGTTTTTGTTTACTAAAACGTTCAGTCTTATACTGCCAAATTTCGTAAATGTCTAAAAGTGTATAACCTTTCTCTATAGCCTTCGCTACTTCATCAATTACCCAAGTTCCAGAAAGTGCTCGGTCTTCATCGTTATGGGTACATTCGTATCGATTCATATTTTGCTCACATTCTTGACAGAGAGCAAACATTAATTTATTGTTCATTTTCAGGGGCAAAACGGGATGATAGAGCTCACTTGGAGGAAGAATCTTACATTTTATAACGCCGTCTGTTTCATTTAGATTTAACTTTCTACACTCTTCTCCTACCCAAATTTTCGGATGACCAGTTGGAAATTTGCCATATTTACAAATATAAGGATACAAAGAACAGACATCAGCATATTTAATTTTTTCCCCATCTTTAGCCTCATAATATTCCCAGACATTTCCAGTTCTACCACCATAAAAGGCATTTCTAGGATTTAAAGGAATAGAATTAATTAGAGGATGTGTTTTGGTGTAACTTTCAATCTCGGTATTGTCTTGCAGCTGTTTTCTAAATTCACATTCCCACATTTCATTTACTACATAACCGAAACTTTTTAATCTTTCAGTTTTTGTCACAGTTGCTTCATATCTTAAATTTAGAGTTTGTGTTGGATCTTCAAACAAAAGATCATTTCTACCATTTGGATGACATTTTAGACACCCATGATAATAACATCCGTGAAATTCGAAAATTTCATTTGTTTCCGGACAAAAACCATCAACTTTTACTCCATGCAAAATAACTTCTTGATCTTTCGCAGCATGTATAATATTTATTTGCTTTTGATTTTCCATACAGATTATCCACTGAATTCCAATTTTACTTTGATTATCCCTCCATCTATATCCGTTTTTGGGAATTATTCCTATTGTGTTAGGTCTTAGGAAATTTCTTCGAAATACCTTGTTACAAGAGGATGCAATGGTAGTGGCTTCACTAAAGGGACATACATTCGTAGTTGTCAATAGTTGCTCTCTAAATTTTAGGCAAGCTCTGGTTAGAATTTCTACGTCTGAAACACAGTAGTCAACTAGCTCTTTCTGCATATCAAATTGATCATTTTTGTGCTCTTCATACCATTTTATAAACTTTTCTCTGTCTTCAGTCTTCATACTGTCTGGACTATAGTACTCGATTGACGGTAAAGATCCAATATAATTTTGGTTTGCTTTTGTGTTAAACAAATGTGGAAAATAGCCTTTCTTAAAATCATCTCCTAGTCCGAAAGCTTTTGGTAACTTACTAAGAGGCATAGGAAAATAATTTAGACTGTCTATAAACTTAATATTATCAATTAGCTTCATGATTATTTTTGTTCCTCTCATAATTAATTCTGGTGTTAAATCTGTTTTTGTCAAAATGTGGTTTAAAATAAATTGGTGGTCGAAGGCTTGACCATTGTGTGCAATTATCACCACATTTTTAAACTTTTTTTCTTATTTCTAATAAATGTTGGATAAATGTTCCGGTGGGATCTTCTTCTTCTTTTATTATTTTGGATCGATATCCACATTTTTGACAAAAATAAAGATTTGCCTCATCTATACATTTATCACAACACTGTTTATATACACAAAGATTGATCTGATGTAAAAGCAAACCGTTGGTTAAAACCTTTTCCTGTCGGGTTTCCAAATCATAAAATACAAAGAGTACATCCTCTGTTTTAGGTTTGCCTTGATCTTTTTGAATATAGCAGGAATGATTGTTAGGGACATGAGATTTGCATATTTTACAAAAAATTTCTCCGCATATATGTTGCCTCGAATGTTTTATGACTTTGAAGCAATTTTCGCAGCACCTACTTTCAGTACAAACAGTAGATTTTTTCCACGAACCAACCTTTAAGTGATTATCATAACAATTTTGACCTCTAAAATGTCTATGACAACTCTCACATTTAATTTTAACTTGATTAGAAGCACATTTTGGAGACTGAAAACAAGCTGGACACGTACCTCCACATCTGTGAGCATTTTTGTTATTGGACGGAACGTGACAGTCTTCACAATAATATCGACATGTAAAGGTAGCTGTCAAAGATAATATTACATTAAAATGACCATTGTAACAAATTAAGTTTTTTATAGCCTTCACTTGCACCTTCAAAAATGACATCTCTTCCTTTAGCTCCATATTTATAAACGACAATTTTATAATCTTTTAAATATTGTTGGAATTTCTGCAGTTCAAGAATTCCAGATCCTGTATCGGGAATAGTTACTTCGGTATTTGTCAACAATATCATAGCTCTACTTGTTTGTACTTTTCCGGTATCTTTTTTCACTTTATCAAATTCAGGGTCTTTTTCAACTTTTGCCATAGCCACTACCAAAGCTCGAGGTAAACAGAGGTTGTCCTTGTTCTTAATTACAATGAGACCTCGTCGTCTATTACACTCCTCTTCAAAGGTGTTAAATTTCATCACTCTTCCTCTTCCTGTCGGTGGTCGAACTGATGTTACGCTTAGACAAAAAGAATCCGTGTTAAGGCCGGTCGAGTTGGATTGATAGATGCTGCTGATAACATCCCAAACATCTTCAAAGTTTACCTGCTCTGCAGGTCTGAAACGAATCCAACCTTCTCCTCGGTTAAAGTCTTTTGAGCAAAAACTAAAACCAACCTGGTCTTGAGGTTCTAATTCTTGTGTGGCTTTCTGGAAAACTTGATTTATCGCATCTTTCACCCAACCAACAGGTTCAGTATCTTCAGGCACAGGCTTTAACTTAAATTCTAGAGTACGACCAGTAAGATTATACCTTCGTACTCTATTGATGTAATCATTAACGATGACAAATTTATCCATTATTCTTAAGTTCAGCACACCTTCACTCTGTAACGATCAACATTGGAATGACTCGTCTTACCAAAAATGGAACCTAATAAAATAACTGCAACAAAAAGTTAGTTTTCAACAATATGGTAAAAATAGAATGTTGTGTGGGATCCAGGGCTCAACTATATGAAAAACAAAATTAAACCTGTACAAATATACTGACATATCAGTAAAAAATCAATCCTTACCAAAACTAAAGAAAGATGTAAAAAATTATTCCAAACTATTACACTTGTTGTCGTCGTTATGGCACTTTAGCGTGTTATAAAAACCCAAACTTAGCAACGTTGAAGAAAAAATTGCAAAAATTTCTTAAATTAAAAGCTTGTTTTCGTCACGATTGCAACAGCAGCACTATTACAAAAACGAATGCGTTATCTGTAAATATTAATAAGAGTCAATAATAAATTAATATGGATTACCGGGGAATAATAATAAGATAGCTTTAAGAATTTTAGTACTGGTTACTAAATACATAATTATTGAATTTTCAAATGTCCAATCTAGCTAGTTAGTAAGTAGCAGTAAAATTTCCTTATATTTTTCTAAATCACTAGCGGAATAACTACCAGGTTATCAATGTGTTAGCAGACTCCATAAAGCATCAATTAAAGTAAAGCGTTTTATTTCAGTTATAGAAATTATCAATCTACACTTGAAAAGATTGAAAGTATTAGTGATACAGAGCATGATGACAAGGGCTTTGGAACTTTTATTAATAAATAGGTGATTATTTAAATAATAATAATAGTTTTATATTCCTAGCTAAGCAGACAGATAGGCTGTTATTTATTTTAGAAAATATTACTTTACTCCTTCACCCCTCAAGGGTATCACCCACTTATACAATCATTCAATAAATACCATACATAAAGTACACTAATTTACAACAATTTTTATGGACATAACAAAAACTTCACACTCTCTGACACCGCGGCATTACTTTTAAAAGAGAATCCCTTTAATACCACTAATTATTAATCAAAAAATTGAACTTATCAGACTATCCCTGATAAGCACTCCAGAAACTACACGCACTACTGAAGAAAATTCTTTCACAGCCCTCTTTGTTATATACCACAACAATTATGAAATGGGTGAGCCGAATAAAAACGAATACACCCGACTAGAAAATAGGAAATACGAAATAGCCTCAGGGCACCTAACGCAAGAGGGTATGATACCCTTTATGGTGGAGGGTTGAAAGTGGTGCGATCAAAAAAAAAAGATCTCCAAACTCAACAAAGGGGCGTGGGGGAGAGTTTTCGTTTATTTTTTGATAAAATAAGCCGTTTTTAAGATATTACCAAAAATAGATTTTTTCCTTTATAAAAATTGAAATATCTCCACAACGGCACATTTTATCAAAAAAAAATAAACGAAAATGTCTCCCCTAGGAAGTTCTCGCCGAGTTTGGTGGTCTCTTTTTAGAAAATATTACTTTCACCCCTTCACCCTCAAGGGTATCACCCCTTATAAAATCATTCATTAAATACCATACATAAAGTATACTAATTTACAACAATTTTTATGGACATAACAATAACTTCACACTCTCTGACACCACTAATTCTTAATCAGAAAAATTGAACTTATCAGACTATGCCTGATAAGCACTCCAGAAACTACACGCACTACTGAAGAAAATTCTTCCACAGCCCTCTTTGTTATATACCACAACAATTATGAAATGGGTGAGCCGAATAAAAACGAATACACCCGACTAGAAAATAGGAAATACGAAATAGCCTCAGGGCACCTAACGCAAGAGGGTATGATACCCTTTGCGGTGGAGGGTTAAAAGTGGTGCGATCTAAAAGAAGATCTCCAAACTCGAGAAGGGAGAGTGGGGGAGATTTTTTCGTTTATTTTTTTGATAAAATGTGCCGTTGTGGAGATATTTCAATTTTTTAATTTTTTATAAAGGAAAAAATCTGTTTTTGGTAATATCTTAAAAACGGTACATTTTATCAAAAAAATAAATGAAAAAATCTCCCCGACATCCTCTTGTCGAGTTTGGAGATCTTCTTTTAGATTGCACCACTTTCAACCCTCCACCGCAAAGGGTATCACCCCCCTTATACAATCATTCATAAATACCATACATAAAGTATTCTAATTTACAACAATTTTTATGGACATAACAATAACCTCACACTCTCTGACACCGCGAATTTTACTTTTTAAAGAGAATCCCCTTTAACACCACTAATTATTAATCAAAAAAATGAACTTATCAGACTATCCCTGATAAGCACTCCAAAAACTACACGCACTACTGAAGAAAATTCTTCCACAGCCCTTTTTGTTATATACCACAACAATTATGAAATGGGTGAGCCGAATAAAAACGAATACACCCGACTAGAAAATAGGAAATACGAAATAGCATCTGGGTACCTAACGCAAGAGGGTATGATACCCTTTGCGATGGAGGGTTGAAAGTGGTGCGATCTAAAAGAAGATCTCCAAACTCGACAAGGAGGAGTGGGGGAGATTTTTTCGTTTATTTTTTTGATAAAATGTGCCGTTGTGGAGATATTTCATTTTTTTATAAAGGAAAAAATCTATTTTTGATAATATCTCCACAACGGCACATTTTATCAAAAAAATAAACGAAAAAATCTCCCCCACACTCCCTCGCCGAGTTTGAAGATCTTCTTTTAGATCGCACCACTTTCAACCCTCCACTGCAAAGGGTATCACCCCCTTATACAATCATTCATAAATACCATACATAAAGTATTTTAATTTACAACAATTTTTATGGACATAACAATAACCTCACACTCTCTGACACAGCGAATTTTACTTTTTAAAGAGAATCCTTTTAACACCACTAATTCTTAATCAAAAATTGAACTTACCAGACTATCCCTGTTAAGTACTCCAGAAACTACACGCACTATTGAAGAAAATTCTTCCACAGCCCTCTTTGTTATATACCACAACAATTATGAAATGGGTGAGCCGAATAAAAACGAATACACCCGACTAGAAAATAGGAAATACGAAATAGCATCTGGGCACCTAATGCAAGAGGGAATGATACCCTTTGCGGTGGAGGGTTGAAAGTGGTGCGATCTAAAAGAAGATCTCCAAACTCGACAGAAGAGCGTGGGGGAGATTTTTTCATTTATTTTTTTGATAAAATGCACCGTTTTTAAGATATTATCAAAAATAGATTTTTTCCTTTATAAAAAATTAAAAAATTGAAATATCTCCACAACGGCACATTTTATAGAAAAAATAAACGAAAATGTCTCCTCAAAGAAGTTCTCGCCGAGTTTGGTGGTCTCTTTTGAGAAAATATTACTTTCACCCCTTCACCCTCAAGGGTATCACCCCCTTACACAATCATTCAGTAAATACCATACATAAAGTATACTAATTTACAACAATTTTTATGGACATAATAAAAACCTCACACTCTCTGACACAGCGAATTTTACTTTTAAAAGGGAATCCCTTTAACACCACTAATTATTAATCAAAAAATTGAACTTATCAGACTATCCCTGTTAAAAACTCCAGAAACTACACACACTACTAAAGAAAATTCTTTCACAGCCCATTTTGTTATATACCACAACAATTATGAAATGGGTGAGCCGAATAAAAACGAATACACCCGACTAGAAAATAGGAAATACGAAATAGCATCTGGGTACCTAACGCAAGAGGGTATGATACCCTTTGCGGTGGAGGGTTAAAAGTGGTGCGATCTAAAAGAAGATCTCCAAACTCGACAAGGGAGAGTGGGGGAGATTTTTTCATTTATTTTTTTGAAAAAATGCACCGTTTTTAAGATATTACCAAAAATAGATTTTTTCCTCTATAAAAAATTAAAAAATTGAAATATCTCCACAACGGCACATTTTATAGAAAAAATAAACGAAAATGTCTCCTCAAAGAAGTCCTCGCCGAGTTTGGTGGTCTATTTTTAGAAAATATTACTTTCACCCCTTTACCCCTTAAGCGTATCATCCCCTTATTATAATCATTCAGTAAATACCGTACATAAAGTATTCTAATTTACAACAATTTTTATGAAATTAATAAAAATCATCTTCGACACCAAGAATTTTTCTTTAAATGACAACCCCTCCAACATCACTAATATTTATTAAGGACTTACCAAACTATCCCCGATGAACACTCGGAGAAACTATGCACACTACTGAAGAAAATTCTTCGGCAGCCCTCCTTTTGTATACTCGGCAACGTAACGAAATGGGGGGGGGTATTAGTTATTCGGGAAAGAAAAACTAATACCCCCCCCCATTTCCTTACGTTGCCGAGTATACAAAAGGAGGGCTGCCGAAGAATTTTCTTCAGTAGTGTGCATAGTTTCTCCGAGTGTTCATCGGGGATAGTTTGGTAAGTCCTTAATAAATATTAGTGATGTTGGAGGGGTTGTCATTTAAAGAAAAATTCTTGGTGTCGAAGATGATTTTTATTAATTTCATAAAAATTGTTGTAAATTAGAATACTTTATGTACGGTATTTACTGAATGATTATAATAAGGGGATGATACGCTTAAGGGGTAAAGGGGTGAAAGTAATATTTTCTAAAAATAGACCACCAAACTCGGCGAGGACTTCTTTGAGGAGACATTTTCGTTTATTTTTTCTATAAAATGTGCCGTTGTGGAGATATTTCAATTTTTTAATTTTTTATAGAGGAAAAAATCTATTTTTGGTAATATCTTAAAAACGGTGCATTTTTTCAAAAAAATAAATGAAAAAATCTCCCCCACTCTCCCTTCTCGAGTTTGGAGATCTTCTTTTAGATCGCACCACTTTTAACCCTCCACCGCAAAGGGTATCATACCCTCTTGCGTTAGGTGCCCTGAGGCTATTTCGTATTTCCTATTTTCTAGTCGGGTGTATTCGTTTTTATTCGGCTCACCCATTTCATAATTGTTGTGGTATATAACAAAGAGGGCTGTGGAAGAATTTTCTTCAGTAGTGCGTGTAGTTTCTGGAGTGCTTATCAGGCATAGTCTGATAAGTTCAATTTTTCTGATTAAGAATTAGTGGTGTCAGAGAGTGTGAGGTTATTGTTATGTCCATAAAAATTGTTGTAAATTAGTATACTTTATGTATGGTATTTAATGAATGATTTTATAAGGGGTGATACCCTTGAGGGTGAAGGGGTGAAAGTAATATTTTCTAAAAAGAGACCACCAAACTCGGCGAGAACTTCCTAGGGGAGACATTTTCGTTTATTTTTTTTTGATAAAATGTGCCGTTGTGGAGATATTTCAATTTTTATAAAGGAAAAAATCTATTTTTGGTAATATCTTAAAAACGGCTTATTTTATCAAAAAATAAACGAAAACTCTCCCCCACGCCCCTTTGTTGAGTTTGGAGATCTTTTTTTTTTGATCGCACCACTTTCAACCCTCCACCACAAAGGGTATCATACCCTCTTGCGTTAGGTGCCCTGAGGCTATTTCGTATTTCCTATTTTCTAGTCGGGTGTATTCGTTTTTATTCGGCTCACCCATTTCATAATTGTTGTGGTATATAACAAAGAGGGCTGTGGAAGAATTTTCTTCAGTAGTGCGTGTAGTTTCTGGAGTGCTTATCAGGGATAGTCTGATAAGTTCAATTTTTTGATTAATAATTAGTGGTATTAAAGGGATTCTCTTTTAAAAGTAATGCCGCGGTGTCAGAGAGTGTGAAGTTTTTGTTATGTCCATAAAAATTGTTGTAAATTAGTGTACTTTATGTATGGTATTTATTGAATGATTGTATAAGTGGGTGATACCCTTGAGGGGTGAAGGAGTAAAGTAATATTTTCTAAAATAAATAACAGCCTATCTGTCTGCTTAGCTAGGAATATAAAACTATTATTATTATTTAAATAATCACCTATTTATTAATAAAAGTTCCAAAGCCCTTGTCATCATGCTCTGTATCACTAATACTTTCAATCTTTTCAAGTGTAGATTGATAATTTCTATAACTGAAATAAAACGCTTTACTTTAATTGATGCTTTATGGAGTCTGCTAACACATTGACAACCTGGTAGTTATTCCGCTAGTGATTTAGAAAAATATAAGGAAATTTTACTGCTACTTACTAACTAGCTAGATTGGACATTTGAAAATTCAATAATTATGTATTTAGTAACCAGTACTAAAATTCTTAAAGCTATCTTATTATTATTCCCCGGTAATCCATATTAATTTATTATTGACTCTTATTAATATTTACAGATAACGCATTCGTTTTTGTAATAGTGCTGCTGTTGCAATCGTGACGAAAACAAGCTTTTAATTTAAGAAATTTTTGCAATTTTTTCTTCAACGTTGCTAAGTTTGGGTTTTTATAACACGCTAAAGTGCCATAACGACGACAACAAGTGTAATAGTTTGGAATAATTTTTTACATCTTTCTTTAGTTTTGGTAAGGATTGATTTTTTACTGATATGTCAGTATATTTGTACAGGTTTAATTTTGTTTTTCATATAGTTGAGCCCTGGATCCCACACAACATTCTATTTTTACCATATTGTTGAAAACTAACTTTTTGTTGCAGTTATTTTATTAGGTTCCATTTTTGGTAAGACGAGTCATTCCAATGTTGATCGTTACAGAGTGAAGGTGTGCTGAACTTAAGAATAATGGATAAATTTGTCATCGTTAATGATTACATCAATAGAGTACGAAGGTATAATCTTACTGGTCGTACTCTAGAATTTAAGTTAAAGCCTGTGCCTGAAGATACTGAACCTGTTGGTTGGGTGAAAGATGCGATAAATCAAGTTATCCAGAAAGCCACACAAGAATTAGAACCTCAAGACCAGGTTGGTTTTAGTTTTTGCTCAGAAGACTTTAACCGAGGAGAAGGTTGGATTCGTTTCAGACCTGCAGAGCAGGTAAACTTTGAAGATGTTTGGGATGTTATCAGCAGCATCTATCAATCCAACTCGACCGGCCTTAACACGGATTCTTTTTGTCTAAGCGTAACATCAGTTCGACCACCGACAGGAAGAGGAAGAGTGATGAAATTTAACACCTTTGAAGAGGAGTGTAATAGACGACGAGGTCTCATTGTAATTAAGAACAAAGACAACCTCTGTTTACCTCGAGCTTTGGTAGTGGCTATGGCAAAAGTTGAAAAAGACCCTGAATTTGATAAAGTGAAAAAAGATACCGGAAAAGTACAAACAAGTAGAGCTATGATATTGTTGACAAATACCGAAGTAACTATTCCCGATACAGGATCTGGAATTCTTGAACTGCAGAAATTCCAACAATATTTGAAAGATTATAAAATTGTCGTTTATAAATATGGAGCTAAAGGAAGAGATGTCATTTTTGAAGGTGCAAGTGAAGGCTATAAAAAACTTAATTTGTTACAATGGTCATTTTAATGTAATATTATCTTTGACAGCTACCTTTACATGTCGATATTATTGTGAAGACTGTCACGTTCCGTCCAATAACAAAAATGCTCACAGATGTGGAGGTACGTGTCCAGCTTGTTTTCAGTCTCCAAAATGTGCTTCTAATCAAGTTAAAATTAAATGTGAGAGTTGTCATAGACATTTTAGAGGTCAAAATTGTTATGATAATCACTTAAAGGTTGGTTCGTGGAAAAAATCTACTGTTTGTACTGAAAGTAGGTGCTGCGAAAATTGCTTCAAAGTCATAAAACATTCGAGGCAACATATATGCGGAGAAATTTTTTGTAAAATATGCAAATCTCATGTCCCTAACAATCATTCCTGCTATATTCAAAAAGATCAAGGCAAACCTAAAACAGAGGATGTACTCTTTGTATTTTATGATTTGGAAACCCGACAGGAAAAGGTTTTAACCAACGGTTCGCTTTTACATCAGATCAATCTTTGTGTATATAAACAGTGTTGTGATAAATGTATAGATGAGGCAAATCTTTATTTTTGTCAAAAATGTGGATATCGATCCAAAATAATAAAAGAAGAAGAAGATCCCACCGGAACATTTATCCAACATTTATTAGAAATAAGAAAAAAAGTTTAAAAATGTGGTGATAATTGCACACAATGGTCAAGCCTTCGACCACCAATTTATTTTAAACCACATTTTGACAAAAACAGATTTAACATCAGAATTAATTATGAGAGGAACAAAAATAATCATGAAGCTAATTGATAATATTAAGTTTATAGACAGTCTAAATTATTTTCCTATGCCTCTTAGTAAGTTACCAAAAGCTTTCGGACTAGGAGATGATTTTAAGAAAGGCTATTTTCCACATTTGTTTAACACAAAAGCAAACCAAAATTATATTGGATCTTTACCGTCAATCGAGTACTATAGTCCAGACAGTATGAAGACTGAAGACAGAGAAAAGTTTATAAAATGGTATGAAGAGCACAAAAATGATCAATTTGATATGCAGAAAGAGCTAGTTGACTACTGTGTTTCAGACGTAGAAATTCTAACCAGAGCTTGCCTAAAATTTAGAGAGCAACTATTGACAACTACGAATGTATGTCCCTTTAGTGAAGCCACTACCATTGCATCCGCTTGTAACAAGGTATTTCGAAGAAATTTCCTAAGACCTAACACAATAGGAATAATTCCCAAAAACGGATATAGATGGAGGGATAATCAAAGTAAAATTGGAATTCAGTGGATAATCTGTATGGAAAATCAAAAGCAAATAAATATTATACATGCTGCGAAAGATCAAGAAGTTATTTTGCATGGAGTAAAAGTTGATGGTTTTTGTCCGGAAACAAATGAAATTTTCGAATTTCACGGATGTTATTATCATGGGTGTCTAAAATGTCATCCAAATGGTAGAAATAATCCTTTGTTTGAAGATCCAACACAAACTCTAAATTTAAGATATGAAGCAACTGTGACAAAAACTGAAAGATTAAAAAGTTTCGGTTATGTAGTAAATGAAATGTGGGAATGTGAATTTAGAAAACAGCTACAAGACAATACCGAGATTGAAAGTTACACCAAAACACATCCTCTAATTAATTCTATTCCTTTAAATCCTAGAGATGCCTTTTATGGTGGTAGAACTGGAAATGTCTGGGAATATTATGAGGCTAAAGATGGGGAAAAAATTAAATATGCTGATGTCTGTTCTTTGTATCCTTATATTTGTAAATATGGCAAATTTCCAACTGGTCATCCGAAAATTTGGGTAGGAGAAGAGTGTAGAAAGTTAAATCTAAATGAAACAGACGGCGTTATAAAATGTAAGATTCTTCCTCCAAGTGAGCTCTATCATCCCGTTTTGCCCCTGAAAATGAACAATAAATTAATGTTTGTTCTCTGTCAAGAATGTGAGCAAAATATGAATCGATACGAATGTACCCATAACGATGAAGACCGAGCACTTTCTGGAACTTGGGTAATTGATGAAGTAGCGAAGGCTATAGAGAAAGGTTATACACTTTTAGACATTTACGAAATTTGGCAGTATAAGACTGAACGTTTTAGTAAACAAAAACTTGAACAGGAGGGATTGTTCACAGCTATGATGAATAAGTTTATTAAAATAAAACAAGAGTCTTCCGATTGGCCTAAAAATTGTAAAACGGAAGAAGAAAAGAACAAATATATTCAGGAATTTTTCGAGAAAGAAGATGTTCAATTAGACTACAATAAGGTATTAGACAATCCTGGTCTCAGGTCTTTGGCAAAATTAATGCTTAATAGCTTCTGGGGAAAATTTGGACAGAGAGAAAACCAACCAAAAACGAAAATTATTAATGATTCTGCAGAGTTTTATGCAATGTTTGCAAATGCAGCAATTTACGTTAATGGTATTCTTCCTGTTAATGAAAATACCCTTATTGTCAATTACGAGTATAAAGAAGAAGCATTTGACCCTTTACCTACGGTTAACGTGGCAATAGCTGCATATGTCACGGCACAGGCAAGACTTAAATTATATGACTATCTGGATCAGCTCGGTAGCAGAGTTTTATATTACGATACAGACTCAGTTATTTATACCACAAGAAATGACAACGAAATCGACATATCCACTGGACAGTTTATTGGAGATATGACCGATGAATTGGAAAATTACGGACCTGATTCGTATATCAACAACTTTGTATCTGGTGGCCCTAAGAATTATGCTTTTAAAGTTTTTTCTACGAAAAATAATAGAGAAGAGGTTGTTTGCAAAGTTAAGGGGATTTCTCTAAACTATGAAGCAGCAAAACTTATTAATTTTGACTCCATAAAGAATATGGTTCTTCAAAAGTCCGATCCAGTACCAATTGTTTCCAAGAACATTCGCCGAACCAAGGAGCACCTGGTAACAACTTGCACAGAAATCAAATTATATAAACCAAATTCAACCAAGAGAAAATTTTTACCTGACGGCAGCTCAGAACCTTATGGATATAAAAGACTGAAAATGCAATAAAGTTACTCTGATTTAAATTGTATAATTATAATTGCAATATTTTGAATGTAATAATAAAAAGGGTCTTAAATAAATCTACGGTTTAATGGTTTTTGCTTTAAATTTTATTCATAAAATCGAAAATGGGGTGTGACTTAAGGGATCAGTTCTCGCCTGACACCTCGTTAAGGTCTTATCTTATAAATGTCATAAAATACATTGAATCTATTTACTGTTAATAATCCTATTTTAATTATTATACATTCGGTATAATGATTAATTTAAGATTTTATCAGTTTGAACCTTTGCATTTGCCATTTGCAATGTGATAGATGGTAGGTCATGTGACTTTGACAGGTGACATATGACAGATGGTAGGTCATATGACTTTGACAAGTGACATATGACAGGTGACATTTATATAGGGAATTATTTAATTAATTAATAAAAATACGATATACCAAGGTATCCAGTACCTACTAGTTTAATTGAAGTATTACGTCATCTCATGGCACGCGACCACAAGACCACACCCACGCATAATGGCACGCGACCACCCCCCACCACACCCATTACGTCATCTCATGGCACGCGACCAACCGACCACACCCATTACGTCATCTCATGGCACGCGACCATGTGACCACGCCCAGCTTTCAAGGTCACTGGTTTTTTCCCACGCTATGGGGGCCTAATGACTACTTACTTTCATGTTTATTCAATTATTGATTCTTATTTGACACGATAGAATACTTAATATTTTTGTTTAAATTAGGCTTGTGTAAATGGGTCAAATTTCCCATATCTGTTCTGTCGTTAACAGTGTTTTTATATTTTTTAATTTCAATCATTTCCTTTATCTGTAATTTTTGGTAATTCATATCTTTGTTTTTTATTATCGTACTATTATAATCAAAAGTATGTTTTTCGTCCTGTGTGTGTTTGTTTAACGCTGTTGAGGCGTTTTTCGTATGTTTATGGCCATTTAATCTGTTCTTCAGCAATTGGCTCGTGATGCCTATATATTTTTTGGGACAATTTGTGCAAGGGATCGAATATATTACATTTAATTTATTCATGACAGGAGTTTTACTTTTTAAATTTGTGAACAGTGTATTTAATTTATTATGTGACCTGTGGCATACGATAATATCATGCTTTTTTAAAATGTATTTTATTTTTTCTGACAGCTAACTTGTGTAAGGTAATGCTACATATTTTTGCTGTTTATGTTCTGTGTTTCTTGTTATTACGTTATTATAAAATTTATATGTTCGTTTATTAATTATTTTGGTAATAGTCTTTTCGTTGAAATTATTATTTATTAGTGCCATAAAATTATTTTTTGATAGCGATATATGTTTCTTTAAAAGTTCCCATTTTTCTGCTAAAAGAGTGTGGACAAGTTGATTTGGAATGTTTGTATACAAATATATAACATCTAGCCAAATGAGTCTGTATGCTGTTGACCTCGTTCTAAATACAAAATACTTTCAGTACGAAAACACCTTTTACAAACAACTCGATGGATGTGCTATGGGATCACCAATTTCATCTACCATTGCTCAGTTAGTAATGGAATATTTAGAGGAAAAAGTTTTAGAAAAATTAAATTTTATTATAATATTTTTCAAACGTTTTGACGATGATTGCATAACAGTGGTGCCACAAAATAAAATAAATGAAATTCTCCAAGAGTTTAACAGTTTCAACGAAAAATTATAATTCACGTCCGAAACAGAAAATAATAATAAAATAAATTTTCCAGATATGACACTTATACGCAGAAGAAACAAAATTTTAACTGAATGGTACGCCAAACCAACTTGGTCAGGTAGATATCTAAACTGTTTCTCTAATCATTCAAAAACTCAAAAAAATAGTGTTATAATCGGTCTGTCTGATCATGCTATCTCCCTAACGTCTCCAGAATTCCGACCAAAAATACTGCAAGAAGTAAAAAAGACACTAATAAATAATAATTTCAATGAAAAGACTATCACCAAAATAATTAATAAACGAACATATAAATTTTATAATAACGTAATAACAAGAAACATGGAACATAAACAGCAAAAATATGTAGCATTACCTTACACTAGTGAGCTGTCAGAAAAAATAAAATACATTTTAAAAAAGCATGATAGTATCGTATGCCACAGGTCACATAATAAATTAAATACACTGTTCAAAAATTTAAAAAGTAAAACTCCTCTCATGAATAAATCAAATGTAATATATTCGATCCCTTGCACAAATTATCCCAAAAAATATACAGGCATGACTAGCCAATTGCTGAAGAACAGATTAAATGGCCATAAATATACGAAAAACGCCTCAACAGCGTTAAACAAATACACACAGAACGAAAAACATACTTTTGATTATAACAGTACCATAATAAAAAAAACAAAAATATGAATTACCAAAAATTACAGATAAAGGAAATGGTTGAAATTAAAAATGATAAAAACACTGTTAACGACAGAACAGATATGGGAAATTTGAGCCACATTACACAATCCTAATTTAAACAAAAATATTAAGTATTCTATCCTGTCAAAGAAGAATCAAAAATTGAATATCCTCTTAAACATAAAAGTAAAGGTATACCTTATTTTGTTTTTTTTTGTGCATTATAAAATATAAAAAATATATAAAAAACAAAACACACTCGCATTCCATGTATCCTCAATAGACGATGTAAAGATTGAATTTCATTATTAATAGAGTAACAAAATGTCAAGGTGTATACGGGTAAAATAAAATATTTTTTAAAAAATTTAAATACTGTTTTAAAGTGTTTTGTTTATTTTTTAAAATTGTAGATATGTTTCTTATGCGAATGTTTTAATTATATAAGAATATTTTTAGGAAGGAAAATTAAAACAAAAATTTTGAAAATGCCTTGAATAAAGGGCGAAACGTCAATTGCTTGCAATATATATATATATATATATATATATATATATATATATATATATATATATATATATATATATATATATATATATATATATATATATTGGTTTATTAGAGATTATTTTTACTTTATCCATATATGCAGCAATAACATTTTCTTTAAATATGACTCTACTATTGAAATTAGGTCGAGAAATTAATGCTCTTGCCCTAACTTGCCCTCTACTATTTTCCCATTATATTACAATTTGATATCTTCACGATTTTCCACATTTTCCATCGTTTTACCAAAAATAGCATTTATTAGTTTAAACAAATCTTTACCAAATTTGATTTTTGCTGCATTTTGTAGTACAGTATTAAAATCTATGTATTTTTTTAGGTCACTTTGACTGGTTAAATTTTAAAATTCGATGTGTTCGCATTACCATAAGACCGTTGTTGATGGCTTGTTTTAGAGTTCTATAACGAACAACATGTTTTTTATCATTCAAGTAGGCGATTAATTTGGGTAATTTTGCTTTCTCAGTTGGTGGAATGACGTTTTCAACGAAGAATTGAACATCAGAATGTACATCGTGTAATTCTTCCGGTTAATACACATCCACTTCCAAAACATACCCATACGGACTATCATCGTCAACCTTTATTATATTTAAATCTAATATTTCGCGTTCTGACAGCCATCTGAAACCACCAAATGGTAACCCTTGGAACATGCTGTGATCATACAGATTTGTGACATCAACATAACTTATAAATGAAGAACGTTTAGTGGAGTCATAATTAGGTAAATAGATATTATTTGCAATGTGCTCCTTTTTGTACACTGATTTATACCGCTGCGAATGCCCTTTTTAAAAAAGTGATTCATATATTTGTCAAAAGCTCTAACTCTACATTGATAATGCGTAACATACAGTCAAAAGACAAACTAGGAAGAGTGTAATACTTCGCAGGATCCAATTTACAAATTGTCAAACACGTATTGTGAAACTGTTCAAAAACATCTGTTAGTAATAATACATCTGACTTTAAACATAAATCCGAATACTCTCCCAAATTCTTATAATTAAATAGGCGCCAAACTTCTTTTGATCTTTCATATAATTCATCGCTGGTATGTGCTTCCCGTAAATGATCATAAAACTCGTTTTTCGTTAGAGGATTTATGTTATTCACTTTTTCCTGCGAGTTGATAAAACTATAGGGAAAAATATCCTTTTTTTCGCATTACATTAAATTTATCATCATTATGAAAATATTTACGCGTTTCCGTATATTCATCAGCATTTAATCCGTTACCCAAATTTTCCAACGACTCCGACAAAAATTTAAAACTGTCAATAAATCTTAGTTTTAAATATTTCTTTTTGGTTTGACCTGGTGTTATATCGACATAATCGTGCATATAAATACTCTTGGTCAATGATATATGTTTTCTTTACTTTGAGCTATAACATCAATATTAATCCTATATCTACATAACTCTTATAAACATATGGCTGTCGTAACCGCTTAAATGATGAAATATGATAGGGACAAATTTGGGTAATTTGTAATTTAAATTACAATTAGAATATGCGGCACTAAATATTTTTTTTAACTGTTATACGAAAATGATCTTTTACTTTAATATCATTACTTCCACAAGAACGTTCACATATACTACAAATCGTATCTTTTTAAAACTTTTCCAGTTCATCATGTGTTAAACGAATCATAGCTTTAATTTCTTTTAAATATGTATTATAAAGACACCTTAATACAGACTATGAAAACGCATAATCTCTACGACATAGCTCAAACTTGGAAACAGAATTATCAAAGAGCATTTTATTAAATACGCATGTAAGAATTTTCAGGATTTTGTTCGACTGTATCTTCGCGTTTTAAAACTAATTCAAAATCCGCATAAACGACAAATGGTACTCGTATTTGTTTTTCTATACTTTCAAATTTTAAAATATTTTCCGGTATACTCTTTCCGAATTTATCTATTTTCGTATCTATTAAGGGCGTCATCGAAAATATATCCTTGCAGTCATTTTTCTAATACATTATTAAAACTGCTGGCGAATCAAAATATATTAGACAATCATCACAAAAATATATTTTATCATGATAGCTAGTAACTTGACTTGAAACCAAACGAGATAAATCATTATTCCAGCAGTAATGACTTGTTGTACACTTTGTGTCACAAGTATGTTCACTGTTGCCATTTTTAATATTGCAATCTTTCGTTACTAACAACAAATTCACATGTTTTGGTAGCTTTTTTTTAGCATATCTTAATGGACCGACAACCTCATATTTCAGTTCGCTGTTTTTAAAGTTATACTCTAAGCAGTAAACATTGATAGAAATATTATTTAACTCTTCAAATTTTGTAATGTGGCACAATTTAATTAGAAAATCCATACCTGTTACATTTAAAAATGTGGGTAGGAAGTAATTTGATTAGGTATCGTGACGTTACAGCCCAGGCAAAACAGTATTCATCCAGGTTTATGACGTTAACAACTGCCTCTTTCGATTTGATAAATTTCGGTAGTTTTACATATGATGAAATGCCTAGAGGTGAATCTTTGTTGATGTTTACTTCAACATACAAAATTTTTTCCAAAGCCCATCTTGCAATTAAAAAATAAAATATTAAAGAACTTACAAAATGGATGTTCTTTTTTTTTTTAATAAATTTATTCCATCTATTATGCTTCTTTTTACATTTTTTCACATACCTGAATCTTCTTCCAGAAATTCACTAGCTTGAACTTTCATTAACTTCACAAGGGATTGATACACTTCATCTAAATCGCATCCTACAATGACTATTTCATTGTCTGTATTAAATGATTTTTCGCTGTCTCCTGCGTTGGTAGACAATATTGACCAACATCAACCATGTTGATTTTTAATGTATGCTGTACCCTTAATATTTCATCTACTAGGTTCAACATCTTCCATTTGATTTCTTTAAAAAATATTGAATAGTCCACATGATCGTTGTCACTACTTATACGATATGGTACGAGTCTGCACACAACAGGATAACGGCACACAACATTTACTTTTATGTTCTAATGTTCTTTGATGGGCAAACATTTGATTTGTTGGTAGAACTACATTACACGTGGCACAATTCTGCACTGTTGACGTTGACGCATCATCACCAACTCTTTGACGTTTTCCTCCAAATTCATTTTCGAATCTTGCCACACTAGATTGTTCTTTATGCCGGAATAAAGAATAAGTATGAGTAAATGATTTACCGGACTTATCACACACGTATTGTATATTTGGCATCATTATTATAACTTCTTCACACTCTGCTGACTATGACAATACAAACTACACTCCACCATCTGAACTTTACAGACGAAGAAATTGTAAGGTCATAAATACCACTAGGTCACGCCATAAAATTAACACATACCAAGGTTAAGGTCAAGGACAAAGTCAAGGTTACGCCCAATAATGCACAAATGACCACTTCAAAGTCACACACTCAAAGCGACCTTGGTCAAAGCCAAGGTCGCGCCACGCAGTGCACAAATAATCTCTCTCTCAAGGTCAAGATCAATGTCGTCGCGCGTGCCCACTCTCAAGGTCAAAGACGATGCCATGTGGGTGTGTCCAAGGTCAAGGTCGCGGAGTGGGAGTGACACACATATTACAACTATTACACTATTTAAAAATATTTGTTACTTCTAGTTGTGATTAAGAATTTTCCAGTAAATACTTATGCCCAAAACAGCCTGCCCTAAAATATAAAGTTTTTGCTCGATGATTGAACATGACTTTCAGGAGTACATCTTTTTCCAAATAGGTCTTAGCTGGTAGCAAAAAGTTAAACTTGATAGGATAAATTTTACGATATCATAGTATATGAAAGATTCTTTAAAGTAACGTCCGATAGATATCGATAAATTGTTTTGTCTTTATATATTAGACTTGTAAAGTGTTTGGCTCTTTTTTATGCAATTTTGTTGAAATGCTTTTTGAATGTAAATTTAAATTAATTTTGTAGTCCATATTTATGCCTAATGGTTGGTTCATACTTCTAAAAATTATGAACTACCACTAAGAATTTCTACTAAACTAGTACTTCCATTACGAAATAAAAATGCGTAATTCATATTTGAAAATTTAACAATTAATAAAAATTAAGCATGACCAATCAAAATGTCCATACATATTTTAACCTAGAAGTAAAAAGTTAATTTTTTGCTTTTCAACTGTGGTTGTTTACTTAATTTTATTCTGTGTTTCGATTATTTTATGACAAATTTTTTTATTTATTTTGTTTTACTGTTATTTTTTATATTTTTGTTTACTTGGCAAATTTTCCGACTACCGATAACATCAGAAAGCGGACATGAATTATGTCGACTTTTTAAAATGTTTAAAATTAACCAATTTCTTAGCTGATAGTTGTGGAAATTTTTAGTGGTAGAGCCGTTTTACACACACAAGAATTATAGCCAAAATTTAACTGATAATTATGTTGAAAATTTTCATAAAACTAATTTGCTGTTTTACACATCAAAGAATTATTGTCAAAATTTTGGTGAAAATTTTCGACATAAAAATAAAGAACGTGTTCTATATTTTTATGACTAAAATGCAGAAAGTGCGCGAAAATCGACGCAGAATAAAATATGTGAATTGACAACCCGCGTTGGGTAATCAACCTAATCTCAATGTTTACTCCTTGTTTCTTGCACAAAATATCCCTTATTTTGTGGTTTTTTAATTATATATGTTTGGAAACTTTCATATTTATGACATTTTAAGGTTATTCCCAGATTATTTAACTGCTTGAACGTCACATGTTATGAAAATGCGCATGAGCACCGACAAAATTACCACCAAAATTATATTCAGATTTCTTGTACGTATCAAACAGGGTGATATATTATTGTAAAAATTATCTGCAAAGAATTTTCGGCAAATATTTGCTGAAAATTTTTGTTATAATTTTCGGAATAATTCTTGTGTGTGTAAAACGGCTCGTAGTCGATAATTTTTGGAAATATCAACCGACCATAAATATTTGACTGCCCGGAATAAAAAAGGTTAGTTTGACTGCTGGTTTAGCATGTATTGAATAACAGCCCTTTCTAATTTTTGACGTGTATCAGATTATCAACAAAAGAAATAGTAAATTTCATTGTTGCCAAATTAGTTACCACCGCATGACGACAAGCGTACCCCACTAGAAGTCATTTTTGGTTTGACAGCTCATTTCGAATCTATCATCCATATTATGTCAAGATATCCGTGGCGTTGTCAAAGAAGATTTATATAATATAATATAATCTTTGGCGTTCTTTTGTGATTTCCTTCGAGCATATACTACACGAGACGACATACAATAGTCTGCGCGTGCGCGAAAAAAAAATAGAGCGAGTGAACGTTCGAAGACAGAAAAGCACTACCCCGTATTCTCCCTCTCTATCTCTTTGCCATGTAACGCACGCGGATTATTGCACGCTGTCTCCAATAATAGGTATATTCTTTTTAGTAATTATCACTTTCAGTTCTGTCACTTGAAGTAATCATGATCACTTCGACCCAATGACAAATGCATATTCAAAAGAACATGAAGTTATGTTTCACTTTGATCAGTGATAATTTACTCAAAAGAATACAGCCAATGTATACTCAAAAGATGATTTCCCTAGGGACAGGCCTATTATTCCTAACTTTTTTTTGTTCTTAGTATTGTTCTAACTGAATATGTCTAAACTTTTTGATGTTACTTGTCATGCTGTCAAGTAACTGTCAGCATATTTGTCAGTTTGGTAAAGGTGAGCTGAATAATACAAAAGCTCTAAAAGTTAATGCTTTTCCCTAAGAAAATATTAATTTTTTCACCTTGTATAGAGGTGTTGTTCACCTTACCATAAAGTATATTTTTGAATTTTTACTAAACAACTTTTTCTTAGTTCAGCTTATATGTTAATTTAAAGGTTATTTAAAACGTGTAATTCCCTGGACTTTTTCCTCTGTTCGCTCTGTAAAGTGCTAGAATGAGTAAGAAAAAACATCAGAGAGACCCTAACAATGGAGACGAATCGTCGGAGTCTGGTGATGAAAATCAGAATAATGCAGAATGCAATCATATACATAAATCGGTGGATTTAAATAAAGTAAAAAAATCTCTTATAAAAAGTGGCTTTCTTACTGATTGTGAGGAATGTAAAAAACAACCACTTGATCCAGATATAGTAGAATTGGAATTAGAACTAGATTTATCACTTTGGCTTTGCCTAAAATGTGGTAATCAAGCATGTGGACGAGGAAAATGTATGCATGCTCTTATGCATTTTAATACGCCTCATTCTGATTCACATGCTATGTGCGTCAATACCACAATCTGGAGTATTTGGTGCTATGAATGTGATAACGAAGTTAATGTAACCTGTAGGAAAAAATTGCTAGAAGCTGTTGATTATCTGAAAAAGCATGCAGAGTCTAATAAAATCAAACAACAGGTTTCAACCCCTACAATAGCTGATAAGGTATTTATAGATATTTAAGATCTTTTATGTGCTAGTAGAGATTTTTTTAATTACATATTTACATTTAAGACCTGAAACTGAAAATTACTATTTTTTTTAAGGTGATTGATGTAGCCTCAACACTGCCAGGTGTGCCAAATAATACTGGTGCATTACCAAAAAAAGCACACTCTGGAATAATAGGGTTAGCCAGAGCAAGGGGGTTAACAAATTTGGGCAATACATGTTTTTTCAACTCAGTAATGCAGTGCTTGGGACAGACTCCATATTTATTACAACTTTTAGAAGATACTGCTAAATCTGGTCAATCATTTTGTCTTCCTGGGGGACAGTTGAAAATTAAAGATAAGGAAGATATTAACCTACCGCAATTAGAAGGTAAAATTCATCTGGTACAATACTTTAGTGTTGATAAAGCAAATGTTTTTAGTGAATTGTCTTTTTTAAATTTAAGTCGACTATGTATCCATCTTTAAACTAATAAGCAGATGTGCAAGGTTCTATTTAGATAGAAGGAACTTTTCAACACATACAAATTTTAGTATATATTCTCATCAAATCATTTGATTTCAGTAAAATTATAAAAACTTTTTAAAAGCTAACCTGAATAGTTTACATACTTTGGTGAAAAACATTGATATGATATTATGAATATACATAGATAAAATATTCTACACAGAATTATTTAGTATATATTCTTTGTATCCTCAGTGTACAATTACTGTAATCGAATCCGTAAGTGCTCATCAGTATTGATGGTCCAAAATTTTTTTTTTACTTTTTTCCAAGTAAATTTTAAATGATTAAGACTAGTGTGACATAATGAAATAAATAAAAAACTAAGTAATTTTTATTTAATTAGATAATGTTGGTTACAAAACTTAAAATAAAAAATTGTATATATATGTATATATATATATATATATATATATATATATATATATATATATATATATATATATATATATATATATATATATATACAAAAACAGATCATATAAAAGTATAAAAAATCTAGGTATCTGTTTAAAATATGCAAATATATAATTAGCAAATTAAACTTGTTAATAATTTTGTGTACAAATAAATACAAAACAAAGTAGTTTTTCCTATACTTTAATCTTTTACACTATGTACGTAATGTCTTTAAATGGAATAATTTTACACAAAATAGCCAAGGAAAGTCTGGTCCTGAATTTTATACCAACTGAATAGAATTATATAATCTAGAACCACTCACGTATGCTGGTAATGTCATTTGTTCTTTCTAACTTCTTTCATGACTTTAACTATAACTACTTTAAGTACCAAAGAAAATACATGTATGTACTTATACTGTTTCTTTATATTTAAACTTTGGATTTTTAAGTAAAAAAAATGCATCAACAATTTCAAGAACAGGCAACATTTAATTAATAATTATATATAAAATAACAACATATTTTGTACAATGTTTGTTGAGATGGAAACCAAATCTGATAGCAATGTAAAATTCCAAGATTGAAATTTTTTTCACTATACGAGAAACCTCTTAAATAATAACACTTATAGGTGGAAACCTAGTTTAAACACATTCTACACTTTATGTATGTGCAGAGAAAATGCACCATGGCTAAAAAATATTCTTAATGAATGCCTACACTTTTCAAATCCATTCCTTGATTAAAATTTAACAGTTTTAAAATTTATAAAAATTTTTCAAAAAAAATTTAAATTTATTCCAGTCTTTGTAGAAGTGACATTTATATGGTCATATTCATAATTGATTCAATTATTTTTAATAAGGCATTATTGTCAATATCCTTTATGTAGTAAAAACAACATTCTTTAAATCTCAAATTTGAACAAAAACTGAACTATAGTGCGTTTTACAAATACGTTTCAGTATTTCTTGAACACAAGTTTGTTTTATCCATTTATAACCTGTTTCACCTGTTGAAATCAACATGTCCTGCTCAAGGTGTGATACTGATTTGAGTGAAAAGGAGATAAAATACATAATCGTCTATGACTTTTGCTGGGCTATCCATGGTTTAAGCTGCTCCAAATTCACAACATCTGAAGCCCAAGTGACCTAGATGAAGTCTAGGGTCTTGTATGTTCCTATAAAAAATCCATACATGAAGTTAAGAAAATGCTTTGCAGTGCTAAACACTCAAATGCAAAAAGAATTTGAACTTCTTGAGCTTTGAGTCTTATAATGCATCTTCTCAAGGTAAACTTTGTGAAATCATAAATAAACAATTATCTGGCCTTTCAGCTAATATGAAACTGATGTTTGAGCTGTTTAAAATATCAAACCAAATCAACTTATTTCAGAAAAATTACAAAACTTTAAATATTGTAGACATTAAACTTATTACTAAAAGCTGGTCAGCTAAAAATACATCAACCCACAAATCATCCATTGATCAAAACTTAAGAATAAAATTGACATCCTTGAAAAGGAGTTTCAGCTACTTAAACATTCTTTATTGACGAGAGAATTTCTTCCACTAAAACCATATTTGATTTCTAAATTAACATAATTTATTAGTAATAATATACAAATAGTACTTCTACTAGTTAAATAAAATATTAAAATTTTGTGTGCAAAGCAACAAGTACTGGACTATACTAACTCAGTTGTTAGTTATTATTATCATTAATATAAATAAAAAAATTACACAATATTCATTTTTTTTTTAAGAATAAAGTTTTGGAAAAAAAAGGTACCTTAAAAAAAGCAAAGACAAGCAACAGACAAAAGAAGACTACAGACTAAAATTGGATTTGTTAAATACTCCTCAAATGAAAAAAACGCATTCAGCACACTCGATTTGTTTTTTGTACTGATAGAAGTTAAGAGCCTTAATTCTAGCTGGCAAGCAGTTATAGAAATTTATTGCTAAATATCTTGAACCATTTCTGGTTCTCTCAAGCTGGCCAAAGTCTGGTACAAGATTGTTGTTGTTTCTTGTTGGATAGTTATGAATATCTTCATCTGATCTGTATAGATCAAGATTTTGTTTAATGTACAACAAACACTGCATAATGTACACACAAGATAAAATTAAAATATTTAAATGCATAAACGAATTACGACAGTCCTCTCTATAACCAAGCACAGATATAATACAAATGCATTTTCTTTGTTGCCAAATGTCTTATCAGTATGACAAGAATGACCCCAAGGAAGAATAGCGTAAGCCAGAAAAGAATGAAAGTTACTGTGATATACTGTTAGAAGAGTTTCTCTGGAAGTACAAGACTCCTGAACAGGAACAGTTGTCGGGATAGTGTACTCCCAGAAATTTGGCCTCCAGTGCACATTGAGATAGAAAAAGCTGTACAGTTTTATTGTTATTCTTTAGAGTACAATCAATACTTTGTGATTTTGAGTTATTTAAAGATAGGCGATTAGTTAAAAATCATTGATATAGTTTTCTTTCTGAAGTTTGGTAATCAAAATTGTCAATCTCTGAAGGGTGATAGCTTATGTAAAGGATTGTATCATCAGCAAATAAAACAGTGTTGACTCCCTTACTCTAACAGTATGCCAGGTCATTTATATAAATGAGGAATAAGATGGGACTTAATACCGACCCTTGAAGTATACCATACCCCAGGGATTGTTTTTTAGAATTATACTGGCCAAAGTGAATATACTGATCACTATCCAAAAGATATGACTTAAGTAGCTGAATGGCATCAGCCCGAATATTTTAGAAGGGTCTTTTTTTTAGAAGAATGCTGTGTGTGACACAATCGAAAGCCTTTGTGAGATCTAAAAAGGATGCAAGAGTGTCAAGACATTTTTCAAAGCCCTTTAAAATATTACTATAAAAGTGGTCAATTACTAAAGTTATGGTCTTGTTTTTTCGGAATCCAAACTGGTTCAAGGCGAATAATTTATTAGATTAAATGTGATCATTAGCTTGATTTTTCAAAATTCGTTCAGACTTTTGACAAGATTCGCGACAAAGATATGGGGCTATAATTGTTGCAGTCATCAGTGGAACCCGTATTTTTGCAGAGGGGTACCACCTTTGTAGTTTTGAAAATTTTAAGAAATGTATTACAGGCTATAAATCGATTTATTAATATTGTTAGGGGCTGAACTATTATATCTTTAATTTTATTTCTGATTTAGCCATTTCGACATCACTCAAACAAACTGATTGAAATTTAAAGGGCAGGATGTTTTTCAGTGGCATAGATTTTAGGTAATTTTCAAAAGCTGTTGAGAACTTTCAAGTTTATTTATCACTTTCAGCAGTTGAACAAAAGTCTTTAATAAAATCATTTGCATTTAGTTTTGAATTAGAGTCAGAGGTATTATTTTTGCTTTTATTATTAATAAGTTTCCACATAGCTTGTTTAAGGTTACTAGGTTTTTTCTATAAATTCATTTGCTTTAGTTTTTGCAAGCCTAATGGATTTTTGGGAGATAAATCATCCCCGGGTGTCCAAAAGGGTCAAACGACAATTCCTGCGCAGCTATTCACTTAACAATCTTCCTCTGGCGCTATTAAATCAGTTAATTATTTAAAACAATCAATTATTATCGGTACGGAACATCCAATAGACCTCCTTCAGTGGGTGAAAAGCGTCACTGGTTGCACTTGGGCAGATGTGTATCCGGCAAATCCGAGAAACAGATACTTAAATATATGAATGACCAACTTTGTATATTAGATGTCAAATGCTTTTTTTTTGGATCACAACGATGATGTTGCGTCTACGTAAATGAAAGTAATTCTGCAAATTTTCCCCAAATACAAACGGAAGATCAGACACGAGGAGATATCAATTTTTTACCAAAATGTGAGTAGCCTTGAGACCAAACTTTCTGTTTGCACTTATAGAGACTGGACTTGACCCTGGTATAAACGATGCTGAATTTCTGGATCCAAGATATGTCGTATACAGAACCCCGACAGAAGCCTCAGAACCAGCCGTGAAAGTGTACTTCTAGCTACGAAAAACAATTTAAAATGGTGTCGTATTTCAACCGTGACCTCTATAGTATGGATTTCAGTCACTCTAGATGAATCCGCTTATCGTATGTGTCGTGTTTATATTCTATGGATGTTTCGGCGTACAAATTTCATCTTAGTTTGGTCTCTAATGCGTGTAATAGTTACCGGGATATATTAGTAATGGTGACTATAACCTCCCCAAAATTTCCATAGACTCCAAATGAGGAACATTTAGGGCTTATACTTGGTAACGTAAAATCGGCTAAAGTTTTGTGATAAATATTTACTCTGCTATCTTGGAGCTTTGGTTTTCTAACTTTGAGGTACAGTCAGTTGTCAATTATCTTGTAAAGTGTGCTCCTTACCACCACCATTACAACTAATATTACTTTTAGGCTATTCAAAATATTTAAACCATGATGATCATTGTTATTATGATTTTGAAATGCTAATTACAACTTTACGAATAATTATTTCTCATCATTTGAATGGTTCTCAATTTTGAGTGAAGATATTATGTAAGCTTGAATTTCTTTTACTGTTTTCTTTATAACTCCTTTGACATGTTTGTGCCTCTGAGGCAAATTTGTTCAACAGAAAGATTTCCACACTGGTTTTCTACAAGGCTGAGAAGCCTTATATTCCAAAAAAAAAATTGCCCATAAGAGGTACAAGCAATCGGGAAGAGCGGACGATTACAATGTTTTCTATTTACTAAAAAGTCAATGTAGCTTTGTAACTAGCGAATGTTATCAGGATTAGATAAACATTGTTGAAAAGTCTATTATTAGTGATTCAAAGTTTTTCTGGCGTTTTATATTTTCTAAATTTAATATAAATTCTGGCTCTGTAGAACCACAGGACTGATAATGGTGCTAAAATTGATAATTTTTTTGCAAAGTTTTTTCATCAGTTTTCAATATTAAAAATCCATGTACTGCTATTTCAAAAATATATATCTACTATTCAGAAAGCCCTGCTTGATCTTGATATAACTAAAGGACCTGGTCCAGATGATATACCAAATAAAGTACTGAAATCTTCCTTCCATTCTTTATATCCACCCCTATTTTATATTTTTCCCAGTCTCTTGACTCTGGCATTTTTCCCAGGTCCAGTAGGAACGATATTAGGAATTATTGACCAATTGGCATTCTAGCAGCAACATCGAAACTCTTTGAACATTGCGTTGAAGCTGTCTTAACTAAGCAGTTAAGAACGTGATACTTGGTCATAAACATAGATTCATTTCTGGTCGCTGTGTAGACACTAATTCCGTTGTCTATATTAACTATATCAAGCATTGGATCTACACAGATTTTAGCAAAACTTTTAATAAAGTAAATCATAATATTATATAACTCTCCAAGTTGTCATCCTTTGGAATTATTGAAATCCTGGCTGGAGTCGTATCTCTCGAGCAGGAAGCAACAAGCCAAAATAAGATGATTATGTGTCCATTCGATTCCATGCCACATTTGGAGTTCTCTATGGACCCATTTGGGTCCCCTTCTTCTCAGTCTTTTCATAAATGACCTGAGTAGTCAGTTGTCATAAAATTACTTATTGTTTGGCGATGATTTGAAATTATTCACACGTGTATTATAACATATTATTTTTGCAAAATGATATTAATACAGTAGTCACCTGATGTTTGTCTAATGGTGTCGTTAAATATTGATAAATGTATTAGTTGAAAATCATGTTTCTTGGCTTTAGATCGTGTTAAATTGGAATTATTATAATAATAATTCCAACTTGACAGGGTCTAAACCCAAGAACCATGATTTTCCACTTGACCAAAGTCGTGAAAGCTTTCGTTCTTTATTAATGTTGTATTAGATTCGGTCGTGTTAAGAGCTGTCCTGCTCATAAATATTTGATGGATGGTGCTGTCCTCGGGGAGGTTTGAGTGGTAAAGAACCTATATCTGGATACTAAGTTGACCGTTTCAGAGGATTTTGAAAGAATATCTTGTAAAGCTAGTCAAATGCTAGATTTCATCAAAAGATCATGTAAGGATTTTAAATGCGCCAGTGCCAAAAAGACCTTGTATATTTCATTTATTAGATCTTTATTGGAGTGTTCTTGCATAGTTTGGTCACCATATTACCAAATATAGATAAATAACTTAGAAAATACCGGAATTTATTTAACAAATGACCAAACTATGGCTTATCTGAACCTATCGTCATTTTCCTCTAGAAGAATGTACTACGACATTTATTTTGTCTACAAATTACTTAATAACTATATAAAAAGTCCTGAACACTTGGAATTATGTCTTATTCATATTGCTCAACGTCAAACCTTTAGCCACATTCCTCTACAAGTGCCTCATTATCCTACTTTTTTACTTATTGCATAGTTGCCTTAATAAAATGGCAGCGCATACAAATCTGTATTACTATAAATTAAATTTTTTAATACTGCTTAGAATGTGTTCAAACCTTTAGCTAGGAAGGCTTTCTTAAGTTAAGATTTACTTGCAAGTGTTGAATTATGTTAATAATTTATTATGATATTCAAGCCGAACAGTTTCGCACTCCCTCCAGGGAATATTGACCGATACCAGGTATACGAAGATACCAAAAATATGGAGCTCTGTGGGGACCCTTTCCATATTATTGGGTCGTAGGTGACGTGGTCTGCTGTATTTTCCATAAACTTTCGGACTGTCCACGCGGTTGCAAGGAGAACTGCTTTTTGAATTGGCTTATACAGATGCTCATTAAGATCCAGTCCACTGATGTTCTGCAGGAGATTCTTTGGTATCATTCCAGTTGGTGATAAAATTGTGATAATCGTTTGGACGCTATTCATTGCCCATTGTCTTCGAATTTGAAACTCTAGATATCTGTATTTGGCGATCTTCTCGTTATATTTTGGCCTTAGGTTGTTGTTGTTATGTCAATTATTGTAGTTCACTTAGAAATTTTATCTGTTAATATAATCTCTGGTCTATTATGAGCAACTGTCTGATCTGTTAGGACCGTTCGGTCCTAATATAGCTTGAACTCGTTGTGCTCAAGAAAAGGCTCCGGATTGTATTTGTAGTAAGGCACTTTTCCTATAATTTATTATTGTTTTATTTATTATGTATAAATATTCCCTAATTTTCGGCTACTTCGGTGCAACGGAAAGAATAAAGGAGACAGGTACAAAATGTTCTTAATAATACTAACGTCAACAGATACATAATCGATCCAACATTTTTAATGCCGCATAACCGGATCTTTTACTTTATTCAGAAAATTTTCAACAAAATTAGTAAACGTGGAACTGACACCAGACTTAGGTTCGGATCATCTTGAAATTAACATTTCAATAGACGTTCAAGCAAAGTCTAAGAAAAACAGTTTTTTAAACTTAATTTAAATAAAACCAGATTTTTTATCAATCTGAGAAAGACAAATGTATCATGATTATCTGGTTAATCGTAGTCCTAGGGCAAAAACAGAAACCAATAAATTTAATAAAAATATACAGTATTTGATAAAACAATTTAAAATACATAAATGGATCACTATCTGCAAAAATATTAATAAAAAAAAAGCTTGAAGAAAAAATCAGATTTTACCAGAACCACTTTCTTAAATTGAAAAATTTCAATAATACTTTTTCATAGCGCCACCATCTAATGATTTCATTACCATTAAAGACAGGAATATTTTATTTTCATAAACAAAGGAAAAAGTACCTCTCTCGAGCACGAAAAGCCTCTTAAGACAATTGCAAATCCAAAAAAAACCCTCTTAAGACAATTGCAACCCAATACTCAGTAGACTTTCAAGACAGAAAAAGTTTTTCTTTTGCTTTAAGTACTGCTATATTCCTCCTGAGTGGAAAAGGGGAACAATAATAACAATTCCTAAACCAAGAACCGATCACTCAAAGACAGTCAATTATAAATCAATATCACTACTGCCTGTTTTAAGAAAAAATCTTGAATACATGATAAGCGACAAATTAGAATTCCAAATTGAACATAAAATACCAATATACCAGTTCGGTTTTAAAAATAAGATTGTTACCATCTATCCTCTCATTATTTTACCAAGTAGTATTGAAACAAGTAAGTTAAACAAAAATCTTCAACTCTATTCTTGGACGTTAACAAACTGTATAAAGCAGACTGCTCACAATAATTAATTCATCTTCTCTACAACCTACAACTAATCCTCTAATGTGAATAAAAATTTATGAAAATATTTCAAAAGAACTTATACAGGAACAAGGATCGCCATTTTTATATAATATATATTGTTCTGATATATACAGCCAACATTTTCGGGTTCAATCACCTCTCTCTTTAAATTCTTACTATACTGCAGTTTGCCAATGATACCCCATGTGTCACATGGTAAAACTGTCCAAGAAGCCAAAAAACATATTAAAAAATCAAAATTGAAATAAGAAATAAATAAATCTATCTACCATGTTTAAATAGTTGTTTATATGCATTCTCTTTTTAAGCAGAAAAAAGGAAAGAATATATAGAAACAGTTTATTTCCTTCAAATACAACTCCGGTCTTCTCTCCATACGCGTTTCGACCACCTTATGGTTTCGTTAGTGGCGCTGTATCGAGCCGAGAGCAATATTCGCAAGAAACAACTGCTATATCAAAAAAAAAAAAAAATATAAGTTCCGAGACATGTCGGCAGGATATTAAAAACCTCCTGACCTCGATGTCAGACTGAAAAATATCGTCAGTCGAACAACATTTATACGTTCACCGAAGTAGTGCGAAATTTTATGAAAATAAACTGTTTCTGTATATTATTTCCTTTTTCTCTGTTTGAAAGGAGAATGACATATAGGCAAGTATTTAAACACGGCAGATGGATTTATTTATTTCTTACTGAAATTTTAATTTTTGAAATTTCGCACTACTCCGGTGAATGTCGTTCGACTGGCGGTATTTTTCAGTCTGACATCGAAATCGCAAGTTTTTAATATCCTACCGACATGTCTCGAAACTTATATTTTGTACACCAGTTGTTTCCTGCGAATGTTGCTCTCGGTTCGATATAGCTCCACTGATGACACTATAAGGTAGTCAAAACGCATATGGAGAGAAGATCAGAGTTATATTTGCAGGAAATAAACTGTTTCTATATATTATTTCCTTTTCCTCTGCTTGACAGGAGAATGCATATAGGCAATTAAACCACAAAACATCTTCAAGAACCTTTAAATAGAACCAATCTATGGTTTAACAAATCGAGACTAAAATCGAATCACCAAGTCAAAACTCCCCATCACTCACTTTGTATAAACATCATCTGCAGCCCATAAGTACAGTAAAATACCTAGGAATATCAATAGACAATAAACTTAATTTTAATATTCGCAAAATTACAGTAAAGAAGAGTACTATAAATAGAGCTAAACATATTTTGAGGTTTACAATAAATCTCGGGGTATAAATATTCAAACAGCTACCAAAATATACAAATAATCTGCCCTATTATTGAATATAATAATCCACTATATTGAAATTGTCAAACATCAACAATAAGAAATTTGACGATTGCCGAAACAACTGCATGAAGAAAAATTATGAAGGTTTGAAACCCGAACAACCAGATCCACAATCCACCAAATTATTTATTATATGAGCTATGTAATAAAAAACCAATTGATGAAAGACTGCATAAACTGTCATCCATCTTCGCTACTAAAGAATACAAAAGAAACATCCTCAATGAACGAAGAAAGGCTCCATACTGCCTGCAACGTACACTCAAAGCTACGCCAGGTGCAAGACATCTTCAATGGACCACTTGGGAAAGGCTCCAAACCCTAAGTCTATAATACTTAATATTTATACCAGCTTTACCTGTTTTTATTTAATATTCTATTTCGAAACCCTTTGTTTAGATCTTAAACAAATTTTTGTAAACTTTTCCCTATTGTATATATTTCTGTTGTCTCTTTAATCAAATTTTGAAATATCTTGTAAATTTAAATTAACAAGGACGGAAGCACACAGGTCGCAAGTCCTTTGAGTTATTATGTGCGAATGTAATAATTCAATAAAGGACATTAAATAAATAGGGTCAAAAATATTTGATTTTTAAGATATAGGGTGTTAAAAAATACATACATAAACTAATTTCAAGAACAGTTCTTTCAGCCTCTGGAAACTGATTCAAAAAACCATACTGGTGCTGCATAATCTAATATGGGGCGTATATAAATTTAATAGATTTTCTCCAGGAGTTGCTGAAAGTTGATAGCATATACATGACAAAGTTTACTTTTTTAATTACATTGCCTATTTTAAATATATGGTTACTGTGACTCCAAGATCTTTTGATGATTAACGGTGTTCACCGCCTGACCCTTAAGAACACATGCATAAACAGGGTTTTATGAACCAAGGTCTAGAACAGATCATTTATTTTCGTTCAGCTGGAGTTGCCATTTAGCACACTACCAGAGTCTTCTGCAATTAGTTTTTCAATAATTTTACAGGGAACCGATGTGAGGCTAATTTGACGATAGTTTTTGAGGTCAAGTTTGTTACCTTTTTTGTAAATTGATTTCCTAACTGACTATCCAATATTTAGGGATTTTGCCTTCTTCAATGGACTTCTTTAGTAGTGCATAAAAGGCTTCAGTAATGACGGAATATTTTTTAGAAAATTGGGACGAATATTATCTGTCCTGGGCTACTTTCGAATTGTAGCTCGCTGAATACTTTTTTCAGCCTGTTTTCTGTTATTTCTATGATAATGAGTACCGGTGAAAAATTTGTCAAATCCTGTTGTTTTGATGGTATTAATATTGCGAAGTCTGGTCTAGGATGAGGTGAATATATTTGTTCTGAAGGTCGCTGACAAGATCATTATTTGTATCTCTGGGTAACCCTTGATTGTAAGCAGCTTATTAAATATCTAAAGAAATGTTTGTTACTTTTGCTGTTTACTGATTTATTTTCATATCTTGATTTTGCTCTTTTTATTTATGATGTTATGTCATTTTTGATAATTCTGTAGTTTTCATAATACACCTGCGTGTTTGTTAATCGATATTTGTGCTACATTTTCCGTTTTCTGTTGGTTCTTTTCTTTATTTCTTTAGTAATCCAAGGTTTTGATTGATATAGTCCGGTATATGTTTAATACAGTATTTCATATTGGTTATGATATTTGTCAATGGTTTAGTCATAGTTCCTTTTGGCCAATCTATGTTACTGAGATGTTCGTTGATTTGTATAAAATCAACATAATGGTAGTTTTCGATATCTGTAATTTTGACATTAGAAACTAGAATGTTACGATTATAATAAGATGATTACTGCAACCTATTCACTCGCAAAACAACTATATACGAAATCTCACCATTACATGCAATCAATGTGTCAATATATAGATTGATGAATTCCACCTCCAGTGTAATTTGTATCATTTAAGTAGATTTTAAAAAACAAAGCGCTTAAGACGCTGCCCGGAGAAACACCCAGGTCATTTTTAATATTAGTTGAAATACTTCCGCTTTTTGAAATACTTCTGCATTCTATCTAAAAGATAATTACTAAACCAATTAAACGCCCTGTCCTTAATACCATATTATTTAAGTTTTTTCAATAATATAAGTCTATCAATGGTCTCAAAAGCTCTTTTCATATCCAAAAAGACCGCAACTACATATTTATTTCCACCGGTTAAATTTTTCCATTTTGTAACAGTGAGTTGAAATGCCGTTTAACAAGAGTGTTCCTTACTGAATCCTGTTGGATTTCCCATAAATAAACTGTTAATATTAAAATAAGAAATTACTTGGTAAGTTATGGCTTTTACAAAAACTTTCTTTATACTGGGCAAAGTGTTTACCGGTCTAAAATTAGAAACAATTATAGAATTTTGCATTTATAAAATGGGTATTATACAACTATTTTTAAGTTCTTTCGGGAATTTACCACTCCTCAATGATGAATTTATAAAATTTAAATTCAAATTAGCCCACTGTATCAAACATTTTGCATTTAAGACATTATGGGTGCTATTACAATATTGATAAGAGAATAAATAATTTGTTTTAATTTAATTATTGATATAGGATATAGCTCATCAAGGCTATACTGAGTGACAAGCAAATATTCACAAGACCACTCCAAAGGAACAATTATACTATTTGCTATTTCATTAACACTATCTACAAAATATGAATTAAACATGCATGCAGCCTGGTGTTCATTTGAAGCAGACAGTGTTAACCCTCCTCTTCCGAAGTCGTATTAGAAAAACATACATTTTCATTGTCTTCTTTTACAAATTTTTTCAAGCCCCCATTGACATTAGTATATTGTCAGATTTTCAAAGTTTCTGAGTGTTTTAAGAATTAAAGACATTAGACATAATACATATAAAATACTAACAAACAATTTAAAAACACTAAAAAGTTGCTGATTGGAAATTGACGAATGTGAAATGGCATTGCCAATAAATAAGTTACACTGCATTGTAATACATATGTTGACAGTGCCATTGAAAATCATGGCAGTATAGTAGATTAACTGTATAAGCAAATTACAAAAAATTGTTATTGATACTTCCTTTTTCAAAATAATTATAAAATACATACCTACTTACTGATCTGTACCCTTAGCTACCGTTAGGGGTCGAAGTATGTTTTGGTTTACAAAACTTTTTCTTTCGATCCATTCTGAATTCCATGTCTCTTTGATCGGGTGGTCATTCTTCATTGCGCCAAATGTCCAAACCAACTTGTATTCTTAAATTTTTTCAATATGGACACTGCCCCCAATCTACTCCTTATTTTATCATTTCTAATCCTATCTAGTCTCGGAACTCCCTCTATTCTTCTTTAGTATTCCCATTTCTGTAACTTGAATTTTTTAATCTAGTTTCTTTGTAATCCATGACTCACTGCATTATATATTTTCACTTTCATCTCTTTATTCACTTCCTTCTTATTTAAAAATACCGGTGTCTTGTGATCAATTTACTTCTGTTATTTTTGTCTTTTGTATTTCCCTTTCTGTTCAGGTTTGCTTCGAGATATTTAGATATTATGGGACATATTTATGTTGGGTCGATCTATTTCAGTGCTTACATCTTCTTCCTTATTTCAAAATTTTAAGATTTTTGTGTTTCATCCCATATTTCTATCGCTCTTTGTAAGTAGAATTTATTTGCTGCGATCAAGATCAGATCATCCGCGTATAAAAATTTCTTAACTTCTATCGGTTTAAGGTTTCTGATTCCCACTCTAATACTCTTCACTTGAAAGTGTTTGGCTTAATATTCTCTCTGTCTAACTTTATTGAAAGTTGTAAAACTTTATGTGTATTGACTTCCAAATATGATGTTTCTGGTAACATCATAAATATTTTTTATTGCTTGAATAAGGTGTTCAATAATTCTTCTGTCCTTAAGTAGCTTCCTTATATGTTAATTGTGTAGAGAGTTGAATATTTTTTCCAAAACTATTGTGCATAGGAATAATTCAAACTTTTCGCTCAGTATTCTTTCAGAAATTTATCTTAAACAAAAAATCTAATTCTGCGTTCCTCTACCTACCATCGTAACAATCTCAAATCTTAACCTGTTTTCTAATATCCTTTCATATACTTTCCGAACTACTGGTAATGAAGATATTCGATATAGACATATAGAAGCCAGATAGTATTCTATCAGATGATGGCTTATTTTAACTTGAAAAATGGAAACTACTGAAAATTTCATTTGCAAAGGTCTATTCGAGTTATGCGTGAAATTGACCTATAGCATTCATTTCAAGGTCAAACAACATTTGCATTTCATATTTTGATTGACAATGGAAACTGTTCAAATATGTAATCAACTTTTGAGTACTAATAAAAAAAAATTGCTAAGTTGGTTAAGGAATATCCAGGGATGATTTTGACCATTGGAGTGTTTTCAAAGATTGGACATTACGAACTCCCAGCACTGCCGTAAGTTAAAGCCCAGCATTCGGAATGCTTTAACAGGAATTGAAGTCCATCGTCAAACTTTACACCCAGGTCCTTGACAATTTTAACCTTTTCAGTAAGCCTATCCTGAACATAATATGATAATATAAATAATTATGGTTTTACGCCTTGTGAATGGTATGATGTGATATTTTGATATATTTAATTCCATACCATTGTTGTAATATCCTCCTACAGGAGATCGGTATCCTTTGTTGATATAATGCGAAAAACTTTTAAATCGCCAGCATATCATGGTTAAAAACTTCAATTATTAATGGTGATTAGAAATAATCCCGATCCGAGATGTGGGCCCTGGGGGACTCCGAATGTACATTGATTAGTTTGGATTTAAATGAATTAAATATTACTTGTTGTGTACGATCTTCTAGGTAACTTTCTATCCATGATAAAAAAGTTTCTTCAATACCATATTGGTGGAACTAGACAGAAGTGCACCATGATTTACTTTATCAAAAGCCATTCTGAAATCGAAGTATACAGTGTTGATTTGCAATGTAGAATTTTTTTAGAAATAAAGTGCGTATACTGTATTAAACTGGATTCACAAAACCGGTGATATATTACTGAAAATAGTCATGATCGCATCTGTAACAATGGCCTCGGGAATCTTAACACTACAGCAAAAACGGGAAACAGGACGATAATTAATATGTATTAGAACAATTACCATCCTTTTACAAAGGGGGAATTCTTACAAATCTCTATCTCTCTGGAAAGTATCTATATTCTAAGGATTTGCTATAAATAACGCTTAAAGAAAAGAGGAAAGTTGGACGACAATTGAAAAAAATACAAGAGTAATAGTATCAGGGCCCGGTCCTTTGCTAGTACCCAAATCGACCCATTTTTTGAAAACAATGTCGCAGTGAATTTTGACATTCTTTAAAACAACCACTGTCGTCCATGTTTGTGATTATGTGTTTTCTCAGAATAAATAACTGAAAAAAGTTCGCAAATAGAACTACAATATTGTATCAATTCATCTCCTTAGAAAAAGGTGTAACTCGTCTTTTGGACTTTAAGAATGTCCAAAATGATTTGACATTGCGAAGAATAATACTTTGGGAGGACTAAATAAATCTTTCATAATACCTTTTAATAGCCAATTTTGATAGTTGTATTAGTTGTTTATCTCTGCCATACAGCATATGCAATACATAGCCCTTAATCTCTGAAAATACCTTGTTTTTATTTGTAATAAGGATTATAGTCATTTTTGAAAAATATATTGCAAATTTCGTTATTGTTTTTTTCAACTTATTTGACATCATCACTTGGTAACTTTAAAAAACCCCAATCGACATTTTCGAAGAATTCTTTTGTTGGCATGATAATTATAGGCAGTTTCTTCTGTATGTTCTATCATGTCAAACGTGTTTGTTAATAGAGTAAAATTTCCAAAAGCAGATGAAGGTTATGGAGCTAATTAAATCCAACATTATGTTGTTCTAATTAGGAACACTATTAGATTGAACTAAATCTTGAAAAGATATACAGTCATATAAGAAAATTTAATTATCTGGAGCAAATATTGTTTCATCTGTCGAATTTAAGAAGTTAAAATATGGAGATGAGTCATACATCCTTGTTTCATTTTTCTCATATTTCTTGAAAGAACTAACAAATTCGGGCAAATTATAATTGCCGATTATTAGTAACTTACTGTTTAAAGTATCATTAAGGTAATTTACAGAATCAACGTGCTCTCCAATGATATACTGTTCGCTGTATCTGAGTGAGGCAGCTAGTACGCAAACGAAGAACATTCTGGTAATATATATTTTATGGTATTTGACGATCGCCGAATTGAGAAAAATTTATTATTCAAGGTTTCACCAATTAGATGAGCATGGGTAGGATTAGATAATGGATCTCTCGGGGATTCAGCCTTTTCATTTTTCTGTTTAAGCAATTTGTGTATTTCTCTAGCTCTATACATCATTATATTTCTCTTTGCAGGTGAGCTGACTTCAGCGTAATAATTTAATGGTCTATCATAACCAAAACTGCTTGCAAGCTTAATTTATATATGAACTAAAGAGTAAAAAGTTAATTTTTTTAATTTTAAACTGAAAATTTTTTGGTATTTATTTATAAGGCTCGCAGTAACATGTAATATACAAAAAATACTAAAAAAACTGCAAAAGGTCTATTAAAAGTTATATAAAATAATTTTTTACAAATATATTTGAGAACTTAAATGAGACTCTATTAACAAAAATTCCTTCTACAGAAAATAGCATATATGTTTTAAATAAATACTATTTTTTAGGTGAAACTGAGAGGTGGCGTCCTCTCACTCAAACTTTAGTAGAAACATTACGTGAGCTGCAGAGTGGTCGACCTGAGGTGTTTAATCCAAGGAATTTATTACAAAAATTAACTTACCGAATGCCACAATTTGGAGGAGGAGATCAACATGATGCGCATGAATTATTGAGACATTTATTGGAAGCAGTTCGAGAAGAAGATCAAAAGAGGTTTAAATTGGTTATATTAGAAAAATTAGGTTAGTTTGTGCCATAGTGATTTTTCCTCAAATGGTAGGAAGTTAATTATGGTGAAAAATGTTGATATCTGTATGGACTTTGAAAAATGGCTTAGAGCATTTTTTATTTTTTTTTCTGTATTTTTTAGGGAGTTTGGTAATTGAAAATTAAACTGGGAAATCCCAAAAAAGGGTAGGCATTTTTCAGGGACTAAAAATTTCAATATATCGTAAAACCCATATATTACTATATTACTAGGAAAAGTAATTCTTTTGATTGCATTATATTCTCAACTACAAATGTCATTTGTATGATAATTTATGACTATTCTTATAATTTTCAAAAGAAATACATGTTTAGATCGTAACTGACTTAAGAAATAGTGATATTTATTGTATTTACATCAAAATTATACCTGCAAAATTTGATTTTTTAAAATTATTTGAAAAACATTTAACTATTAAAATGATTTTACTATTTTTTAGTACTTTAGTCAGTTATGGTTTAAATATTTTATGCTGATAAAAAATGCATTTCAGGTCATTCCAAATGTTCAAATATTTTAAGCGATAACATATATGTATTGTCAATCCTCAAGAGGGAGATCAAAGCGAATCATTTTAACCCTTCCTACATATCTTTATACGACGTTTCGGAATTTTAGACATATTTCTAGTTTTAGCAATCTAGCTACAACTTTATCTTGATGGCAAATTAGCTTAAAGTTACAATTTAAACAATGCAATTAGCAAAATCATGTTTGTAAAGAGTAGTTTTTTTATACGATTTGAAAGAAAAAAAACTATTGATATTAGAAAAACCAAATAATTTTAAAAATTGATACATTCAGTGCTCTTTAGATTGATTTATAGCACTTGCGCCTTTTTTTTAATTTTGGGAATAGAAAGGCTTTCAAACAAAAGGCAGACGACTACATACAGAGCGACTCATTTTAAAAGACGCACATAAACAACTCTAATGGGAAGGCCCAAATCAAAAAAAGTGTAGGAACAAGAGTTTTTTTATTTTCGAACGGAAAATCAAATAGTGGCGTTCAATTTGACCTTCAAGGTTATTTCAAGGTCAAGCCGTTTTTTTTTTTCAAATGGGATTCCCATTTTTCATTGCAGAAATGAAAAGTGAAGAAAATTTCCTGCCCAACCATATAAATAACATAGAGGGTTAAATTACATACAGAGGTCATTTGAAGGTGATCCTTCTTAAAAGACTCGCGCAAATAACTCTAATGAGAAGACCTAAATCAAAAAATGTGTAGGACCAAAAGTCTTTTATTTTCGAAGGCAAAATCAAATAATGACCTTCAATTTGACCTTGGGCTTGATCTTCAAGGTAAAGTTTATTTTTTTTAAATGGGATTCTCCAATTTTCATTGCAGAAATGGGAAGAGATGAAATTTTTTTTTCTACATTTTCTTTGATTTAGGCCTTTACAGTAGAGTTATTTGCGTGCGTCTTTTAAAATGGATCGCTCTGTATATAAAGAAAAATTTATCTGCAAGAGGTCAAGACTTTATGGTGGAATTACTTTATTCAGCTCCTCTTTAGATCAAAATATAATTAAAATAGTTTCAATATGAAATAAGAGGTGCATTCTGAAAATATATCTTATTAAATTTTCTGATTATCTACAAGTTTTAATAAATCAAGTAGTATAACTTCATCTTATTAAATTGTTGTTTATATTATTCGTAGCTATAGTTAATTTTCCTATAATGAACTTTGACTTTAGTAATAGTAAAAAACGGTAACAGAGAATAGCTTTATATAAATAAGTCAATAAAAAAAAAACAGAATATTAAGATATTTTGGGGAAGTCTAAATATTATGTTTCGTTAAAGATGACTATTTATTTTATACTTTATATATCCTTTTGTTAAAATTTCTAGGACAGGTGATAAAAATGTAGTATATAAGGTAGTTTTTTTTCACTAAATAAGAGTATATTAAATATTCGATATATAGAGTTTTTCAAATAAAGTGTCAAAATTGGTATTTTTAAAAGGACAATCGGCTTTCCGTGTTCCTTCACTTAAATCGGTAATTTCAAGGTGGTCAAAAGTCGGGTTTAAATATTCTCACTTATTTCTCTATGATCCATTTTAGTGATTGAATGATGTAATTATGACCAAAAAATATTTATTGCTTCCGTATTGATCTGGTCGTTATTTTATCTAGTATCGTAACGCAATGGTCTGAACCAGCAAAACTTTTAATATGTGGTATGTTTTATTTGTGGAGATTTTTGGAGAATCTATATTATTATTATTTCAGTGCACAATTAATTTATACGTCTGGACTTAATTTAAGGGTGGTGTTAAAATGGCATTAAACAAATTTGTAAAATTCTTACATTTATTGTTTATAAAGGACATCTGATAATCCTAATAGCCAATTTTTAAATGTCCCTAAATCGTTTGCTATAGTTAGCTCCCGTTTTTAAGGGGATACAAAATCATGGCAAATACAAAATTCTGTTTATTTTATCGATTATATTCGATGACAATATTTTAAATATAGTGTATAGTCATTTTTAAGCTGTTATTCACGTGTAAATGAGAAAAAGACGCTAATTTTTAATATTTTTTTAAAAATTATTCTAAGAGATTGGTTAAAACTTTTCACATATAATATTGAATGTTTTCACATGCACGAAAAAATTATTAGTCCTATTTATTCAGTATTTATAAATGTACAAGCGCTTCGTTGACGATCAAGTAAAACTGTAGAACGCCTAAACTCGTTTTAGTTATGCGAAACAAAAAAGCAAATGATTTGGTAACTTTACACAAAAATGCTTTAACTGAATCTAAAATGTTATTGAAAATAATAATAAAAAAATAATCGAATTTAGAAAAAGGGTGTGAGTTTTTGGAAAAAAAAAAACAATTTCAACGTGTTAAAAAATTATTTAATTCCACAATATTGCTCTACTTGTAAATTTAGATCGAAACAACAATGTTAATTGGTGTACAAAATTTCAAGTCGATGGGACAAAAAATTTTTGGTTTATCAGCTTGAAAAAGTGATTTCGGGAAAAGCGCTTTTAAATGTTATGGTGTGAAATGCAGTTACTTTAAGCTAGTCGACTATTCCTGGGCTTCACAAGAGCCCTTCCTTCCTTTAGGCCAAATATTCTTCTAATTGTTGTGATCTACTATGAGATGTAATTCCTTTTCAAAAAGGTTATTATGTTTTAGCGAACTAGCGATCGTCCGTAGGTTCGCCCAATCTCAGGGGGTTACTCGACGCTTGCTCGCACAACTTCTATATCCACTTAGAGACGGGGGGGATTCAACCTTTCTCTTTAGGAAAGGCAATATCACAAGAGCAAAGAAAAGGTCGAAATTACCGCCACCCCACTTGTATACTAGACAGTACAGTATGACAAGCAAAAGCGAGTTGACAGAATTAATTCAATGTGTCATAGCCCCAGCTACCAAAATCACATAACCTGGGTTTAGCGAGATCCACGTATCCAGTGCAGTAACCAGGCTGCTCTATTTTCCTGAATTCGAAGCTCTTGGGTCCGTCCCGGCTTAGAGACCAATCTTCATATAAAACTCTGGAAATGCATTCTCGAGAACGATTTCCGTAAAACAAATCGATTTTCTAAACCAATTATATACAAATGTCCCTTTGAAAGAAAAGTAAATTACAGACTATATGCCTTAGATAAATATATTAATACCCAAAAAAATAAGATTTAAATAAATGTAATATTATGAATCTTTTCTTTTGTTTACTTTTACTTATTAGTAAGAATCTATAATTAAAACTATATCTTAGAATAACATAAAAGGTAATTTTAATTTTAGGTTTTAATAGTAAAACAAATCCAACAACTGTGGACGATGAGAAAAAACAAATTATTAAATTTTATGGTCAACAAGTTTCGGAAATGATGTTAGCTACAGAACAAGTGTTTCGAGGAGTACTGGTCAGTACACTTCAGTGTCAAGTCTGTCATCATGTTTCGCATAGAGAAGAGAACTTTTTAGATTTAAGGTATGTTGTTGATATAAATATGATGAATATTTATTTAAATAAAATTGCAATTAACGAGGCTGAAAAGTGATTATGTACCATGTTTCCGATAAACAATTTGCAGATTACGGTAGTGAAAAAAAAACATTTTGCATTATTATTTACTACTTAATCTATTTTCTGGTTCTGAGAGGTTCACGTGCGATAAAATCCACTTTATTTAATTAAATATATCTTCTGTAGAAGTAATTTAGAAGCCCAAGATCAATTCGCATTTTTTTAACAGCATGTAAATAGAGATATTTGATATCACTAATATACTTTGAATTAATAGGTAATTTCTATTCAAACTCAAAACGTCCGTTAGGAAGTCTATGTTGACCAGGCTGTGGGAAACAGATGAAACAATAAAATACGGCCAGACTACAATATGCAATATCCAAATGACGTCTTTGGTACAGCGTCAAAACTTTAGTCACATCAAACATACAGTTTCTGAAATAATTGTAGGCTTAAAAAGAATACAATATTTACACTTATTAAAAAATTATAATATTAACTTGAGCATTTTAGTTTCACACTGGATTAAAGCAGACACCAAAAATTATATTTGAAATACCTTATAACAGCTACTTAACTGTCACTAAACGCGATGGCACGAAAGCATTACGGTACTTTCAACCAGTGGCGGCGCCTAACCTCGTAGGTTCTGCATTGTATATCTGAAGTAAATTGCAACATTGTGTTTTTAATTTTTTCACTCAAATGCACCAATTCTGTTTCGATAATTTGTACACAAGGAGAACAAAAAAGGGTATTTTGTTTATTATAACCACATTCAATTGTTGTGTGGAGTATTTCACTGTTAAATTGTCTTTTATTAGATTTTCCAAAGCTTGAACCTTTTTTTTCATGAGTATATCGGAAAAACATTTTAACTTTAATTACCTTGCATTTCAAATTTAAAAAAAAGTAGGAACAATCCCTTATAATTTGTTTTTACAATATTTTATATAAAACTACTATAATTATTTAGTTACTTTTACACCATACCAAAACTTACTATTTTTTCAGAATAGTTGTATTTTATTGCATAGATTGCGAAAATGAACGAATTTTGTCGAAAACGTTTAGTTTTTGAGGGATGTCTTATTAAAATATACCTAGAGTTGAGATTGTCAGTGCGTTATGTGCCATTTTCTCTTTACTGTTATGTGTATCCATTTTTTTCCCAAAGCCGTAAGAAATATTAAGTGAATTATATTATTTTTAAATTAATCTTACTAAGTTGTCGTAGGCATGAAACTAAACTATAGCCTAATATCACATTTGGAAAGAAGAAATCATATAGATATTTTCTTCAAAGTCCAACCCTCATTGGGTAATTGGCAATTATATTGATTCTCAAAGGTTCATACTCATAAGGTTATTACATTCAAAGAACTGTTAATATTTTTACATTTCATATAAGACGCTTTCCAGGGATGTTCGATAACAGAAGGAACCATTTTTTCGTTACAAAATCTAATACAGATGTCTCTTCTCTTTCACTAGAGGATCCATATTAGACGAGTACTGGCCCATTTTGACCTAGATAAAAGAAATGCCGCTTGGCGGCGTCATCGCCTATTTTAAATCTGTAGGCTGGTCTGCGGGTCGAATCAGGAAGATACAGAACTGGTCTCATGAGGCGTAAGTGTTGTGGAGCTTAACCCACCTTTCTCAATTTCCAGATGCAGACTGATGTCCCAGAAATTGAACTTATTTTTTGCTAGTAACCTCACGTGTTCGTTAAGTAAATTAGATCTATATGTATGCTGCTGTCATTACACCTTTGGGCAATTTAATACGATGTAACGATAATATATGCAGCATAATAAATAAAAAAAAATACATGAAATGTTTTATTATTCGGTTCCGTATTACCTAAAATAAACTTCAAAATGTTCTTGTTTTAGGCGTGTTACTAGACCGTTAATCAAAAATGTAAAAAATAATCCTAAAAATTTTTATTTTAGTTTACCCATTTCTGAAAAGCCAGTTGCCCCAGTTTTAAGGAGGAAAGCCGAGGACATTGAAGATAACAAACCTTCAAAACATCAAATGAAAAAAGAAAAACGAGCGGAAAGAAAGAAAAATAAAAAGCAAAAGAATAATAGAAACAATATCTTAAGTGTTGGTAATATTGGAGCAGTTGATATTTCAATGGAGAACAAGTCTGATAGTGAAGAATCTGACGCAGATATCGAAGACAATGTCGAGGTTAGTGATAAAATTGTACTCTTGTCTAAGTTTATCTGATACAGACCATTTTAAGTTTACTATAAGTAATACAAATTTTTCCCGGTACTTTTCGATTTTCAAATAATTAGGAATTGACTAACAGCAAAATATTTGACAAAGCCGAAAATCGGCTAACACCGATACTATTGGGATATGAATTGGCGAGATTTTTATAAAATTTATGCCATTTTATCGATTTTGTGATAGAAATATAAAAACACGCTGCTTGGCCCGCGAAATTATTAAAAAATATCTTCTTCCGAAGTTATTCAGTCAGCCTCTTCGATTTATTTGCTTTCTTCTTTGGAGTATGTAAAATGCAGATAATTTATTCAGTTGAAATACTAGGTCAATAAGTGCTTATTTGTTTCTACTGTTTAATACACACTGGGCACTGAAAAATTAGGAAATAAATAAAATTTTCACAGTCGCATTTGCGTTCGCTCTAAGAGTTCAGATTTTTTTTAAATTTACATTAAACTTATATATGAAACAACATATTTTAAAAAATTCTTATACATTCACAAAATACAAGGGAATTTTTGCCGAACTTTTGTTAATTAAAACAGAGATCTGACTGTAGTGCAGCTATTCGAAATCATTGACATTTAGATGATTTTTCACTAAAAACGTTTAAATCTGATCTAGTTGCCACGAAGGTTACGAGTATATAAGAAAAAATATCAACCTACCCATGATAGAAATAACTGACGGCGTTGCCTAGTATCATTCAATAGTGATGACTTTTGTCAATTTGTGTATCAAATTTGGTCTCAATTCGTTCATTATTTTGAGTTTATGAAGTGTTTTGCAACAAGGAAATGAGTTTTATGAGATTGAAACATTGCAGTGTTACAACATTTTTAAACCTCAAACCATACACTTCAATCCAGAACCCATAAACCATACACAAGTATAAATTGGGATTTCATGGTTTCTTCAGATAATTTATAGATGAATATAATATCCGAAATGTACATCTTTTTATATCTTTTTGTGGTGAAATTTTCCCTAGACTATACTGGTGCAAATTAAATTAAGTAAGAAATACATTAAGTTAAAAAACAGTTTTTAACAAATCGGATTTTGTAAAATGGCAATTAAAGCTAAAAAAATTGTATATTTTTTACATTTGAGTAAAATCCAATAAAACCAACGCAATTAGTTAAAAGGTTCTATTTAAAGGAAAAAATATGTGACTGTGATATAATTATATTTAATATTTTTCCCATGTCCTTAAAGTTATTATATTTTGTAACTCACTAATTCGGCAGCTACACTCAACGGCATTAGACACTAGAAGCTTCCCACTGATATTCGCAATTTCGCACCAGTGTACAGTTTGATGATTAATGAATGATGGACTAATGAATGATTGCCGTATATAACGAAGAGTCTCCCAACATATTTTAAAGTAATTTTTTTTTCTTCCGGGTTCCGTCCTGAAGCCGGATGCACGATAGGCCTATCGTGCTCACCCTAGATTTCCAACTACTCTGTTAACCTAGCCTCCTTGATTAATTTATACAAGTCTACTAAGGAGAGAGTGTGTACTTCCTTCGGTTCCAAGGTTGTGGACCCGAAGGTTTGTAATGGCCTTCTCTCTAGTAACTCGCAATCACGTATAATATACTTTATCGTTTCCTCGGCTTGGTCACATAGTCTGCAGTCGAGGTCTCCGTTATACAGGTTCATTTTATTCAGATGTACTTTGACGGCCGTGTGTCCCGTCATTATATCTGTAATAGCCCTTAATTGATTCTGGCTCATTTGGAGTAGTTTCATTGCTAATTTAGGGTCAGGATTTTCAATAAATAACTAAATCCGGTTCCGGACCAATGTATTGAGATGATGAGCCAGCTCTCACTAGCTTGTCAGCTTCTTCACTTCCATGTATGCCTTCGTGTCCTGGTACCCACTTTAACATAACTCTGTTATCCTTTTCCAGAGTTGTAAGTTCCCTCTGACATTCCCAAATCAATCTAGATGATACCTTTTGGCCCTTAAACGCCTTCAGGGCTGCTTGGCTGTCAGAATAAATATAGATTTGCTTCCTTTTGTAAGCTCTTCTTTTTATCTCTTCGGCACATTGTAAGATTGCATATATTTCTGCCTGGAACACTGTTGGGTATTTTCCCAAGGGAAGAGTTAGTTATTTCCTTGGTTGTAATCCATATATTCCATCTCCGGTACCCTTACTGGTTTTGAACCGTCAGTGTATCACTTGATTATACCACAAGATGTTTCCGATTTTACTCTTTTACTCGTCATTCATTGCTCGATTATGACTTCGCACGGTATATTGTAGCGGTATCCCGAGGTCATACGGTCCGTGTCCATTTCGAACTCCTAATTTTGTTCTATATACTTTTGTGTCGAGTCAAGGGCATTTGTGTTACTGGCGTTGAGTGGTATAGCGGATGGAGCACCATTCTTGCCTCTCCCTGAATCACTAAGTATAGGTAGATCCAGAATGCACTCCGTTGCCGAAGTGGGAGTCGATTTCATGGCCCCCGTAATGCTCATGCAGGCGACTCTTCGAATGCCTCCTAGCTTTGTCATAGTTATCCTTAGCATTACCTTGGGCCACCGGACCAAGACAGCATCTATGATAGCTAGTCTTATCACACTGGAGTATAACCAATGCACCATCTTCAGTGAGTGACCCTATGTTTTCCCCCATGTAACAATCATAAGGGTTGTTTCCGATTTTCTTATGTTTTTCACGTGCTTGTTCTAGGTTAGCCTAGAGTCCAAAGTTACCCCCAGATATTTTACTTCCCTGGAAAGTGGTATTGTGTTGCCTTGTAGGATGATGGGACCGAGGTCCTCTAGCTTTCTCGGTTTTGTGAAGGGGATAAGATAAGGACAGTCTTTTGGAGACCTATATTAAGTCATTCCTGTCCTGCCCATCTTTCTACAATCCTGAGAGCACGCTGCATTCTGTTTCTTACAGTCGTATTAAATTTACCTTGGATTAAGATTACCAAGTCATCTGCATATCCTAAAGTAAAATATTGGTCAAAACAGTTTCCATGGGGTCGTGCATTTGTCTATTGGAAAGGACCCAAGAAGTAGACGACATGCAGACGCAACCAATTATGATGTTTCTGGGAAAGTGGAAACATTGGTTCTCGAAAATATCGAGGTTTTTATCATGCAAATTAACTTTGAGTAAATTTAAATCTAAAGTAGTATCTCACAAATTATATTGTAAAAATTCTGGCACAGTAATGAAAATAATCAAATATCTCAAAAACTACGACTTTGATTAAAACATTTTTAGGACGTAAATAGTTTAAAAAATGTGTCAAGTACACAAACGTGAGACATGTGTACTAATTGTTTTTTACTAAATTCTCGCGAAATCTGTGGTTTAATAAAACAAAATATGCTTTTCTAACTTCATTTCAATGCTTGAGTTGTAAATGAAAACACTTTTTAAATGAATTTTTGACAAACAAGAGGCGCCAAAATGAAAAAAAAAACCTAAAAAAAAGTCTTATTTATTTGACCCAAAGATTATATTTTTAACGGATTAGCCTCCTTTTCCATACACCTTGTGCTGGGAGTATCCTAGAGAATTATAAAAGTTTTCTTTGGCGTTTCCGATCATTTCCTCAATTAGTTTAAAAATTTCTTGAAGAATTCTTTCACTAATTCATTCATATCTTCTGCTTAATTTCCATACACCATTCATTTTAAGTAACCTCATAAGAAGTAATCGAGAGGGGTTAGATGCGGAGACTTAGCTTGTCACTTGATTGTTCCTCTTCTTCCAATTTTTTGAAAAAACAATATTTAAAAAATTTCTTACTGATATATCATAGGGAAGCAGTGTTTTGTCCTGCTGAAATCATATCGAGATCTTCAATTGATTCAGATTATTCCCTTTAGAAAATATAGATTGATTAAATCGGGATTTAGGTAATTTTGTAAAAATTGTAGGTATAGCTAACCATTAAAATTTTGCAAAAAAAATATGACCCAGTCAGAGGTTGTTGCTTGTGATATATCTTAATTCAATGTGTAATTTAATTTAACCAATATCAAACATTTTGTCAATTGACATAACCAGAAAAGGATGTTTTCAAAATCATATTCTCACAAAACTCAGTTCTATGAACAAAGTGCTGTTCAGATAATTCTTGGAATAAACACACTTTATACAGATGATATTTAACTATTTTAACATTCAATTTTCTAATAGTAAGTTCATAAGCCATACATCTCAGATTTATGTGTGTATATTCGAAGTGCAAAGTACCACACTTGTTTGATTCTTGTCATTTCCATTCCTTGGAATTATCGGTGACTGATCTGGTTTCTCTAATATTTCTATTTATTCGGCTTACAGCTGATCGCCATATGCGGCATTAAATAACTAGCACACTTCTTCACACATTTGTTGTTATCCAGTCACCTTTAAGCATGTAATTCGCTCACTATTACTAAGGAATATCTAATCATTAAACATCGAGTTGGTTCGCTTATTTATATATATCGCAGAGCCTGCAGTTGAAGAACAACGAAACAACGGCATGAAAGAGGGCATCACTGAAGACCAACAGCAATAACAACTACATCAGCACGAGGGCCAAACAACTCCAAAATTTCCACCCGCCGAAGATGCTGCATGGGAACCTCAACCAGAGCTCACTCAAACACGACGACCAAGACAACGCATGAAATGGTCAATAGTGCTAATTTTTTACAGGATAACTCATCTAGGACGAAAAATGATTGGCTACAGGCAACTATTTCACGCCGAATTCTGCAGGGAGTATCCACACATACAAGTGTCACAACAGAGAATAGCTGACCAATATAGAGTTATTCTCCGAAATAGCCTAATTCCTGTAACACCGTTTGATACCATAAAAGCGGAAGTTGAACGTGAGATCCAGGGCATTGACAATAACAACGATCCGATTGCTGAACGTGAGCCAGAGCCGGAACTCAAGGTCCCAGAACAGCAAGAACAGCTGAATGGCGATACCCAACAGGACAACGCTGAACTGCTCTATCAGAAACTATCAACAGAAATTAGTGCTGCTGTGTTGGAGTATAATGAAACCAATCCGTTATGCAGACCGGTACTGCCAAAAATTAATTCATCTAAAAAACTGGGTATCATGTTGGATATCATGAACAATCGGATTTTACCAGCTTATCTTTCAGAGGCCTATACTCTGGAGTCCTTATATACGACAATCTATCGTGCTGCGATTGCGATAGCTAGAGCATTAGAAATTAAAATTACAACAGAGCTCCGATTAGCAAGAATGAAACCCAACACACCACCATGGGAGAGACGTATAAATAACAAAATCGAAAATCTTCGAAAATATATAGGACAACTGGCGGAGTATTTTAGGGGCAAGAGAACAAGTAAAATTCAAAGATGAGTTGAAGAAATAATAAATCGAGCCCGGTACCATTCGCAACACGAGTCCGCGAAGAGTAAGGCTTGGCAATGCCTTGACACACTGAAACAAACGCTCTCTGCTACTGCAGGACGGCTAAAGAGATACAAGATCAGCAATAACCGAAAACGAGACAATGCGCTGTTCCAACGATCAGAAAAGACTTTCTACCGTAATAAATATCCCAACAGAGAGCAGATAGAAGAGTTCTGGGGAAATCAACTTTCCACACCCGCCAATTGTAACATTGCAACCGACTGGATCAATGAAGAACACCAAATCTGCCAAGGTGCAGTTTGAGCCATTTACCACCGAGGAAATCTCAGGAATAATCAAGGAATTCCATAATTGGAAAGTTCCAGGTCTCGTCCGGGTCCAGAACTACTGGCTCAAGAAGTTCTAGTGTATGCACCATCAACTGGCTAATCGTTTTAATGATGTTTTTCTTAACCCAGCAAAAATGCCATTTTTTCTGACAGAAGGTATTACGTATCTCTTGCCAAAGGACCAACATGGAACACATGACCCAGCCTTCCCACACTATACAAGGTAATCACTTCCTACTTGACTCAACGCATTTATGCATATTGTGAACAAAATAACATCATCGCAACTCAATAGAAAGAATGCACCAGGGGGCAATGGGATGCAAGGAGCAATTGATTATTGATTCTGTCGTATGTAGCCAAGCCTGTGCCAACCGAAGAAACCTCTTTGCTGCTTACGTGGATTATGAGAAGGTCTTCGACTCACTGCTCACATCTATATTAAGAATGTCAACCTGAAGAACTAGGGTGCAAATGCAAGTGTCATCCAACGATACCATCGAAACGAACACAATCTCAATACGAAGGGAAATATTTCAGAGCGATTCACTTTCACGGATTCCTCCGTGTGAGATGCAATAACAGTGGATATATCCACATTATGCTGTTGTAGTGCTGAAATCACATTCAGCAAACGTACAACAGAAAGAAGAATATATCTACTGCTATTGCATCTCACACGGAGGAATCCGGGAAAGCCGCATAGACATATATACGCCATCCGGCGGGAGGTCGGCGAAGTCACGTTTCATGTCGCATGCTTCCTTCCGATCTGTCTTTTGCACACACAGGTACATGACGGTACCCTATAGTCTACTATACACGAAACATGTACCTCTGCCGTATCACTGTAGCGGGGAGGGTAAGTTTTGACTTTTTTCTCGATATGGTGGTATAGGTAGGCCATCACCTTGATGGTAGTGGAATAGGATAAATTGTGTTTTGTAGCAATTTATTCAAACTGTGCAACTTCTAACATGGAAAGGATCTGATGGAACGAGGTTTAAATTTACTGTTCGCATTTTACTTCATACACGGAGTTGCATATAGTTGTAGGTTTGCTGAATGTGATTTCAGCACTACAACGGCATAATGTGGATATATCCACTACTATTACATCTCACATCGAGGAATCCGGGAAAGCCGCATATATATATATATATATATATATATATATATATATATATATATATATATATATATATATATATATATATATATATATACATACATACAATTCTTTGGTATAGGTTTTTACTTCATTTGTTACATCAAAGGCTATTTAACGTTTCGCCTGTCATGACGATCTTTTTCAGAAACATTTTTTTTTATATTTATTTTTGAATTAAGTCTTGTTTACAAACCTACAAAAAGAGACGGACTTCAATTGAACATTATTTTAAAATATTAAAATTAATTAACATCATCAACGATAAAATACACTTTGTCTAAATAATTAAAATCACAATTTAACATTTTAATAAAACTTAAATGTACTTACCTCGAAACTTTATGTTCAATCACTTACTGTTATTGTCTGGATTTTTCTTTATAAAAAATATCTGGGAAGTCTGTAATAATGTGTAGTGGGTGTGGATTAATTCTTGGTAGTTATACAGAGGTAAGTTATAAGTTTTGCCAATTGTTTAAAAATATTTTTAACGAATTGAATTGTGGTAAATTTGGCTTAAATTGCTTGTCTTGTTTGTCATTTACAACATATTGTTCTCTTTTTATATGAATCATTGACTTCACTCGAAGTTTATGACAGTTTTCATTTTTCGTTAAAATTTTAATATTTACAAAATCAAACTCATGCTTTAAGACTAGTTTCACATTTGTGTAGAGCCGTAGATGCGTTCTTTGTATATTTATGTACATTTAATCTATTGTCTAAATATTAGGTCTTCATTCCTATGTATTTTTTGAGCAACTCGTACATGGTATAGAGTAAATTACATCTGATCTTTTTTTAGAAGGGACTTTACTTTTAAAGATGTAAAGAGTGAGGATAGGCAGGTTTGGGCTTTGTGACATACAACAATATCAAGTTTCTTCAAAATATATTTGAATTTTTCACTGTTTTTTTGTGATGTAGGATGATGTAAATTATTATTAAGATAACGACCTAACCCGGTGTTTTTGTGTACCATTTAGTTTTGAATTTCCCGCCTAAATTGTAATTTGTGGTGAAAATTATTAAAAGCTTTTTGAATATTATCTATTTGATCCTTGGGTATAGCTGTAAGACAATTATCGACGTATCTTTTGAAAAAAATAACAGGTATGTTAGTTTTTTTAAGGCTTCCTCTTCCAAGTATTCCATGACTAGTTTTGCAACGGTTGAAGATGTAGGAGAGCCCATTGCACCACCGTCTTATTACAATTTACGCAGGAAATTGAATATAGTAACGAAATTAATTTCCTCGATTTGAAATTAATTCGAAATGTAAATAGCGAGAAACTTAAAACTAAATTGTGCACAAACAACACCGGGTCAGGTCGTTATCTTAATAATAATTCACACCACCCTACATCTAAAAAAACAATATAATAATAGGATTAACAGATAGAGCATTAAACTTGACCTCATCAAAATATCGGCCAGAAACATTGAAAAAATTTTTTTTTAGATGAACAGATAAATAAAATAATTAAACAACGTGCTTGTTTGTACCCAATAATTTGTGTATTGTTTGTGGCTTATAAATTGTACATATGTCATGCTTCCTCAGAATTCTTCCTATTACGTCTGTTACACCTTTTATGTATGGCAGGGTGGTTTTTAGTTTGGATTTGGCATCTTCTTCTTTTTTCTCTGCTACTGCTTTCGTGTTCTGTTTTATGGCCTTTTTGATATTGTATTCTTTGTAGTTTTGCTGTTGTGAAATTGTTGAGTTCTTGTTGGCGGTTCGTGGGGTTCTGGAGATCAGTATCTTGGCGACCGATTGCAACTGTGATGGATGGTGGTGTGATCCGGCGTTCAGATATCTGTTTGTGTGTGTGTGGGTTTTCTGTAGACCGTATAATCGATACTTAGGTTGTCGTTTCTGGGCAATCCTAAAGACAAAATACCATTGGAAAACCAGGAAGTGTACAGCATCCTATGTAGTGACTGTGAAAAGGAATACATTGGCCACACAAACAGAAGAATCTCTACAAGAATCCAAGAACATAAAAATAGCATAAAGAATAAGCGAACGACATCAGCTTTATTTCAACATCATCAGGAGAGAGGGTACACTATAAATTTCCAGGAAACCAAACAGATCGCACCCAAGAAAAAACTATAGAACGCGCATCATTAGAGAAGCTCTCGAAATAGAAAGCACTAAAAACCTTAACAAGAGAGATGATGCACAAAACATTTCAAATACATGGAAAACTCTGCTCAAAACCAAACCAAAAACAACACAGCAGACAAACAGGACAGCGCGCCGAGAAGAGGCACAGACCCAGAGAAGCGAGAAAGCCACCCAGACAGAACCAAGGTATAACCTGCGCAAGCGCCAAACTAAAAAAAAAGCCGCGGGCGACCAGCACGCTCATTCCAAGTCGAGCAGCCGTCGAGGAAGCATCACTTGAAAATGCCAGCTGAGATGTTGGCGAAACGTCGTGAAGATTTTTCTATTGACGAACGGATTGAAAACCAGAAAAACACCAGTGCACGTGTATATATATATATATATATATATATATATATATATATATATATATATATATATATATATATATATATATATATATATATATATATATATATATATATATATTTGGATTTACCTAATAAAATGTTGTAGAATTGAAAATGTATGTTATCGATGTGCGATTGAAGTATCCAAATGTTTACGTAACTCGAAAAGTCGTGCGTAAATTATTTAAAAAACTAGACACTACTGTGGTTGTTAACTCAATACAATGAAAGCCTAAATTATCTTTAAAGAAAAGAGCAGACATCTTAGGTACAGTTAACAAGTCTCATATTTATAAAATGTTAGTAAGTAACAAACTGCAAGATGGAGATGATGCTCGCCGTTTCGAGTTTTGTTTGACAATGGATGAAAAAAGTTAGTTAATAGATTCTTTTAGAGAAACATTTTATTTTCCAACGAGGCAACTTTTACGACTAATGGGGTAACCTCTTCACAAAATTATAAGTGTTGGGCACAGGAAAATTCCGAATTTTAGAATTGCTAATCGTAGTCAAAAATTATAAAAAAAAACTAACGTTTGGTGCGACGTAATGTATCATAGGATAATGGAACTTTATTTTTTAGAAGACAATTTAAATCAAAATTCGTATATGGAAATTTTAACTAATTTTATTATGACCTCTCTAGTTGCCATGGAAGTTAGATCTTCTAGGCGGCCATTTTTGTTTTTCTTATGATATTGTTATAATTTATATTGCATGTGCTAATAAATAAACCCACATCTAGGGATATTAAGGATAAAAACCTAGAAATCAAGTTTTAAAATCGGTATAAGGAATAGTTGTCTCTCGAAGCTAAACAAAATTTTAAATTTTTACCAGGTAGGCAGTACAAGAAAACGATTTTTTATCCTTTTATTTTTAAGGCTCAAAACCATCTACTGTCAATTTAGACTGGTGTTAAAGTTGGACTATATTAGTGAATTAGGAGATGACCGTTTAGAAGACACCTTATTTTTCAACAATACAGATATCTTGCTCACTCTACATTACGAGTGCAAACTGGTTAAACATTCATTTCCAATATGCGTGGATTGGTCGTTTTGAACCAGTGGCGGGGCCTACTCGGTCGCTTGATCTAACCTCATTAGCTAATTTTCTATAGGGTTACTTAGGCAAAAGGTTTATAACAACGATTTTAATAACAACATTGACCTACCAAAAGAAAAAATTATAGAAGCTGTTGCAACTATAAAATGCAGATATGATTGCATCTGTGTACGAAAAATTTAGAAAAAGATTAGAAAAATGTGTACTATAAGTTTTTAAATCCTCTTTTTGTTAATATTAATTATAAACTTCGAATTTGCAGGAATCTTTAACACTTAAAAATACTCAAAGGAGTCGCGACAAGCCAAAAAACCGAAAGCAAAATTGAATAAAAATATTTGTGTCTGTTAAACATCAAAAAAGCTCTTCCTCACTGGTCATAAACAACTTTCAAATATATATATCGTTGTTTAAATCTACTGGTCTGATCGAAGCATTAAACTCTACTCTCATAAATTTTTAAATTTTTTTCAGGATGCATGCAATAACATTATTCCCTTACCAGCTCCTCCATCAGATGATTTCCTAACTAAAGGTAGCGAATCTGGCTACAATTCAGACAAAATAGAAAATAGTAGTCCTGATTCAAATAATCATCGCCTAAATTCTCCTACAGATGTTAATATCGATGATAGTGGAGTTCCAAGTCCAGTAGCTCCAAATAGTGGTGGAGTTCATGGATCATCAGCTAACAGCCCAGATAATAGCCCTGCTTCTAGCGAAACTAACGTCGATATGGGTAGTCCTTTGTTAGGAAATAATAGTCCGGACGAAGATTATAGAGAAGGCAATAGGTAAAAACAATCATCATATTGGGGGGGAAATAGAAAAGTTAAAACTCAAACCAATTTAAAAACACATATTTTATCAACAGGCGTTAGGACTTGCTTTAAAAAGTTACTAAATAATTCAACATGAGTAACTTTATTTTTTACTTGTCCAGGAATGTAGCTCTTCGGAAAAGCTACTTTACCATATTACTGTAGAATGTTAAATTACTACATTACAAATATAAACAAACGCAACTATCTATGCACATAAGAAAAACAAAAACAAATTAAGTCATGTCAATATTTAATTAAATCTAATTGTGACAGGCTATTTTAAGCTATTTTTTAAATTATTTTGTTGCTTAATATTTTGTTGCGTGACGTTTAATCATTTTACTCAATCAGTGTAAGATATTCATATATTCGCATTAAGGCTATAATTTATAATATGTGATTAATAAATAATAATTACAAATTTGACTACAATAAAAAGTATAGATTTTCGGGAAACTACAACAAATGGTCCCGACCACATTATAAGTAATTTTCGTTATTGGTCATTTTCATCCTTGTGTTTTTTTTTAATATAATTCAGTTCTTCAAATTATTTTTAAATGTGTTTGCATTTAATTTTTCATACATTGGAACGTTAATTACCATACTCGAAAATGGCGTAAAAATCTAATGTACTTAGTGACATTCACGAGTTCACAAAGGATACATTATAATCCCACTCATTAAAACCGATTTGTTCATTTAGACTATATTGTAATAAAGGAACCTACATCCGTGAAAATGTCACCTTCGTTCGGCCTTAGTTGGATAAGAAGCAGTATATATTGTATATTTCTTATGGTTACGAATGAAATCAATTATTAAGTAAGTAAAAAATATGGCAAGCCGTCAAATATCCAGAAAATACATAAAAATAAAGAAACAAGCATGCTTTTGAAAACAATTACTTATTATTTGAATGAGATTTGTCCTCATTCCGCTACATACCTACTACATAATTTATGTACTTATTACAGGATACGACAATTTTCACATTTTTTAATTAAACCTCTTTAAATAAATCTTGTTTCAATTATTTCTCACTAATTTCTGATGTTTTATTATAGACGCTTATTTTTCCGGGATGGTTACTTATAAACCTCTTTCCAATAAAGGGTATAAAACTTTCTAATTATATACATACATGTACTACTTTTTTTTTAGTTTTTTTGCAAGATTACTAAGAAATGTATCAATTCCCTAATATTAAAATATTTAGAAAAATATAAATCTATCCATGATAGGCCTTATAGATTTGGTCTCTACAGCTCATTGACAAGTTCTACATTTTTCTTTTTTTTGTAGTAACTCGGAAAGTGAGCTTTTCAGAGGCTACCGAAAAATACTACCTTCCCAAAATATAATTTCTAATTTTAATAATTTCATTTTTCAGATATTTTTTTTATTTAACAGAATTTTTTGGATATTTTTTGTTTTATTTTTTATTATTTTGTCTTAACAACGGCACCAGATTGGGTCAAAACGGTTTTTTTAATAAGGGCGAAAATCTCCCACTCCACTCCCGCTTAAAAATACTTCGAAAGCATCAATCTCTTTATAATCCAGCTAGGACAGCCAGAACTTTTTGTTTGATTCGTTTCACTGACCTTAGAGAAGCCTATATTTTTCCTTCCCCAAACTTTCTTAGAAATCTTTATCACTTCATACCAAACACCCAGAACACATTAATTTTTTGGCATAGATCTTCTCTTTATAATTAAGAAGCAAGTTAAATTATTTTATATGATCCTGATTTCTTTGGTATCACGAATAAATTGTATTCATTAATCATAGTTTCCATAATTAATACTATTTTTAAATTTTACCGATGCTTTTTGTCATTTTAAATTATCTCTGACTTTTTATCAGTTCCAATGCTCTAACAGGTAACACTGAAAATTTCCCTAACAAGATTTTTTTTAATATAACAACACCTTCGAGTTCATTACGTGATCAATATTTCTTATTTATATATGCAGACACAAACATATAGTTTTTTAAAGATATGTTCAGTAATAAAAAAATCTTTTAAATGTTTTACAGTTCTTTTCAACGTCCAGTTTCAAGATTAGCATTTACAGAAAATAAGAGCAAGAATATAGACCTTAAGGTAGATCTAGAAAAACTTAGTTTGTTAAATGACGGGGATTCAAATAAAGTAAATTCTGTCTGTGAACCAGATCAGAATGTAGAAGGGGCACGTGCAATAGAATCACCTGCTGAAATGGTAAGTTTTTAAATTTCGGTGTAATAAAATAATTAATGTTCGCTATATTTGAATTATTATGAAAATCTGAAATGTTTGCTTTAAGATATTTCAGCTGTTTGGTATCCAATACTTTTATTTTATTTTAGATGGATGAAGATGATGATTCCGACGACATTTCTGCATACTCGGGTACACTAGCTCCTAGATATCAGTGCGAGGAGGGTGAATGTTCTGTAGAATCTTGCTTAAATCAATTTACCGAATGTGAACTGATGATGGGAAACAATAAAGTTAGCTGTGATTTATGCACAAAGCGTCATGGTGGTGCTTCAAAAAAGACTGTCTATACAGACGCTTCTAAACAATTGCTCATCTATAATCCGCCTGCGGTCTTAATATTACATCTTAAACGATTTCAGGTCAGTATTGCTTCCTTATATATATATATATATATATATATATATATATATATATATATATATATATATATATATATATATATATATATATATAATGGAACATTTAGGGTATTTTTCCTAGATTTCTCTAATCTATATCTAGAAGCCCTAATTAAGTTGGCTGATATAGTGATATAAGAATGACAATGGGAATTTTGGTTCAATTTCGAATGTGCTTATGTATTTCCAGTTATTGGTAGAAGATAAATAAACTAAGCAGCGCTGTTCGTAATTGTATAGTGAGATTTGCAGTAATCTTTATAGCCGACACCAGTAACAAGTTACACCAGAACAGCAACCCCAAATGTGAACTTCGTATGAAATATGATATTGCAGTAACGAATAATAAAGAAAGAGAAGGGTATTGCAGTGAAGAAATCCACCCAGTTGTTTAAGAACAAAGGTTTAAGATGCGAACAACATTCTTTAATGATGTAATATGTGAATTACAGTTCAGACCATCGTCCAAACTGATATCCAATAATGTTACTGAGCAACCGTTAACCTTCTTCACGTCGGTTTAAACACTTCGCTCGTTCTCCATTGACAGACATTTCTCTCGCCACACCTTACAGGTCGCTACTTTTGCAAATCGCTCACTAACACACGAACACCCGGTTGTATATATATATATATATATATATATATATATATATATATATATATATATATATATAAATAAACGATCTTTTTAAGTACCTGTCACCAGGCGTTCTGTACCGCTCTAAACTCGAAAAGAGCTCCACCTTAATTTATTGTCAAATCTCTATTAGAGAGGAATAATGAAAACAAATCCAGATACCTTAGCGGCAAGCTTTCTAAACAAACGATCGTGGGACACATAGTCAAAGGCACGGTTGAGGTCACATAGTATAAGTCCCACGTGTTCAGCTTCTCATCCACGCCTTCCACAACTACCAACGGTCGAAAAATTCTGGCAAAGACCAAAACTGAGAGGTGCTTAAAATTATGATGATATTGTTACAGATGTACAGTACAAAGCTGTTTTTGGGCAATTTTGTATAAAAAAGAAATAGGTCACAAAATATTTGGTTTCCAAGGTATAGAGTAATAATAAGTTATAATAATAAAATGCAAACAAACACAATCCCAATACGAAGGAGAATATTTCAGGGGGATTCGTTGAGCCCATGTGAATCTGCCCTGCCATAAACGCACTATCATGCCGTTTATATTCGACCAGATGCATCTTCAGTAAGAATAATTATGAAGAGGTAGTAAGACTAAATCATCTTCTGTAGATGGATGATATTAAACCGCTCACTGCCAATCAGCTGGAACAAATGCTCAAAATTGTTGGAAAGTTTTCTGGGGATATAGGAATGCTGTTATTCCCTAATAACTGCCGCATTTTAAAAACAAGAAGAGAAAAAATACTACCGGAAGCATTTGAGATGCAGACCCGTCCAAACCATTACTGCAGTGGAGGTAAAACAGACCTATAAATACTTGGGCATGAAACAGATACAAAGAATTGACAAACGTACTATGAACACCGAATTAACTAACGAGTTCATAAGACGGGTGAGGCAAGTATGCAAACCAACTTAAACAGTAAGCAGGACGGACATAGAAACTCTACAGAGGAAAATCAGAACACTCCTGACAAAGGCACACAAACATCATCCTCGTAGTGCAATTGTAAGGACAAGATACCACAGAAGAAGAGGATATTGGTAAGCTATTGGATCAACAACTTTCAAACTTTCGCACATAACAGTAAAATGCCAAGCATTTATCGCATCAGAGTACAAGGAAAGACACGATTTATCCGCCAAGATCATCCATCAAGAATTGTCAGAGAAATTTAAACTGTTACAAGTATAGAAAGTGCCGAACGGTGCTTACGAATCATACAGTTGCACATAACAGACCAGACCCCATTGTAGTAAATAAAACATCCAAATGAGCAATACTAATAAAAGTCGCCTTCCCTAACAATAACAATCTAAAGGAATGCGAAAGCCGTTTGGCTAAGTCTGTGGATGATGATAATCTTTATTTAAAAATTGTTAATTTTTAAATAAACAAAATATCGTAGCAAAGAGTTGACAACAAACAACTCCACAATACAATACAACATATATGTATGTATGTATATATATATATATATATATATATATATATATATATATATATATATATATATATATATAGAGTGTTCTCAAAGTTGAGTCATTTATTTTAACAGCTTGTAGAATTTGTAAAGAGAAATCGATTTACTAAAAACCATGTATATAAAAGTTGGCTAAGAAAGATATTATTAACAATTATTTAAAAAATTTATAAACTGTAATACAAACCTTATTTCATGATATTTTCAACCACTACATTGTAAAATCTTTGTTTACTACTGATACTGGGTGTTTAGGTTTCATTACTTTTTAGTTCAATTTTACTCGCGTTTACACGTGACACATTTTACTGGCCCTCGCGCATTTGGACAAATGTAAAAAGGGACAGAGCAGTAGTACCATAGTCGTGTAGTAGTACAGTAATTCTTGTAGTGTAGTACTCGACGTCTTGCACGTCCCTCGCCTTATCGAAAAGGTTTATCGTTTGTCTCACAAACATATTAACTCTCGCCTCAAAAACTACTCCAAAATACAGTGACAGTGTCCCCGATTCCTGGTTCCTGTATGGTGAAGCTTGGGATTATTCTGGTGGCCACCAAGAAGAATTTAATGAAGTGATTTCGACTACAAGGTAGGCCATTTTAGTATTTGTGTCACGCTGTCGCCGTATTTTGTATTTGCTCATTATTTGTATAATTTCTCATCTCCGCAACCAACCTATATACAGTCCGCTAATTACTCTTTGTCTCAATCCCCTACACTGAGTATGCCTATTTATTGTATGTAATTGTTACACGGTTTTGAGTACGATTTTCGATTTGACCAATGCTAAATAATTCGTACAGTAGTGAGTGATATTCTTTTCATTTGTGGGCATTTTGTGCAATAAAAATGGCACACGTTTATGAAAACAATGAACTAGTGGACATAATAGTAACTTACGGGGAGTGCCGACAAAATGCAGCCGCAGCATGTCGTTTGTACACAGAGATTTTCTTTACAAAACCATCCGTTTCCGCGGATGTTTGTAAATTTAGTTATATAAGGTTTGTATTACAGTTTTGCCGACCGACGTTACCCCGCGGGCCGTAGTTTGAAGACTCCAGGCTTAGACCATTATCATTAAATATCATTTTATTACGGACAGGACTTACGACAAGAATTTTGAAATAGCGTCGGTCAAGATTTTTGAATCAAAATAGGGTATTTTAATTCTCGTGTTAGTATCGTTATTAATCTTTTAGATTACTGATAAGTTGTTAAATAAAAAATATTTGATAGACATATGGTAATTAGTCAGATCAATACAAAAATAGTATTAGTAAATTTAATGATTATTGAATATTGTACAAAAATATGGTATCATCGTTATATAGATAATATAATTTGGTACGATATAAGAATGTGGATTAAAGAAACTGGTTTTGTGTTATTTTTTATACATTTCTCCTAATATCAAACAAGGTTGAATTTCGTATTAAATTGAATCGATCTTATAACTTTTACATATATTTATTAACGAAAACTGTAAGGTTAAGCACAAATATATCAATATCTTATTATATTATTTTCTTACAGGTGTATCGCTTCCGTTCAGCCAAAGTATCTAAATTTGTTAAGTTTTCGACTCTCTTAGATCTTGGTCCCTATTGCTCAAAAAGGTCACAGAATTTGGCAACATTTGAATCTGGTCAAACTAAAGTCCTTTATTCCCTATATGGAGTTGTAGAACATAGCGGATCTATTCATGGTGGGCATTACGTTTCCTATGTAAAAGTACGATCTCCATTTGAAGAAGACAGTCCACGATGGAGTTTTATTCCTAAAAACCAAAAAGAAAAAATAAACAAACTTCTACAGGGTGCCATTGGAGCGCCTGAACCACCTCTAGGAAAATGGTACTATATTAGCGATTCTTACGTGACTGAAGTGACAGAGTCTAAAGTTTTGGCTGCCCAAGCGTATTTATTATTTTATGAACGATTAATTTAATGATTTTATTTTACAGATTTTAAAAGTCGTGTTAATCACCATTCAAATAATTAAAATTCTGATATTGAAAATGTTGTTTTAATATATAATTCCAAATACATCTTATGAATTGATTTTACAGTTTTCAAAAGTCGTGTTAATTACGATACAAATAATTAAAATTCTAATATTGAAAATGTTGTTTTAATATATAATTCCAGATAAATCTTATGAATTGATTTTATTCCTCTAGATCAGTGAGATTGTCACTGTAAATAAAAATTTTTGGGTTTATACCATCGACAAAAATTTAAATATTGGCAAAAAGGAAATATAATATAAATATACATACATATATACATATATATATATATATATATATATATATATATATATATATATATATATATATATATATATATATATATATATATAATGTTAAAGTATATCAAACATTGCCTCCAAAATTTTATCATTAGTTAGTCAGAATGACAAAATTACGTACGGTTATCGATCAAAAACGTTCTGGTTTGTATCACAAGAATGTCCCTTTTTCCCGACAATGCGCGAGTGTAACTTCTTTGAGCTGGACCACCCGATGTATATTTCAGATTTGGCTCCGTTTAAATTCTTTTTATTCAAAAATTTGAAGACACCTAATATTGCAATATTAAGTATGTATATATATATATATATATATATATATATATATATATATATATATATATATATATATATATATATATATATATATATACACATACTTAATATTGCAGAACAAGAAAAAAGCCTTTTTGATTTGCTTTGCCACGCCCATAAAACATATTTTTAAATCCATATTTATAGGAACTTTTTTCTGATTGATATATATATATATATATATATATATATATATATATATATATATATATATATATATATATATATATATATATATATATACTTCTGTTTTAAATCGATAGTTCCAACTGTTTTCGAGATATTCGAAGTTAAATGTTTTAATCCAAGTATCACTGGGAATTAAAAATTGGGCTGATCGATTTGAGCTCCTTAAAAGAGTGAGAATATGTTTTTATACAAATTCAGTGGGGTTTAATTACGTTGCAATCATGGGAAAATAAAATAATATACTACCTTTTAGGTTAGTTTGACAGCAAAAAATTATAGAAATTTAGATTTTGAATACACAGTAGAAGTAATATAACTAATAGGTTCACTCCATAGCTGAAGTTTTCGGCGAAGAAGTCTAATCCCAATCTCATTTCGAAAACAGTTTAGTATTGTAGCGAAAGCCACGGCGGTAGATTGAAGCTTTGTGTGGTGATATTAATGTAAATTTTATATTTTTAATTGCTTTGCATATCAATTTAAGAAAGAAAAATGCAGTTATATACACCATGCGAGAAATAAGCATTTTTTAAAACAAATATATTTAGGGGCATAGATTGCAAAAATGCAAAGGAAATTACGCTGTGATGGTCAGTTTTTCAAGAATTTCTTCTTAAAATGCACTCGCTGGAGAGGTTAAGTTGCAAATGCTTTATTTATTTTAAACCTCTTATGGTTATCCATTTATTGTTAAAATCATGAAAATCCCGCTTCTTTTGCTATTCTTTCATGGATATCTTTGATTATTATGCGGTTATTATTTTTAAGTTTAAGCCAAGATATTCGAGATGTCAACCACCACCGCACAAAATTTTTTATTTTTTTTTCTTTGTTGGCCAGAATAAGAAAGTTGGGTTTGTTGACATGACCGTCTTTAACGCTAGGGATTTTATTTAAATTTCATTTTAACCCCCGTTCTAATTAGTGACATTGTCGGATTCAAATTTTAATAAAATGATGTCAAAAACAGTTCGACCAAAGAACAAAAAATCCTATTTTTGATAGATAGCGGTTATTTAACATTTCGAGTATCTGACTCTAAAATCTGTCTAAATTGATTTTCTAAAATGTTTATAATTTTAGAAAAATTAGAATAATATAACAGTAAAGAAAGGAGAACGGCAAATAAAGCAGTAATTTAACCTCTATAGGGGTAACATTTTAAGAAGGAATATCTCAAAAACTAAACGTCTTCAAGAAAATTCCCTTTTTTAACTCTGTTAAAAAAAATGGTTAAAAATGGTGATGTAGCAAATAGTTTTAAATAATTACCGAAAAATGTTTTATCATGGGTTCAAACAATAAATATTATTCTTACATACAGGGTGGTCAAAAAATCTGCTACAATAGAAAAATTTTATAAGAGTTGCTATAGTTATTTTGGTAGTGTTAAATATTATATAAATTATACAGGGTATTTAAAAATCGCCATGTATAATAAATTTAACATTATCAAAAACAGTTTAGCAATAACAAAAAAAGTTCCCATCTGTTGCAAACGATTGACCACTTCAATAAAAATTAAAATCTGCAATTCAACTGAATCAAAATATTTGTACTAAAAAAAAACTGTTTTTTCATAAAATTCGCCAAAAAGTTTTTATCACGACGATGCTCTTTTATAGGCGGCAAATTTATGAAAATACCACACCCTGAAAACGATTTTAACACTGGATTTTTATATCTTATTTAAAAAGAAAGAGTAGCATCCTATTTCAGTACACCTTTGTAAAATATTTTCAACTATTTTTGCTTAAAAGTGAATCGGTTCTTAAATCCTTATTTTGCTGTAACACCTAATATCTTACAAGTATCAGTTAAAATACTCAGTCTGGTTAATTCTATGTACACGATAAATCAAAAACAAAACATGTTAACATGCTGTGGAAGAGGCACGAATTTTTTTTTATAATAGTGCACTGAGTAACACAAAATTAAGTCACAAATGTGGAAAACAGACAATTTCTGTACGGAAAAGACAATGCGCTTATTTATACCTGACAGTGCTTTTGGTCAACTAGTATTGCCGATAGAAATTTCCCACTGGATGTCCTTTATAGTATTGCCGATAAAAATTTCACGTCGCATGTCCTTTAGATGCTTTTATGTAATATGTGAAAGGTAAAAAATAAATAATTTCTAACGTCAAAATCTTAAAAACAATTTAACATATACATCAATGTTTATACAAACTGTAACTAGAAGCTAAGTAGCAATAAAGCTTTAAAATTTCTTTGCCGCTTAAAATATTTTTTCTTCAAAATTTAGAAAACTTTATTTTAAAGCACTAAACGAATCCTTTAACCTGAAAAAATTGAAACACTTCATAAAATGTCTTTTTAGTTCTATTCGCCCAAGGTATCAGCATTTTAAATCCAGTAACTTACTTTTATGTTACCCTGCACAAAGTCTAGCATTATTTACATTAAATCAATCTCAAGATAAGTTCTTAATATCAATCGAATAAAAAGTGTAACGGAAACACTTTTCACCACGAACACCTCCCACAGGGTAGGAAACCACCGAAATATTTACAGACAATTAACGTAGATATTGCTAGACTTATATAAAGGCCAGTTTTTTGACCTCTGTTAGTAAAAATCTTAGAAGATAATTTATCTTGTAGATAAATCCTCTGTAGATGGACGTAGTGACTTTTTGCAAATAATTGACTGGTATATAAAGGATATTACAAATTTTCAACTTACAATCAGTTTTTGTACTGTATCCCGTGGCACTAGAAATTGTTAAACTTTACCTATAAATCATTGGGTCTTGAAAAAAAAAATTATATTCTTAGAGGTTTAGGTCTCTAAAAGGCAAGAAAATTACTTGAAACAAGCATAATTTAAGAAACATTTGGTTGTAATTGATTCTGTAGGAAAATGAGGAAAAAAAGTACCAAGTGGACTATATGTAAATCGCTGGTTCAAATCCGGCTCGAAGGATCAAAAAAATGTTGGAAACTTATGTAGCTTAAAACATTGAATTCTTGTGAAAATCGGAAATTTGACATCATATATTTTCTTTGACATTAGTACAGTCTATTAAAATTGTCAAATAATGAAAAGTCTCATACAAAACAAAAAAAAAATACACTGTTATTTCGCCAATAATATCAGTTAAAAAATTTCGAGGATAAACTCACCAAAAATGACATGTTTTTTTTTAAATTTACTTAGAGAGTCCACAGTTCTTATTTTTACCAGTGAGGGATTAAAAATGTTTAGAGCAGTTGTCAACGGAACCCTTGTATGTTGACTGGTTCTTCAAAAGGTACACACTCATATAAGTGCACCTCCCCACACCTTGAAACTAAATTCAAACTTACTTTTACGTATAACAGATGTATATTTTAATATTTCAGGAATGTATATTTTCTAAAATGATCAATTTATCAGGTAAGAGGATCAGCAACTAATTTTTTTCTTTATATACTTTTTAAAGGAAAATAAAAAAAAAAGTAATCAAATAAGTTTAATAAATTTTAAAAATCCAAATGGCAAGTATCTAATTTGTAAAATCCTATATAACATTCGATTGTTTTCTTGGTTACTTTGTGGAAAAAATATTCCATATTTTACGACAACTTTCTCCTTGATCAATATTTAAATTATCTTTGTAAGACGACATTTGTATTTCTGCAACAGCAACTTGATGATATGATATGACTAAAATGTTCCGATGACTGACCAAGCAAACCTTTAAGTATGTATGTTCGGTTTAAATTAACCGTCTATTAGTCCTTCGGCAACGAAGATCTAACAGATACTGGAAATACCCGAGCCCTAACGGCCATTGTGCTTTTAAAGCCCGGTACATACAGCATTAGTTAACCTTAAAAACAATAAATATACACTGGTCCTAATGTTAAGCTTTTTTATCCCTCGGACACTGAACTGAGGCTACTTCTAGTCGAACTTATCCCTATTCTACTGCAAGAGTCGGCGTTCAGATCGGTTAAATCGGAAGGCAGAACTAATGGAGTGTTCATGGGGCCGTAGACCCGTTCTTGTTCTTCTAGTTGTTGGGCGAAGGTTTCTTCAAGTTTCTTCATAGAAAAAAGTTTAAAATAATTATTGTTGCAAAATTTAATTTATTAATATTACATTCAACATTTTAAAAATATACAAGGTGTCCGGTCAGAATATGTCAAACTATCGACAGTGTACAGAAGGCCTCAAAATAGCTCTAGTATTTCCTATAATTTTTTTTCCTAAGGTGACCCATAATGGGGTTATGGGGCCTAACAGTGGTATCCAGTGATTTATCATTTTAGTAATTTGAACATTTTAATGAAATTTAGCATGTTATATAACCGATCAAAATTTGACATTAGCAAAAAAGTCAAGAACGGACTATAAAGGGAGTTCTCAGAACTATTTTTTTTTAAACTTTAGATAACTAGCCAAAAAAAAAGGTACCCGAAACCGAATTTTTTTGCGTCTAAGACGACGAAATCTTAAGCTAGAACACACTCTGAATTATGAAACACTAGGGTTGTTTTGACGCCTTCTGTACACTGTCGAGAATCTGACACATTAACCGAATAACCTGTATAAAGGGTGCTTTATTCATGCAAGTATTAATTCAGAATTTGTATGTTTATGTAGTGTATATATTCAATATAAACATATTTTAACGTTAGAATACAATCGCATAGCTTAAATAAAGCAAACTTTATAGACGAAGCGTATATAATACAAAAAAAAAATTCCAACATACAGGCTGGCTCAAAAATAATGGTTTGACAGGTTCTCGTAGAAAATGAGAATTTAAGATAGAAGCATATTACTTTCAATTGCGCCGACTAGATGTTGCATCCTGTCAAACTCAATAGCTCAAAAATTATTCAATTTAAACGAACAATATTTAAAAAAATATACAACTCTGTTGCAATACTGAACCTATACCTAGTAATATTACTTATTCTATATGTACATCGTCATATATTATCAAGTATTTAGACACAAAAAATGTTGAATCACTTTTGCACCAGGTTAAATATTTGATTTGTTATACTTTCTAATAATTTGTCCATAAGCCTTTAACTTTTTTTTTAACGAATTGTAATCGTTTTATCATACTTTTCACAATATTATCACAGTAGTTTAGTGAAATTACTTCCCATTCTTCTTGGACTTGATCCCATAATACGTTTAATGCAGACGGTGGAGAATCATAGTTATTCAGTGAACACAAATTTTCGATTAACCTTAAGTCACGACTTTGTGATGACCACTGCAATACCTGAAAATTCTCCTCTCTCCTCTAACATTTGTGACGCCCTTAACAGCAGAGGTCAAGTCGATGTTATTTACACCGATTTCCGTAAAACTTTTGACCAAATCCACCATCACATACTCTTACAGGAAGCTTCTGTCTTATTCGGCTTCTCTTACGACCTTGTGTCCCTCTTGAAATACTACTTATTTAATGGTAGTCAGTTTGTGCAAATAGAAGAATATAAAACTGCTAGGTTTACTCCAAGATCAGGTGTCCCCCAGGGTTCAAACCTGAGGCCACTTATCTTTAACATATTTATAAACGATCTTGTTTCCCAACTGGATTGCCACAGACTGGCCAATGCTGATGATTTAAAAAATATTTCAACGCATTGATTCTGTTGTCTCTTCAGGACAATATTGATATGATGAGCCAATATTGTGCGGCTAATAAGCTGGATCTTAACATTTCTAAATGTAATGCTATTTCTTACTGTCGGACAAAAAATCCTGTTCGGTTTAATTATCATATAAATAGCTCTATCGTTAATAAATTCTACACTGTTATGGTCCTGGGTGTCGTCTTCGATGCGAGTTTCTCCTTTATTCCCCACATTGATCAGATGGTGGCGAGCGCATCTCGAACTTTGGGTTTCATTCTGCGAAACTGCAAACCTTTTTTTAGCACAGCCACTTGCAAACTGCTGTATTATAGTTACGTAAGACCGACGCTAGATTATGGATCCATTGTGTGGTCCCCCATATACAATTGTCATGGCCTTGCCATGCCATAGAGGCCGTCCAAAGGAAATTTCTAAAATATTTAATGTTTAGAGAGGACAATATTTATCCTCAGTGGGGTTTCAATCATGACCACATTCTTGCAAGATTTAAGGAACTGCCATTGGCTGTACGTCATAACTCCCAATCCGTATCAGTTCTCTATAAGCTTCTGAACGATTGCCTATTTCTGTTAGAGCAACTATCATTTCACGTTCCCCGTGTTGGTGCCAGGCATTAACCAGCTTTCTCCACAACCCTTGCTAGGTCAAACATTTTATTCCAATGTCCCATCTACAAAATTTGTAACAATTTTAATCGTATTTCTACACTATGCGACATGCATTTTGACGGTCTATCTGAAACATCTGCGCGAGGAGTCTGGGTATCCTTTGTAGCTTGCTACTTTGCTATGTACATGGATAATTTATGAGAATAATGTAAGCCTACAGCTTGTAAATCCGATATTCATATGGATGGTGAATTGATTTTTAGCTTTAGTTAATTTATTTACTTTATTAGTTTATATACTTTATATTATTAGCTTGTTTATTTATGTTTGAATTTCCTGTAAAGAGGCCATTGGCATGAAAATAAAGCTATTTATTTATCTAAAATTCTAAGAAATAAGCCTGTTCTTAATTATTTTGGCTGGGTTTCAATCAAATTCTATTTTAGAATATCTAGATACATTTCTTTATTCATATTTCCAACTATTTTGTGAATATACCCAGCCCATACACCGTCATACATCACCCAAACTTAATATCACGTCCTCCATGCTTTACGGTCTCAATGAAATCTATTTGACTTGAATATTGAGCTTCGGGGATGTATAACGGCTTACGAGTGATGTATCTAAATGTTTTAAAATAAAATCTGATGAAACTGTGGAACACACAGCCAAAACGGTAAAGAACTGGCTTATTTCTTAAGACTTTCAGGTATTACAGTGACAGGCACAAAGTCCTGACCTAAATTTAATAGGAAACTTATGATCACAATTAAAACAGACTCTAGTAAATATCTATGATTCTCCCACAGTCTTCATTAAACGTATTATGGGATTAAGTCCAAGAAGAATGGGAAAAATTTCACTACCGTAAGAATATTGTAAAAAGTACAATATAACGATTCCAAGGGTTAAAAAAGTTAGAGGTTAATGGATAATTAATTATGTCTAAATACTTGATAATAAATGCTATATGATTATATTTTAATATTATTTTCATTCTCCAATACAAGTATTATTTTCTTACAAAAAGTAATATTACTAAATATAGGATTAGTTTTGCACCATGGTATATATAAAATTTTTAGTATGAATCAAAAAATATAGAGAAAATGTCTTTTGAACTACTTTGTATACTGGAATTTTTTTAGGATTTATTCTATATCAACTTCTTATTGTAGCCAAAAATAAAAGCATTTCGACAAACAAAAGTTAGTATAATGAAAGGTAAAATAATCACATATTTTTATATTTGTTCAAATACAAAAACTTTGCGAACATTTGGACCACCAACAAAAAAAACATGTATATAAATTATATAAATGGCATAAACCACGCATGTATGAGCAATCAATATATTCCACAATTTAAAACATAAAAAGCGATAACATAAAAGCATACTTCTAAACAAAAAAAAAAATGGGGACAACGGTGCGACAATGGCAACCAAACAAAAAAACAATTAAATGAAAGGATAACGCAACAACTAAAATGACTAAAAACGACCCTTTCCAAAATATAAAATTTCAAACAAAAAAAAACAACAAAAAGAACCAACTAGAAACGAAAAAACTACCAAAACCAGGTACTAATTCAGGTGGGAAATATGTTGTTGAACTGGTAAATAGATGCCTTGAAATTTATTTTTGAAAAAATGTAACTTATATAAAAATTGGTTCACGCTGCCGAATCATCGATACTTCCATTTTTGTCCAAAATAACATTAACCTCTGCAATACTGTTGGTACTTCTATCTCCCAATCCAAAACCATTGTTAGCGCTAATGCTTCTCGTGGCCTGACTTAACACCCCGGTACTCCATGTCCTATGGTGACCCCAAGAGGGTCGTCGACGGTCAGTAAAGGGACTGGACGGGACGGAAACGGGCCCCTTTTGCTGTTCTTTGGGATAATCGTAGTCCGAGGAACTACCTGGTATGGCTATGGTGACTCGGGGAAGGAATGCTACGTATTTGCCCGAAAGGGCCTCGCGATGAAGGATTTCTTCCAATTTCTAGAAAGATTTGGAGGAAAATTCATATAGAAAAGCCCATTAGTGAGTCGATTGCATGGATAAAAATTACATTTATACAAACCCACTGTTGAAAATCCTAAGCAATTCTTAAAAAAACATCAATAAAATTTCAAAAAAGTTTTACCAACTTTAGGGAGTTTTTAGAATTTATATTATTTTCTTTTGAAAAACAGAAAAGGCACTTGGGATTAAAATATATATTTTTTAAATATATGCTATATATATATCAGACCAATACGGACAGTACAAACGTTTTTTTATAATTTAATACCAGAAAACACTTCTTAAATACAAAATACAGCTCTGCCAGGTAATTTATTACCCAAAATATATTGTTTATCGAAACGACGAATCATTTCATAAATTATTTACGTAAACTAAACAAAAAAGATCAAAGGAAGAGTATCACAGTTCTGAAAAATTGTAACAATAATTTTAAGCATAGCAAGTTAATCGAAAAATCCTGCTAATTGTATTTAGTTAAATAGCATGTACATTATTATAATTTTTAGGTTTTTTCTTGTTCTAGATCAGGGGATTCCAAACTACGGCCCGCGAGCACCAACATTCCAGTTAATTTGGATCTGTAAATATTTTATGTATATGTCATTTTTTAGAATGTTTTTCACACAGTTAAGTACTGCCAAAAGAGGAAAAAATCACGAAAAAATTTATGCAACTGATAAAAATGTGTCAGTGGACGACTCTTATAAAATTTCAGCAATCATGACTTTAAAATTTTTCTTTAAAAATATGTCTATACCGCAAATCGATCATATCCACTTGAAGTTATGTGGCAAGGCTTTCTATATCGGCGTTACAAAGAACTTTAAAAATCGTGATATTGTTTGCAATTGCATCAAGATTTGAAAAACGAGAAATTTATTTTTAAGACATCTTAAGGGAAATCTGTAAGATGTCAGTACTATACATTTAGCATGTTCGTAAGTAGTAGTAACAATACATAATGCACAGCATGCGCTTTGGCTATCTTCGCCGCAATGAAATGTCCTGGACACTTCCCAACCGAAATTGCAAACGGAGCGGAGTCCACCCCTGCACCGACTAGTCACAAAACCAAAATTTGCGCGTAATTCATAATTACAATTGATCGATAGCTAGCTAGATGTTGGCCCTTGAGACTCAGTAAAGGAATCAGCGTGACCCTTAGGCTAAAAAGTTTGGATACCCCTACTCTAGATAATTTACACCTAGAGGTTTTCTACCAGCAAGTTTAATAGAAAACTATTTCCCGATTTTAATCAAACAATAACCAGTTAATTAAACGAATACTCAACAGGTCGTATTTAAGGTTTATTTGAAGGTCATAGACAACAATATTTCTTGGGAAGTAGTAGATATCTATTGAACTTCCATTGTCTTAATTCTGTTATTGAATATGACGACGTTTCGTCCAGTAGTTATCTCTAGCCTTTTTCAAGTGAATATATATATATATATATATATATATATATATATATATATATATATATATATATATATATATATATATATATATATATATATATACAGGCGCGGATCCAGGAGGCGGTGGGGGCGATCGCCCCCTTCCCCCCAAGAGCTTTGAGTTCAGGAAAATAGACCCGATTTGTCCTCTCATACTACAGTTTATTAAAGAACTAGAGAGAGTAATAATTTTTTTCCCTTTTTTTCTTCGAAAACTACCTGTGTGTTCTTTAGTCCGGTGTCTTTTGCAAAAATCCCAGTCTATAATAATGGACTATCTGGGTTAGACAACAATAGATATTTGGAAGTATGAAGTGTTAAAATGGATTTTAATCCTTGTCATAGGCGTCGGAAGGAGGATTATTTTAGCACTAAGTATTTATAGCATAGAATATTATTTCGGTAATAAACTCAAAATAAAAAGTTTTTATAATATTATTTTATTTCTTATGATTTCTTAATAATTCACATACATTACAAAATATAGATAGACAGACATATTTAACACAAGTCACAACTATATTTTTATTATTTTTAATTTTGGCATAGAAACCGTTTTAGGCACATTCAGACTAAAACGTAGCCTAATTCTCTCAAAAAATTCTAAGTTATAATTTAAATACTTACAAAATATCAATTGTCAAAAATACAAGAAGTTAAACATATTTAAAAAAATAAATTCGTCCAAATAATATTAAAAATTTTTTGAGGCTATCGGTCACTTTATTATTAATTAAACACATTTTTAGGACATTTCACGTTTCACTTTATTTATTTCTTAAACCATCTGCAGAATTGCAATTAAACACTAAAAAAGGGATTCAAATGTAATTAATTTTTATATGTTACAGTTTAAAGTTGATCTAGTTCTTTTTATTTCCATTGCACTGATCTTTTAATTTAATTTACTTTATTATATGGAAATCCGAAAGCCTCAAAAAAAAAATAAACGTGTCAATTCTACACGCTTAAGAAAAGACACAAATACAATAATAAAATAATGAAAAAATTAGGGCTAATTGTAATTAAATATATATAAAATTAAAGAGTGGGACACACAAAAATGAAAATATATAAAAAAAAATAAAAAAATATATAAACAACATTAAACGATAAAATACAACAAAAACAAAAATTTATATAATAAATTGTGTAATAAGTAATTGGCAAACATTACGTATCTAATTCGTAATCAAAGTCAGTGAAGCTATCTTTGCTCATATTAATTATAATTGGAAAATCTTTCAAAAGTTCAGTTAAATTACTAATTTTGTTAGTTGTGTTATTTTTAGCAACTCTATCTTTTACTTGAGAGAGATATTTCCTTCTCCAACGGACAGTTTCTGGACGATCTATAAGAATAGATTTCCTATCTGGTTTTTCCCACCAAAAATTAAGTTCTATGAGCAATTTCCAGAGCTCAGTTCTTTTAATTTCAGGTAAATCCCGATCTTCATTAATTTTACTTAGAATTTTGTCGACGGTTGGGATCTACTTCTCATAATAAAATGTTTTTTATTTATTGCAGTTTTCATCTCTTCTTCCAATGAGTTTTTTCGTCTGCCGGTGATCGAATGTGGCTTGAGAGTATTAACAAGTCCAGTCGTTTTTTTCTCCTTCAGTGTTCGATAGATAGTAGATTTTCCAACTCCTGTCATGTTGGAATACATCTCAACAGAGCGTATAACATTATTATCTAGATATTGATATTTTAAGGCATCATAAAGATTCATCATAATAAATTTTTCTTGAGGAAAAAATGCCTTGGTTTAACGATTTTGGAATAAATGTAGAGGTGGAAGCCATATCTTTTGGATATCTCACTAATCTCAAATAATACATAAAAACAAGCGCAAACAACATAAATCACTAAACACACTGTAAGGTCTACTTTACTAGCTGACAGAAATTAAATTGAACTATCAGAAGTTGTATTGTTGCAGAAAATTTATAAAAGCTTTATTATTAAATATAATTAGATTTACGACAGTCCTCAGTTACTTGCGGCACTGGAGCAGGTAAGTTGGAGGTTTCGGTAACAGTGTCATTACTCTCTCTAGTTCTTGAATAGAGTAAAGGAATGTGTATGCTTGTGATCGCCCCCCCCCTCCTTCCTCCCAAGAGCTTTGAGTTCAGGAAAACAGAACCGATTTTGTATTATGTGTATGCTGCTACATAAAGTTAAGCATCCTACAACATTTTTACTTGTGAAAAGTAACTTCGAGCTCCTTTTTACCATTGCGATTTTTGTAACTATACACTATGCTGAAGAATTTACCATGATAATGTTTAATTTTTTTTATTAATCACTGCCACTTTTTACTCATAAAAACACTAAAAATTATTTATGATCCAATCGTTCATTTGCCACATATAAAATGGCTGCCGCTCAAAAACAGTAACAAGCGCCGAACATTACTGAAATGACATACGCGGCATCTCTCTTTCTTAATCTAAGCTCGATACTTTACGTATGATCTCTCCTAAGGAATTTTGATGTCGCAACATCACAGATTCCTCACTTCGTCAAAGTCTTATACTTCTCACAAGAATTACTTCCTTCTAAATCCGGAAAACATCATGCTTAATACATCGATAACAAGAATGGCAAGGAAATATATGAAATTAATCGTGAAAAATTTAGAATTTTAACCAATGCAGAGATGCAAACAAATGTATGAAACTGATCATGAAAAATTTAGAATTTTTAACCAATGTTTAATGGCCACCCCGTTCCCGAACAATGAAAATTAGCATACATTTCATTAATTCACAAAAAAAGAACCAAAAAGGACCCCAACAAATCTTGTGGTACTTCTATTACCAGCACTATGAGTCGCCTATGAAGGGATCATAGAGTGAGAGAGCCGGAAGGTCCTATACTAACGACATATTTTGCCTAAAACAGATAATTGAAATCGACGGTGTAAAACATCTAACCTTCATTGGCCTCCAAAAGGAATACGATATAATAGGGTAGTGTGCAATCAAGAGAAACTGATGACGGCAATTATTTACTGCTCGAAGGCAACACTAGACTCGATCCGTTTCTTTCTTCAGTATAGTGATACTAACCGGTTTTTTTGCGCCCTCTTGATATATGGTTTTTGTGGATGCGACGTCATTACCGCTTTTCTAGCAAAACCTATGAGATGCATAAAGTGGTCAGGCGACAAGAAATGCACTTCTTAGCAAGGTACAACCTTACTCAGGCATAGTAGAATATATTAATGCGGCTTATAAAACTACAAATGCAGTTATAATGCTCTCAAGTAAACCCTTCCTACAGACTCTCGGTTGATACTTCAGTACTGGAAAGGTGCAACTTTTATCATTCGAACCTCTGTCGCACCACTTCTAGAGTTTGTTAATAGGTATTTTATTTTTTATGTCAATATTCGAAGTATAGGATTAGGTGTACTACTTGGATGGAGATTTGCGATCTAACTCGGTTTCTACTAATTTGTTTCGTTGGTAAGGGTGACCGGAAAACACGCTTGAGGAGCAATACTCTTTCCTGATGTGAAACAAGAGTTGGTGAATCAATGCAGATCACTGTAACCGTCCGACATCACTTTGGTGATTCTTATTTCATCATGATAAGCATTATAAAATTCGGTGTACTTACGTCTTTTCTTAAATTAATTTCAGGTTGGCATATATACGAATATAGAAAGTGACAACTTGATAATTCTTAGAAAAAAAACAGGCACTAGGATGCTATTTGAAAGGAGAACACTATTACAGTCAGCTGCAACCCCCGATGGAATAATATTGCAGGTAATTGCAAATTAAATGATCACTACGGCATTATAAACAAAGCTTTACTTAAGCGTTAAGAAATGACTTTTAACAAGAGAACTCTATAGATAGTAGAAGTTGGATTGCACGCATGACAAGATCCGGCTCTGCGCTTCTTTCCAATACCGTGAACTACAACAGTTTTAACTCACAATGCCTGAAAAAAAAAGTTGAAGCACACTGAGAGAGATATAATATGATGGGATACCCTTCATCTAACGGTGGCCTCATCGTTGATACCTATGGTATATAGTTTGATAACGGCGGGTAGTGCCCTTACAATTCCATGCTTATTTTGCCCATATTATTTTAAGTTCCATTAAATCTATAAAGTACTGACTAGGTGTGCATTGCCCTTGAGAATGACTTGGAATACAAAAGAGTCGTACATAGAGCTGACAACCAGTAGAAAATAGAAAAATTGGCGAATAATCAAAAACTGTGGTGTTTTTTATGAATTACGGCTGTGTCAGATCTTATTTGTTTATTATGTAATGACATCGGAACAGAAACGGACCAAAAGGTTTTGCTTCTTCTTGAGCTCAATCAAAACGCACTTAAAACTATTTAAAAAACTGTCGTTGCTGTAGTTACCTATTAGGTACGGGCATTTTTGGTTGTTTTTTACTTGTTAATCAGAGCTGTGTATTTAGGTTGAAACTTCCTCTCCAACAAAGATTTTCGCGAGACGTGCCTCACTAGATAAAATTTTTGAAAATCTCTAATGTTCCAAAATTTCATAAAATGTCGAAATATCCTGAAAAATTTAGAAAAGTAATTTTTATATATACGGATCAACCTACAAAATTTTCAGGATTCTTGAAGAGGCCGGATATTTTTCTATTTAATATATAGAAGTAGACATACAAATTTTTGTTGTAAGTTATTTAGCGACGTATTATTTTAAAATCATCAAATCTAAAATTATAATATTAGTATTACATTAAACAACAGAAATGTTCCAATAGATTAACTGAATTTGAGAGTGTGTTTCGTAGATGCCATTAGCATGATTAAATAAACAAATAAAGGAATCACTTCAAATCGTTTGTGTTTACCAGTAATAGATAGTCTTCCTAAAATAAAAATCACATCATGGAACCACTCGAAATTTTTATCTTATCTGATTATTATACCTTGTACTAACGTTAAAAACGATTTATTTTTTAAGCAATAATACTTTCGCAGCATTACCGTTTTTTAACTATTAATAAAATAATTTCTAATACATAATGCATCATCATCATCATCATGGCGGTCCTGGTGGTCCTGGCGGACCAGGAGGACCTCCAGGAAGTGGTTTTGGAGGTCAACATGGTGGACCACCAGGACAATCATGGGGTGGGCCCCCAGGTGATTCCTGGGGCGGACCCCCGGGTGGTGCCCCAGGTGGATCTTGGGGCGGACCTCCAGGTGGACAACATGGAGGTCCGCCATCGAATTGGGGTAACAATCCCGGTTTTGGTCCAGGATCTCATGGAGGACCAGGTGGTTTTGGAGGTGATCCAGGATGGGGAGGACCCGGTGGATTCGGAGGGCCAGGTTCGCAGCACGGAGGACCAGGATTCGGTGGACCAGGTAAATATATGGGTCAAAAAAATATTTATTTTATTTGAAAACTAGTATTAATTATAAACATTATGAAAGAAAGAGTTATTTGAATCTTAGCACAACGATCAATGTTGCTATTTATTCAAAATTTAAAAAACTATCCCTTGTTAAACAAACATTTTTTATAACATTTTTTCACTGCTATATAATTGGTTAAACTGTTATTAACTTTAACTGACTGTATAAAACCCAACTATATCTTTATAGGAAAATAGTGTATAGTAAAAAGTATAAATTTAAAAATTTATAGCGGTTGTTGTTAGTTGTAAGAAAATCTTCCCAAAAGGTAATTTTTAGCAAACAGAATCTTTCAGAAATAATAATTTTAGTTAGTTTAAGGTTTAAATAGACTAAGGCAAGTGCAGCTGAAATTTACTTACTTATCTAATTTGTACATAGAAAACCTTCTAAACTTAACTTAAATCGAAGACATCCTTAAATTGTCCTCGAAACTGGCCTCTATTTGGTAATTTAAACTTTATATATTTCTTAGGTGCACCTTGGACTTTCAAGTATCTTTGTTTTAAATTAATGTATTTTGACTGGTTCTCTGTAATTAGTTTGGCGTCTTAAGCAATTTTAGTTTTTTGTTATTTAAAACGTTTCGAACCGACTAATTTATTTCACAAATTATGCAAGATAAAAGATACAGAACAATCTACGTATCAAATGTACACTTGTACAAAAGTTGTGGTACGTTAAGGTTTATTTTTTCTTATACAATGGCAAATTTAAAGGTTTATGTAGTATTTCCTGTACCTAAATTCCTTTTAGTTAATATTTTCAATTTTAGATTTAATGAAAATAAAATCGTTTAATTTTTTTTTGTGAAGATAACTAATTTTTGACAAATATCTTCTTTTCACATGTTTAAAAAAAATATAACATTGTATTTTTACCGAATTACACATAAACTTTTTTAAAATGTCGGGGGAAATCAACATCTGCAGTAATATAGGGGGAAGTTTGATCGACTCCGATCAAACTGTATTTCAAACTATTACAGATTTATCAAAACGGCTGACTTTTTCCTTGTTACATAATTTGTAAAATAATTGATCAATTCGGAACTGTTTACACAGATTGTATATAGTTTATACAAAATTATTTTTTTTTCAATCTCTCTGTGGTAAGTTTTAAATTGCAAGATATAAAAATGTCTTAATAGGTCCTACGCAAACTTCAATCTGAGGACTAGTTTATTATGGCATATTACAGCTTGCATATTTTAGTATTACTTATTTCACTTATTTACCCGCATTTTTAGTAAGCTACATTAAATACATATTTCGACATCTTTTATCTAGAAGTTATTTAGAAATCAAAACACGTAGAAAGTTTAAGAATAAATTGCACAACATATTTATTGAACTAACCTAACATTATCGGCAGTGGTTTTCAAGAAATTGTTTTTTAAATAAATTTAATACCAAGTATTTGGAACATTATCGGCAGTGGTTTACAAGAAATTGTTTTTTAAATAAATTTAATACCAAGTATTTGGAAAATGAAGGCATATGTTATATAAGAGATTATATAAAAAAGGAAATGATGGAATTGAAAAAAAGTATTCATTTATTGGTAAAACATTTCAATTGATTAAAATTTGTAGTCAACGTTATTGAGAGCTTGGCGGCTATAAAGGAAAGATATGCATCTGGTTTCAATGCACTCATTGACGCTCTTAGGAATAAATCTAAATAAATGGTCAATTTTCTCATGAGGATTGCAACTTAAATTACATCATATGTTTGCGGATAATATATCCTCTGATATCCCTTAACCATTCTACTAGTGAAAGATTCATTGACCATGGTGGCCAAGACATTAAATCAGCTTTGGCTTCTTTAAAATGATTTGAATTAACATGTGCAATCTCAAAGCGAATGGGATTTGAAAGTATTTGAAATTACGCTAGCAAATCTAGGTTTAAATTTTCCTACTAAACTAAACTACCGTTCGTTTGAAAGTTATAGACAATGTTGATGATTGACTAAAATGTAGTTGTCGGACTTGCATTGTCTTTATTTTTACTTGTTTGTACGACGTTTCGATTAGGTTGTATCTTTAATCGTTATCAAATATAAACTGAATGTTTGTCTTAACGCTACGAGCTTACATATGGATTGGGTCCATTGAAGCGCGAAGTTTTGCTTCACTGTACACACCGCAATGATTTGATGTTATACAGTAATGGTTGTCAAAGATTGCGTATTTCAACACTGAATTTACTGAAGATTCCATTATTATTTTTAATGTAATCTGCTTCTATAAATTTTCTATTTTTTTTAATGTTGGGTTCCATATATAGACAATGTTGATGATTGACTAAAATGTAGTTGTCGGACTTGCATTGTCTTTATTTTTACTTGTTTGTACGACGTTTCGATTAGGTTGTATCTTTAATCGTTATCAAATATAAACTGAATGTTTGTCTTAACGCTACGAGCTTACATATGGATTGGGTCCACTGAAGCGCGAAGTTTTGCTTCACTGTACACACCGCAATGATTTGATGTTATACAGTAATGGTTGTCAAAGATTGCGTATTTCAACACTGAGTTTACTAAAGATTCCATTATTATTTTTAATGTAATCTGCTTCTATAAATTTTCTATTTTTTTTAATGTTGGGTTCCATATATATTGCCGCAGCTTCAGACCATTTTATATGGTGTTGTTTCTCCGAGGCGTATTCTGCAATACCTAATCTCGAAGTTTCTCTTTTTTGTCTATGTAATTCTAACTTCTAGTGGTCGCTTGGTTTCTCCACACAATCAAGAAACTTTGTAAACACATTCTTTCTTATCCGTAGTTTTTGGTTTTGTTTTTGTTAAATGAGCTCTGAATGTATTTCCTGATTTGAAGGCTGTTTTTATATTGTAACTGCTGACAATTAGTCTTATTTTCTCCCAGGTTTCTTTAATATACGGAATTGTGAAGAAGGAATGTGTTTCTTGCTGTTCAATGGTCTTTGTTCTAAGGTTATTTATAACATCGTTAATTAATTTTAAAGGATAACCATTTTGTTGTAAATCAGATTAATGTTTGCTACCTCTTTTTTAAATGAATCGGAATTATTGCATATAGATGCACGATTTTAGAGATTGCGTATAATTCCTCGTTTTGTTCTAATCATTCTGTTATAACAAAACGAGGAATTATACGCAACCTCTATAATGGCGCTGTATTTATATGAAATAATGCCGATTCATTAGAAAAAGAGGTAGTAAACATTAAATCCGATTTACAACAGAATAGTTATGTTATAAATAACCTTAGAACAAAGACCATAGGACAACAAGAAAAATATTGCTTCTTCACAAGGGAACCTCGGAGAAAATAAGATGAACATACAACATAAAAACGGCCTTTAAATCAGAAAATACATTCAGAGGTAATTTAACAAAAACAAAATCAAAAACTACCGATAAGAAAGCATGTGTTTACAAAGTTCCATGTGAGTGTGGTAAAATAAATATTGGAGAAACCAAGCGTCCAGTAGAAGTTAAAATTAAGGAACATAAAACTCATACACAAAAAGGAGAAACGTCATGATCTGGTATTACAGAACACGCCTGGAATAAACAACACCATATAAAATGGCCTGAAGCTGCGGCAATATATATGGAATCCAACATGAAAAAAAGAAAATTTATAGAAGACGCTTACATTAAAAGTAATAATGGAATCTTCAGTAAACCCGGTACCGAAATATCTAATATTTGGCAAGCATTACTTTGTAACATCAAATCATTGAGGTCTGTACAGTAAAGCGAAACTTCGCGCTTCAATGGACACAATCCATATATAAGCTCGTAGCCTTAAGACAGACATTCAGTTTATACTTAATAAAGATTAGAGATACAACCTAATCGAGACGTCGTACAAATAACCAAAAATAAAGACACTGCAAGTCCGACAACCACATTTCAGTCAAACTAAACCACTGTAAAACAAATCGCTAAGGAATTGTAAAACAAATTAAAATGAAGTACCTTTAAAAAATTAGTGTAAGCAATTTTTAAAAAATGCTTTTCTTGTGTCAGACATAAATAAATTTACAAAAAATTATTAAATTACAGAGATTTTTACTCAATGTATCTTTCTCTATGTCACTTAATATGTAAACACATTTATTTTGATTTTTGAAGTATTTGAAACTATATTTTTTTAGGTGGACCTGGTGGACCCGGTGGACCTCCATACTAATTAAATAAGTCCAATGAAAGTTATTCGTCGGCTGCTCTATATTAAAATTTTATTGTTATAAATTAGCAGCATAAACATTTTTATACTTTTAATCTGTACTATATCTTTCAATTTGGTAAATCGTTATACGCCAACACAGTGTAAAATGATAGAAGGTTCTGGTAGATCTTAGGTTTGTATGTACGATAATGTATATTATTATTTTAAAATATAGAAGTATTACTATGTATGATTTACTTTTTATTTAAAGTAACTAGATATATATTAAATAAATTATTTGATTATTTCACATTTACCCAAGTCTTAGAATATTCATATAAAAAAATAGTTACTTACCTCACTCCTCATTTCTCTCTAAAGTTACTGTAGTTAAAAATCAGTGTGTATACATATTTTCCATTACATTTTTTATTCTTAAGAACATAGAGCTGTTCAGAAAATATAAAAGTAAAACTTTTACAGTCATCAGCTATTTGACAGATTATATATCTCTAAACGTAGCGCAACTTTAATAGTTTTGCTATAAAATACCGCTGAGTTCTGTATACAATAATTTACTTGAGCGGTAAATTCCGTTTTGTCTAAATGAGTTATAATTGCAGTATGATACTGCAGGGGTATGTTCGAAGATACTGATGAATCGATGAGACAAAAATACTATGTGTGGTCAAGCCATCCTCAAGCGAGGGAACGGGGCGACAAATCACATCTTATTAATGTAGATCTGGTCACCATGTTAAAATTTGAAAAATTACATTATGTTATAATATGTATATACGAACTTTTTGTAGAAACTCAGTATAATACCCACTATAAACTGTACTAATAAGAAGATAACTTTTCTTATGGATATTTTTGTGTACAAGAGGGAGAAAGAATGTCTAAAAAAACCCGTGCGGCACCGCGATTGACTCTTATGTGGCACAAAATTTGGAAGTTTTAAACCCACAACGGAGTATAACTAAAATAACGAAGAGACTATCTCTACAAAAATGTATCCATAAAGTCGTTAGAATTTCTGTAACCTTGACTAGCACTTTAATGAATAGATTTCAACAAGAACTATTATCACACCACACACGTGCGTTCTTTGTTGGAGCTTGTTTAATAATATTTTGTATATATTTATTTTCAACACATTTAGTCATGTCGGTAATTATTTACTCATTACACGGCTCCAAAATTAATAATTTTTTAAAATAGATAGATTTTGGGGTTTGGAGATATTCCTTTTTAATATGTTCCTACGAGCCGTTTTACACACACAAGAATCATAGCCAAAATTTATCTCATAATTATGTTGAAAATTTTTATAAAACTAATTTGCTGTTTTACACATCAAAGAATTATTGTTTAAATTTTGGTGAAAATTTTCGGCATAAAAATATAGAACGTGTTCGAGCCGTTTAACACATACAAGAATTATTCCGAAAATTATAACAAAAATTTTCAACAAATTTTTGCCGAAAATTCTTTGGAGATAATTTTTACAATAAAATACCACGCGAAAATCGACGCAGAATAAAATTTGTGAATTGACAATCCGCGTTTGGTAATCAACCTAATCTAAATATTTACTCATTGTTTCTTGCACAAAATATCCCTTATTTTGTGGTTTTTTGATTATATATGTTTGGAAACTTTCATATTTATGACATTTTAAGGTTATCCCCAGATTATATCTTCCTTCCCAGATAGCACAAGATTTCCATTGGATATCCAGAATAGGTACATATAATGTCCTGTATGTCCATGGAACGTTTATGGATGTCCATTAGATGTGATGACCTGTAATCTATATGGACGTCCATATCTGGATGTCCAGTGTAAGTCCATCAGACGTCCATTAATTAAATTTCGGGTTGTCGGTAAAATCGGATACTGTAATATCGGCCTGTAGAATTGTCATTTCTTAACCCGCCGGCCCGCCATGATCACAAAATATCCCCTCAGATATTTTGTGCCCATTATTGTGTTGACGTCGAGCTAAAAAAGACCTTTGGAGTTTTAGTTGAGCTAAAATCAAGTGTGCTTTTTATTTGAAGAAGATGCCACCGTTAAAGGTAAGTATAATTATTTTTAATTTAATTTTTTTAATTGTACCAAAAATTACCGAACGAAACTACAGACATGCCCGACGAAAAGCTGATAATTTAGTATCAAACTCGCACAAATTTGAAAGTGAACAAAATATTCAGTATCAAAACACGTATGTTAAAATATAGCTTTTGTAGCTATACTTTTTCATACAATTACTTATTTAAATGGAAATTACTACAAATAAGTGCAAATATTTTGATAGGCCAATGAATTTTGTATCTTGTTGGTTAAAATGGAGCACAGATATAGTTGTAAATTTTAGAGAAAATTCTCTCTAACAAAGTCATTATTGAGTAATCAGTCTAATAAGATTGCTGGCATTAATAAATGTTATCAAAATTTATAATGGAATAAAAGCTATAGCAAATTTGAATAATTATATTAATTTTTGTATGACTATTTTGGATTAAACGCTAGTAAAAGTTTACATTGATGTGTATTTTTGTGCAGTATAATTGTTTAAAAATATATAATAAAGTTTTGACAGTTCGACTCTAGGTTTAGACTTATAATTTAATTTATTTTAATTATTTTTTAGATGGATTTTCCACAGATTGGTCCAAATAAAATTCCTATGTGAAAGCCAATTTGTACCACATTAGAGAGGATATTCAGGTAATCTTAAATAGGGAAAAAACAACAAGTATCTACAAAGAATTTTCTGCAGGAGTTCAACTATCCTTTTACTTAAGAAAATAATCAGCTGCCTCAAGCCACATAAGATCTTCAGGACAATTTAAACTTCAAAGATGCAGTAAGTTTATTACACTTCTCCTGAAATAAAAGCTGAAACTTATTCGAGTAATGCTTCTTTATGTGTATGAGTCTATTGATAAAAAAAAAACTTAATTTACAGGATTATTTTATATATATTTTTTTACTTTGATTCTTAAAGTCAAAAATATTCTTAGGTTAGCATATGTGGAATTAACGTTTAATTATCTCAATAAAGTAATATAATTTTAGGTTTTACAATTAGCGAAAATTGGAGGAAATTATACCTATTAACTTATTAAAAGATATTTTATTGTAACAATGACAGATAGCCTTTCCAAAAATTATACATATGATGGAACAGTAAAGTGCCCTTTAAAGAACTTATGTTCACTATTTGTAGGTAAGTTACCACTTAAATATAAAAATTTGATGAAAAAAATCTCTCTGTTTTATTTGTCATACTCGTAAATAATAAGAACAAATTAGGTGTCAGATTTCACACGTTGAACTCTAGATCCTCTTGTTCTGATAATACCCAGACAAAAAGTGTGTTAAAATTTTTTTTCTGGTCTGTTGGTTTAAGCACTCTAAGCAATAACGATCCATTTGGTTATATGTATATATATATATATATAGAGAGAGAGAGAGAGAGAGAGATATTTAAATTCCTACAAAACCATAAAATACTGCATCATTTAACGTTAAACCTTATTAATTTTCAGCTGCGGTAGAAGAATGGGGGGCCGAAAAAAAAACGGCCGAAGACGAGATTAGACAATGGCAGAAGAGATTAAACGACAGAAATAAATCTAGAAAAAAATAATTATTGTAACAATAAAAAGTCTTTATTTAAATAATTGGTATATTTTCTATTACCCAATTGAAATTGTACCTATTACTATGGAACCAGATAACTTATTCATAGCGATCCTTCTACAGCTTGAACAATTTAAATCAATTGAAGCTATATTTTGTAGCACTTGCAATTCGACTAATTATAAAATTTTATATTCTTATATAGTATTCTATTAAAAACTTGACAATTGTAATCAATAAGTGTAATATGTGGATCCAGTTCCTGTTACCTGGTTCGCTAATGTAATTTATATCTGTTTAATTTTTGGGACTAATAGGGCCATCTATGGTTACTTGTTATCGACGTTTTGATGACATGAGTGGTCTGTGTCTTCAGAAGTGCAGATTAATTAGGTACTGTAAGCTCTCGGACCCGAAGCAAATTCTGAAAATATCTACCATTCACGTTACCGGAACGTCAAGAAGAGGGAACCATAGATTATGACCTATTTATCCAAAAAGCACAATACCATCGGATAATATGTCCACAATCAAGAATGTACAATATATGGACATCCAAAATTAGTCCTATTAATATCCAAAAATGATCCATACTTGGACAATATATGTAATCCAAAAAGACGTCCATGAGTGGGACAAACGTATAGTCTAGTGGATATCCATAGGATGTTGGTGGACAAATTCTGGACATCCCATGGATACCCAGTATGTCCAGCTTTGGATAAACGATGGATATCCAGTGGACTGAAGTGTGCTATTTGGGTTTTAACTGCTGGAACGTCACACGTTATGAAAATGCGCATTAGCAACGACAAAATTTTCATCAAAATTATATTCAGACTTCTTGTACGTATCACACAGGGTGGTATGTTATTTTAAAAATTATCTCCAAAGAGTTTTCGGCTAAAATTTGCTGAAAATTTTTATTATAATTTTTGGATTAATTCTTGTGTGTGTAAAACGACTCTTACTTCAGACGTTAGGTTGTCATTGACAAAACTTTTTTTAATACCAAACAAAAAAAACAGTCCTTGGCTGTATTCTTTTGAGTAAATTATCACTGATCAAAGTGAACAAAGTGAAACTGATAACTTCATGTTCTTTTGAATATGCATTTACTTGTCATTGGATCGAAGTGATCATGATTACTTCAAGTGACAGAACTGAAAGTGATAATTATTCAAAAGAAAATACCTCTTATGCAATGATGGAAGTTTACCATTTAAACAATGATTGTATAGTGAACAACGTTATTCCTTAAAAAAAATTCCAAGATTTTAATAATTTTAGCAAAAAATAAATTAATAAAGTAAAGGACGAAAATGGCAAATAAAGCCTTGAAAATCTAACTTCTAAATTAGGTACACTTTAATAAAAAATATTTCAAAAATTAAATATTTCCGCCGTATTTTATTCATTTTTGTAATCTACAGCCCAAAATTCGTCTATTTTGGAAAATATTTCATTTTTGCGCGGTTTAATATAATTAAGTAATTACCATAGTATTATCATAGTGCCGTCTTTCTTTCATAAATTGAAATGCGAAGCATTCAAAAGAACAAATTTCATAATATTATTACCATATAAACATTGATTCAATCTTTCGCTACTTGGACACACACACACACTGTTTCGCTCTTCTATTTCTTGATAACCACGCCGATTCTATGCTATCCTTTTCTCATTGCATCATCTGAACTAATACAACATTTTAATCGGTAAGTCAAATCGAGAATAAAGGAAACATATGAATTTCTGATTACCTAAATTATTCCATAGACCCAAACGGCGTTTGCACTTCCCCATTCACTCATCCCAGATATACTAAGATAAGGATGGAGTTCTGTGGGGTGACTGTCAGGCCCTAGGTGGACACTGCATTTCCTATAGACTTCCGGCCAGTTCGAGCGGTTCCAAGTAGCAATGCCTTTTGCATAGCCTTATACAAGCCTTCGTTAAGGCTCAATCCCTTGATTTTAAACAGAATACTCTTCGACTCTACGCCGGTTGTTGATAGAATTATGGGGATCGTTCGGACGCTACTGATTCCTCACTGTCGTATTTGTACCTCCACGTCTGTGTATCTGCAATCTGCTCATTATGCTTGTCCCTTAGATTGTTGTTATTAGAAATGGCGATTTTTATTAGTGTTGCTCGCCTGGATGTTGTAAATTAGGTCTGACCTGTTATGTGCCAATGTATGATCCGTAAGTACAGTTCGATCCCAGTAAGCTTAAACTCGTTATTCTGCAGTATTCATAGTATGACACTTTCTCTACCTGCAACAGTTTGAATTTTTCTGCCAGTCCTTGATGGATGATTTTAGCAGTTGAATCATGTCTCTCTTGTTCTCCGATGCGGCAAATGATTGGCACCCTCCTGTTATATTCTGAATTGTTTCTGATGTTCGACATCCATATCAGCATTGGTCGTTATATATCTCAGATAGTTTTCCGCCTGATCCTGGATAGCTAGCTTGGATAGCACCTATATTATTATTATTTTCAATATGTAAATAATATCCAACACTATTAACCGATAAAAATAAGTTTCTGAATCCTCTTTTTGTTGATATTAATTATAAACTTCGCATTTGTAATAATTTTTAATACTTAAAAATACCCAAAAAGTCAGGACAAGCAAAAAAACTATTTGTGTGTCAAACATCAAAGAAGCCCCTCCCCCACCGACCATAAACCACACTCAAATTTAATGTTGTTTAAATCCACTGGTATCACCAAAAGCGCCTCCACTAAGATACTTCACTAAATATATCATTCAGAAAATATCTTCACATAGTGAACAAATTAACAATAACAAATAAATTAAGAATTTCTCATGATAAAGATAAAAATAGTTATTATTATTTCCTTTTCTTGAAAATTAATTTTTCATTTTAATATAACGATTGTATTTAAACCATCACCAATTTTGTACGAAACGTATAAAAACAATTTTTATTCTACTCTATACTCATTCGCCGTATGAAAGGCATTCATCAATATTCTATCTACCCAATATTGGAAAATTATTTCATATTATTTTGTATTACATTTAATGCACGCTACATAAATATTTCGTGGGGATCTGTGTTTCCGATAAAAATCAAAGAGTTTGAATGGAAAAAAAAAGCGCATCGAGACGCAATTTGAATAATGGCACATCATAAACAAAAAAAAAACGTTAAACGGTAGTTTGTTTGATTTCTTGAAATTTTTATTTGTGTGCTTTTATAAAATGGTAGAAATGGTGCGTAGTGCCACAATTGTACATCGACCTACATAAGCATTCCAGATGCATAGGAGCTAATTCTATGGTTTTTATATGTGAAGATCACTTTAATGTGCGTATATCTGTATTTTTAAATTACTGCAATATCTTATGGTTGTTACAAATTTAAATCAGTGTTCCTTGTCTCATCAAGTGTATATAACGTATGTAGTCTACAAATTATTTGTTCTAGGACAAGGCATTGTTATTCTCTTACGAATTAGAATGAGGCTAAACCCTTGCAGACCTAGAAACCAAAGAAATTTGTTATAACAAGATGTAAACTTATTTTTGACATAACCTATATCGTTATTTTATACTCAAGTTTTGATATCACTTTTGAGTGAATACTTTGTCTAAGTAAATTGCAAGTAATACTTACATTGAGGTTTTCATGCTTTGGAAATCCGCATCATAAAAATATGGATTATTTTTAAAGAAAAGTCCAGTGCATCTATTACGGGAAGGTTACTGTTGTCCGCCTGCACAAATTTATCTCCATCTTGATATTTATAATCAAGTAACTTGAAAAGTAACTAAACTATAAAAGAGTCATAAGATTCATATCAGTAGTTAACTCAAAAACCGCTCGATAACACCTGGTTTTGTTAATATCGCGTATCACTATACTAACATCCTGTTTGTTTACTTATATGTGACGTCACCATAGTTACAACCAATTGTGAAACGTTTTCTATCACGTAATAAAAAAAATACGTTTTTTTACGGAATATAAACTTATTTTATTCGGAAAATCAATAAAATACGTTTTTTACGCTGAAACCTATTAGGATGACAACAATTTGTAGGATATTTTTAGAGTCAAATAACCTATTCTAGGATGAAAAATTACGTTAAACGTATATGTATGTTGGTATATTCTATAGTTTGATTAAAATCGTCAGACACCCCTTTATTGATGAATAGTCTGATTTTAATGAATTTAGTGACATTTTTTATTCATTAATCATATTCGATCCAGAGAGAAAATGCACCGCGATTTCATATTCAAAATTAAACTATTGAATTAAGAATACATTTTTTCACGTCCTTTTTTAACCCAGAATTGCATAGATGAGCTGTTTTGAATGAGGATGATATACTTAGCCTCAATGAGTATGCAATAAAAAAATATATTTTTATACCGTTTAGTATAAAAGTGATAGATGGTTTAAATAAAATCACTTTAGTCAAATAATTTTGTTTTTCTTAGTATTGTTTTTTTAGTGTTCCCGAGAATTTAGATAAATTCATTTTTCAAATTGATCCGACAAGTTATTACAGCGGCACGCTTGCTCGATTTCTGCTAATGTTTCAGTATTACATGGACTTTCATGATAATTTAATTTAACAAAGCCTAATTCCTTACTCCAGAGTTCACCAAGAGACCGCATGCGACTTAACGAGGTTTCACGGCAGATTTCAAGTCTTTTGTACTTTGTTCATCTCATGAAGCTCATTTTTCTTGATATTTTTGTTTTTTTTTTGCAGTTTACTCTGTATTTGCGTTGCAGATTGTTTGGTTTGACTACTCATGTTGGCTCACACGAACACTAGACAACTAAATGGTCAACAGACGCAGAAATCTGTGCAGAGGGGCAATATTCTCATACAACGGGGTGCCTCTGGTATTCCGATGATGGAACATTCACGACACATCATTTTTAGACACCTCGGTGCAAGTTACACACTTTGATTTAGATATTGTGACACGTGCCATCCAAGTATCACACAGTCCTTGGCGCGTTACCAACCTTGGCTTAGGTGGTGTAGTCGTTGCGGAGAATTACCGTCACCTTGGTTATCATCACCTTTGCAGTCATTATCAAGGTTTGAGGTATGGGAGTGTGGCTATGAATTCAAGCAGTTGAATCCAACAACGAGACTCTTAGCTGTAACCATTACAAAAATACGATCACTTTCCTAATCATTATAAGACTTTTAGGGTTTAAAAAATCGTATTGTCACTCGTTTAAAGCTCCATCCATATTGCACGGCATGTTTATGTACAGTGCAGCGCAAAATTGATATCTATTTGCCGCGCCATCGTTACAGGTCGAACATCTAGTCTATGTAATATATTATTAGGTTTGATTTCAAATTACAAAACATTAAATTAATAGTTTATTAGAATATCTTCGATGGTTTTTTTTCGTAATTTAATTGGAGTTGAAGGAGAAATTCTCTATCCTATGAAAATATTTTAGAATGAATTGTTTTTACACGTGTATGTATGGCTCTGGCTTATACCCTGGTAACACAATCTGCTCGGCAGACAATGCTGAAGAAATGACATACTATCTTTAGAGCATATTTACAGCAGAAATCCGTAAGACGCTGCCATCTATGAAATATTCTTGACGATCTACAGCAGAATTAAGTACGATTCTTCCAATTTAATTTTTCAAACCGTAGAGCAGATTCATAAGTAAAACGTATGCAAAACATCAGTAAGATGCTGGATATCAGAGCGAGAATATTTTAAATCGTATGATGAACTTACTCAAAGCTGCTGTCCCGTCATTATCCATCAGCATTTTATGTAAGTAAATATATAAAAGTCGGAAACAGAAGAGATATGGTTCGGATTAAGCTTACAGATGCAGATTTGTTTCAGAATTGAGAAATGTTTGCTACCAGGGTACTTACAGGCCAACACCTCTCATTTTGTTAGGGTTTATGTGACTGGATATTATAACCGCTTTACCTAAAGTACAAATGGTTTCGAATATGAATCTGACATTTTGTTACCGATATACGGCGTATTTAAGTGATTTTTTGATTTATACCCACAAATTTTTAATACTGTTTTATGGTGTAACAAACTTTATAATTAAATTTAGTTTCTAAAAAGATAGTGGTAACTTTTCTGCTTTTTAGCTTTCTAAAATGAACATTACCCGTGTTATTTTTCTTATGCGAGTAGGTCTTAACATTCAACAATTAAACAAAAATTATATTTGTTCTGTTTATTCAATCTGCCCTTAAATTTTTTTAAAAGAATTATAGTACGTGTGTGTTCTGGGATCAGTAAAAAAATTATTTAGAGAAACAATGAAGGGTTTTTGTGATCGGATAAGAATAAGTTCATATTTTAAAATTTATTTAAAAAAAAAAAAGGTGTCCATAATATCCAAGGAGTTTTTTATTTAGTTTTTGATCTTTTAACTAGTATTTTGGTCACGGCGTACAATACCCAGAAGGGATTGGTGAATCACTCTCTACCAAAACTAGCTCCAGGCAGTTTATTAATACCAAAGACGATTTATACATCGTCTTTGTTAATACCAATGCTTAAAACCGGCTACCCCGAACAACACTATATTTTTATTTTTTGTCAACAGTCAATACAAAAATTGTGTTGAAATTTTTTTTTTCTGGTCAGTTTAAAGAATTGAAGGACTTGAAAAAAAAAGTGATGCATTTAGAGGAAAATTCATTTTATTTCTTATTAATAAAATTCAGCAATAAATAGTAACCAATACAACAAAAAGGGTAATGGCATGCATGTTTCCATAAAACATGTACGCCATCGTGCAAATCACCCTGGTGACTCTATCCTTATTTTCTAGACGACATACTTTGTTCAGCTATAAGTTTTGTTCCGATTAAAATAGTATCTAATTTAAACGAGAAATACATATGTACTTTTTACTTACGTCATGCATTCCAAAAAATATACGAATATCATCACAGAGCCTTCAAGCGCTCCTTTAACTATTCAGTTACATGTCTGTGACACGCAACTTTTCTAATAGCACAAATTTTTATTGTAGATTAAAAATTTTACACTATGCGGATAATTTTAAAGCATGTTTTAAAAAAAAAAAAAAAACATCGTTCTATGAAATCGAAACTGGTCCAGAAACCTGACCAAGTAGCATATTGGATAAGGAGACAAAGGTCTAAATTGATAAGTTCCTTATAAGATGATATTAGATATTTCAGAAGGATTTAAAGCCTTAAGAGGAAATTTATCAAAGGTTATTGATGTAAAATATTGATTGTACTTGTGGAATATTTTAGAGGCGAGTATTCTATGGAAACTAGATACTAAAATAACTATACTTCCTTGATTTTCGTTCTTTTATTATTTCATTTTATTAGTCGGAACTGACGGCTGGGAATGGTATATATTTGTTGCATCTGTGACGTACTTAACGCTGACCTCCCTAATTATTTTATGAAAATTGCCCATTAAAACGACAAAAACCAAAAAGTTACCTTATTTTATAAAAATATGAAATTCCACATATTCCCTCCATACTCACACACCTTAATCCTTACTACAAGGGCGGATTTAGGGGAGGGAGGCACGGGAGCACGTCCTCTCCCAGAAATAGTTAAAAAGGAAACATAATGAAAACTGTCTTTATTAAACATGTAATTTTTCTATCGTTTTCATGGTAATAAACCTTTATATTAATATGGCAAGTTTATTTCTTAAAGTTGCTGATGTATGTTTTTAATCCAAAAATGAAAACACTTTTTGCCCGTATCCCCCTTGTGCTCCCCCAGAAAAAAATCCTGGATCCGCCCTTGCATCTATTTGTATATTCTACTCAAAAAACAGAATGGTGAAGTAGAGGTTCTAAGAATTTCAATATCGTATAATCCCATGGCGGCCTGATAAGAGACATGACTGAATTAAAAGAAAATAGGATGACAAATAAAACTCCATAAAATTACCCAACTTTATTTAAACTAATGTAACTTTCAAAATTTTATTATTATAATAAACAGTCTGTTAAATCAATAAAGAAAAATCTAAATAAAAAAAATAATAATAAAAAAGCTATGTCATAACTACACAATACAAATGTATGTACAATTAATTTAAACTTAACATGTCTTTCTAAGCAAGGATGACTAGTGTATGTTGGTGGCATGAAGTGGCTTTAATTTAGTTGTTTACAAGATTAATTAAAAAGATACATAGGAAATAATTATCAGCATTAGTTGTTTGTTAACTATTAGACGAGATGATGATTACCGAGGTTAATTGTAAATCAAAATATACGGCCCAATTGTTGACCCAGAACTTATACAAGCATTGCAACGTCACATCAGCAAGCCTAACGTTTAACAAATCTACGAATAAAATAAATTAACCGTGAATTTTTTAGTTTAGTTTGTTTCTAACAGATTAAAAATTAATTTAAAAATACTTTTCCTAATATACAGGATTAGCAAAGTATATAGACAAACTTTAAGGATTAAATTCCTCGAGTGATTCTAAGACAAAAAGTTTAACCTATCTGTTCTCGAACTACATCATACTGAGGATTTTATATAATTTAAGATATTGTATAATCGCAATTGATATAAAATTAAAACTTGGCATACCTGAACCCATATTCAATGACTACATTTTGGAAGATGAAATGTTTTTTAAAACATTGAAGGATATTAATGGTAGTTGAAGTGAGTAGAAATACAAAAAAATGTATTTTGATATAACTCGTTTTCGATATTCTGTTTTGATGCACTCCTCCAATTTTAGTAGGAGTTCGAAGTTGTTTAGAACTCCGCAAAAATTTAAAATGATAGGCGTTAAAAAAAATGTATGATGCAACGTTTCATTTTCAAGATATAATTTGTTGAAAGAATGATCATTCGTAATTTTTGTCAACTAACATTAACTGACATTTCAATAAATAAGAGAACTATCTTTAAACATTCTTTAAAATTAATTGTCATTGGCGTAAGTAGAGAGGGGTCGGGTACGCCATGCCTATTCGACAGTTCTTGTATGCACTAAAAAATTTTTGTTGGTTTTGGCTGCCTGTTCTGTTTTTATTTACCAATCACTTCTAATAAAAAAAAAACCTGGAATTGTTCCTATAAAGTATTCCTTTTATCAAAACCATTTCTTCTTATCAATCCAATTCGCTTAGACTGTTTAATCTAGAAATGCTATTTTAATTAAAAGGTCAAGTCTAAAGGGCGAACCAGAATAAATTTGAAATGTAAAGAAGGGTGTGTTTTAAAGACTGATAAAACAAAATTGCTTGGACATCCATGGGACGCTTGCAATAATTTTGCCAAAACTGTCATGAGTGTGAGTGAGAAATCAAATCCAAATTAGGTAACAACCATTATTATAACAAAATAAACTATACACCAATAATACACGCGATAATTGTGAAAGAGGGTGTAATCGATGATAAGGAGATCGAAATTATGAGCCATTATTTAAACGGATTATAAACGCATCAGCTTCTATTAAGCTATATTACCAGAATGTTAGGGGCCTGCGCACCAAGTTGCAGACATTAACTACATCAACCGAAATTAGTAAATTTGATACAGTAGTTCTTGTTGAGATATGGCTTCATAATGAGATATATAGTGCTGAACTAGGTATGGATGTTTTTATGGTATATCGGTGTGATAGATCATCAAACACCAGTGGTAGTCAGTGTGGTCATGGCGTCATGATTCTAATAAAATCATATTTTAGTTCAAAGCTAGTTTTAAGTACTGCAGAAAAATGATATTTGTTCTGTTAGAATTAGAAGGTGCAAGGATTTTGTTTGGAGTTGTTTACATTCCACTACAATCAACGATTGAAATCTATGAAACCTATTGTTCAGCTTCAGAAGTTATAATTGAAGAATCTCACTGTGATAGATTAAAGTTGTGTGGAGATTTTAATTTAGCGAATGTCAACTGGGTTGCTGACAACTATGGATCTCATGCGGTAATCTGTCCCAGTAAGTAACACTATTTTCAGATATTTCTGCACTTCAGAATTTAATACGATTTCAAATTTACAAGAAAAACACTCAGATCTTATCTTCTCCAAGTTGTAAGACTCGGTGGTGAAACTGGCAACCGAACCCGCATTGCCGTGTGATATGTATCACCCAGCTTTGGTGGCAAGTTTTGTTATTAATAAGTTGCCAATTCGTATTACTGACTATAACTTTGAATATTTTGATTATAAATTTGCAAAGTTTGTAACTATTAATGATTGGAAATGTAAATATATGTGTGGATGTTTTCAATTCTATTGTTCAGGATTGTTTAAAATTGTTTATACCAAAAGGCAGATTAGCAAAATTTAGGGTTCCCTGTTGGTATTCAGATGAACTCAAAAAACGTATTTTTAATGAAAAAATTCCTCAAAAAAATACAAATTGTCAAATAACATCAATGATTATAATAAGGATTCAATATTATGTTAATTACATAACTTCTGTGGAGGAATCTATAACAGATAATAAATGTTTTTGGAAATATGTCCATCAAAAAAATTAAAATTTTGAAATACCAGCAGGCATGTTATATAATGGGGTTGCGACAAATAATTCCTAATCACCAAGACTTTTTTGCTGATTTTTTCCCCACTGTTTACTGTGATATAATTTGGGATAAAAAAATGACTCCTTAATTCCTAAAAGTATAAGTAGTATAAGTAAATGTGGTATAAATGTGTATTTTACAATAATAAATTTAAATGATAAATTGGATGTTGGCCCTGATGATGTGTCATTTTTAAAAAATTGTTTATTTACAGTGTTATGCGTGTTGTGTAAAATTTTTAGTCAGTCTCGATATAGTGGTACATTTGCTGAAGCTTGGAAGTTGGCATTTATAACTCCGTTATTTAAAGCTAAAGATAGATCTGAAATATCAAATTACAAAGCTATCTCTAAATTTTCATTAATCTTAAAGGTACTTGATCAAATAGTATATACAAAATTGGATACAGGTGTCGAGGAATTTTGATTAAGAACCCGCATGGCAATTATTAGAATCTAAGAATCAAATTCATGCTATTTATACAGACCGTCAAAGCATTTCATAAAGTTAATCATAAGGTGATATTGGATAAGCTTTATGCTGTGGGTGTTTTTGGCATTTTACTCGACTGGTTTGGTAACTATCAAACAAACAGGTATCAGATGGTAAGAATGAAAGACTTCCAATCAAAAAAATCCATATAAAGTTTAAAGTTCCACAAGGGGTACAATTATCTCCGTTACTTTTTAGTGTTTTTATTAATAATATATGTAATGTTGTTAAGTACTCTTTTGTACTTCTTTACGCAGATGATTTAAAAATATTTCAGTGTATTTATTCGATCTTGGATTGTAAGGAACTTCAGGAGGATAAATATTGCTTTGTAAACCAATGCCAAGCAAAAGGAATGGAATTAGAAATAAAACGATGTGTATGATTTCAATCCTAAACGGGATAAAAAACAATCTTAAAATAAGAAAAAAAACTCGTTAATTTTATCGAGTGGATATTAATGTGCTTTTAGGATTTCACTATTTCAATCCCCTAATAAAAAACCATAGATGAGGAATGAGTTAGATGACACCAAGTTTGCGAGCTCGTTATTTAATTATTCCATAAATTTCGATATATGAATATTATGAGAATCGCTTTTTTAGAAATGATCAAAATCAAAAATTTGTTACAAAGTTGTTTGAACATACAAAAAAACAAGACTGGCCAAAATGATGACTTTCTATGTTTTTGAAGTTGGTTCAAACTTTCAATCATTTTCAATACCGAATAGGCTGCATGTAGTTTTTCTCTAAAATATGCTGTTAAGATGTCACAGTTTAAAATAATATTTACAAAAGCCAGTATTGAATGTTCTATTTAAAGTAGAATTTAATAACTTAAAACATTCGGTATCAGGTACGAGATGCTGGTAACAATTTTCTAATATCTTTTCAACAAACATTATATATGACACAATCTATATCGTTCAAAAAACATATATTTACGACGAACACAAAACTTAACTAAATTGAATAACATTTTTCACGTCATGTTTTAGTTCAAATGGCAGGAATTGCATATATTTAGTGTCAGAAAACTAGATTCTTGGATACACGTAGAATTTATATTCTTTTATATATATATAGGATGAATCCCAGAAAAAGATTTAGCTTGATTAGTTATTTTAAAAAATCAACATTAAGAATGTTTTATGATCAAACCGTTGTCCAAAGGCTAAAATGCGAGTTCACCAATCTGAACTATATAAATCGTATGCGATTTTAACAGACAACATATCCAGAAAAATCCTTATCATATGAAAAAGATTTTTAGTTTTGATCATTCAGAATGTATATTTTTGATAACAGGCGCTGCATATCTAAATTGTTTTGGTCATATTTTATATAATCTACAGGGTGTGCCATTTTAATATAGACACTCAAATTTTTCCGCACGTAAGCCAGACAAAAAAATATTTCAGATAAAAGTTGTTTAGGACAGTGGGGGTCACCTATCTGTACTAGTGACTTTCACCTTGAGGTCAATTTATAAGGTCATTCCAAAGATCAAGTTTAGTTTTCAAATAGAAACGCCATTTTTCATTGCAGAAATGCAAAAAAAAAGGAAATTTTCTATCTAACAGTACAAATAACATAGGGGGTAAAATACAATTTGGAGATCATTTGAAGGTCAAATATTCTTATATCATGGATTGGTGTAAAATTATCCAACGACTCGAAATCTAAGAGTGATGGAGTGATTGTCCTACAAAAGCTTGAGGAAATCAAACGATGCATCTCAAGGTGACCTCAAATTTGATCTTGACCTTCAAGATCATTCGAAGGTCAACTACGTTTCTTCAATGTAACTCCATACAAACTTTAAAATATCATTTCTTACGTAAAATTTCTTGCTCTTCTCGAATTCTGTGTCAAAGATAGGAGTTTCCATTTGAAAAATTCACTCTGCTCTTCAAATGATCTAATAAATTGACCTCAAGGTCAAAGTCATTAGCACAGAACAGAGAAGCAATGATATAAATGAATTATTCAATTATATATTAATCATTCCAAAAAGTCCACCACAAGATCAAAGGGAAGGTCACTCGCAACCATATCTGAATGTAAAATTTTGCGTTCTTTCCATTCCCAATGTTGAAAGTATGGAGTTCCAATGGAAAAAAGCACTTGACCTTCAAACGATCTTAAAGGTCAAGGTCAAGATGAAATTTTAGATGCATCGTTCGATTTCCTGAAACTTTTGTAGGGCAAGTTTATCTCCGTCACTGTTAGTTGTCGAGCTATTGGATAATTTACACCATAAGAACATTTGACCTTAAAATAATCTCCAGATGTGATTTTACCCCTATATTATTTATGCATTGGATAGAAAATTCCCCCCCCCCCTTTCCATTTCTGCAATGAAAAAAAAGGGGTTTCTACTTAAAAAACTTAACTTGACCTTCGAATGACCTTGTAGATTGACCTCAATGTCAAAGTCACTAGCACAGATAGGTGACCCCATTGTCCTAAACAACTTTTGTCTGAATCATTTTTCTGTATCTGACTTACTTACAGAGAAATTTGGGTGTATAGATTAAAATGGCCCACCCTATTAGTAAGGAAGTCTTTAAAATAATATAGAAATTGAAAATTATAGAAACTTTTTGATGTGTGCACAGTAAAACATTCACTAAAATGCTAAAAACAAAAGATTTTAAAGTTAAATAGACGTTAAGATACTAAAGATCAAAAAGTGCAAAAAAGGGATTTTTATCGATTTTATGCTTAAATTAGTATAATATTGGGATGGATCTACAAACAAAACCATTATTTATATTTTTCCTGGTTTAACGACAGATTCGGCACACCAAAAGAAAACTTGTGTGGATACTTCTTCTCATTGCCTCGTCTCCATACGAAAGTTAGCGATTCAAATGGCAAGCATGGTTTATCGAAATATATATATATATATATATATATATATATATATATATATATATATATATATATATATATATATATATATATATATATAAGCATCCAAACAATCTTTTAGTCAAGAATTCTAATTTCATCCAACAAATATTTTCTCCTAAATTCTAAGTTTGATGACTTCATATTGTTGTCCTTTCGTAACGTGTCTTCAAATATGTAGTTTCTCCCCTTTTTAAGACTAAAAGCAGACTCTGGCAATCCTAAAGAAGTATTGATAAGACGTAACATTTTCACATTCGTATTTTTAGTTCTAAACTAAGTTGTGACCTTATAAAGAACGTTTTCACATCCATGTTTCGTATCCATAAAAGTTTTTATGACTTGTCTAATTCTTGAGATTAGTTCCCAATGCCAAATAACTTGCAGTTTGTGAAAATAGCATTATTTTCGTTTTAGAGATATTCATAAGCAGGCCAAATATCTCACTTTATTGGATCTATCATCACCAGTAGTTAATTTATTCTGCTTGTTATGATGATGGTATCCGCGAATCGTAGATTATTAATTAACCTTCTTTTTTTATTCTGCCTACTATTTCATTAAGTGCTTCTTTTAATATTGCTTGTAAACAGATGAAAGAAGGGGTGACATAACATACCCTTGCCGCACGCTTCTCTTAATGGTGACATCTTCAGATACTGAGTAATTTATATTAATGTTAGTAACTTGGTTTCAATATATTTCGGTGGCAATATTTATGTCCCTTCTGTCAACCGTCGTTGATTTTAATATTTCAAGTATTTTTTCATCTCTTACACAGTCGAATGCTTTACGGTAATCTATAAAAGATGTTTATACATTGTCATTCATATCTCTGTACATTTGCATCGACACGTTTAAGGAAAAAGGGCTTCCCGTTTTCCCACTCCATATGAATACTATGATCCTATGATCAAGTTTAAGAGTTGGTCTTATTTTCATCGGAGGGTCACAACGGAACCGGGTTCTAAAAACAATGCTCATAATTCGAAAATAAGCATTAAGTAAGAATGTTATTAGATTTATAGAGGGTGCCAAGACAATAAGATATATAACAATATTAAATTTATTATAGACTGAGCCAGCTGGAAAACATTTCTGTTGGTCTCTTTAACTATCTGACATCCGCATATCTCTCGTTCGTGTTACATAAGGAGCTGGGCTCTTGCTTCTATAGTATTTCGACAAACAAGTTTGTATTTTATTTGAGAACGAACCTGTACTTTGTATATAAAGTTTTATTAATCCCATAGCTAAATAGACCCGTAAACAATTATTTTTTAGGGTCGAAGAAATGATTGCCACTCTCGTAGATTGGTTTTTGAAAATTTCTATAACTTTCCGATTAACCTAAAAATAGGAAAACAGTGATTTTTTCAAGCAGCAATCGGAAAAATCAATTTTTTAATGTCTATATCTTGGTAACGACTCGATTTGACTATAGAATATGGTACCTAATTCTGAAATAAAATTTGTAGTAAGAACCAAAAATATACAGTGGTTATTAAAGAAAAAGATATTCTACCTTTTTGAGACAAATTTATATATCTAATGAAACTTCAATTATTAGTATTTTCAGATCACAGATATTTATAATTTGTAATATATTTTAATTAATATTTATTCCCGTTTGTATTATGCAAAAGCAGTTTAATGCTAATATTCAAACGGTTTCTGTAACCTTCACACGTGGTGTTCACATGTTAAAATTTCTAATACCTCCTGGATTAAAAAAATAAATCCATCGTATTGAATAATAAAAAACTTTGACATACATATGACATAAAAAAATGCTGAAAAAACTTTAGAATTTAAAAAATGTTAGAAAGATTTCTATTGTGATGAATATTTTAAATATTTATTTACTTAATATTTTTATTGCTAAATTTATTTTTATTATTAATTTATTTTATTTTAATCTTTTAATATTGTTTTAAATCTTTTTTTTTCTTTTAATCATTTCTTTTAAGATTTTTGTAAATTTAAGAGTATGATGACCTTTTTTCTAAACTTTTATACATTTTGTTGCTGTTTGAGTTTGCTATTAAAACTTATACATTTTTTCGTTATTATTTATATCGAGAATTAGTTTTTTTTGTTATATATGCAAATATATATTTCCCAACCGTGTTTTGTCAATGAGAAGTTAATTCTTAAGCTCTATTTGATTTCAATTTTATTACCTCAAAGAAGATATCGCTAATAGTCACTTTATTGGCACATCCTATCTACAAAAATCCAGATTTTTCGAATTATGGTCGGTTCATAGTTCCAAACATTGATAAGCATTTCCATGGTCAACTTTCACTTGCAAGTTAAGTGATATACTTTACTTCATCTGTTAATAGTCCGAACTAAAAATTATCAATTATCAACTAAAAAGTTGGTCAACTTTTAAGTTTTTAAAAAGTCGGCATAATTCGCGTCCGCTTTCGGATGTTATAGGCTGGAGGAAAAATTGACAAATACTTTAAAGTATTAAAAAAAAAAACAAAACCGAAAAGCAAAAAATTTACGTTTTACTAAATGTTATCATTTTGAAGTATGAACCACGCATTTTTATTTCATAGTGTAAGTTTAGTGAAAATTCTTAGTGGTAGTTGATAGTTTTTGGAAGTATAAACCGATCATTAGTAAGTTAAAAATTCCTGACATTTGACTTATTTGCGCAGTATACAACTGAAATATCCATTAAAGAAAGGATTGTATCTTATCAAGCGATTCTGGCATTCCATTATGTTGGTATGGTTCTATAGGTAAAGATTAAGTAGTTTTGATAATATGGTGAAAATATATAAGGTGTTCGGATAACGCATCAGGATACCTGGAGGGGTGATTCTACATAGTAAAATAAAGGTAGTAAGTCATTTAATAAAAAGTCCAAAACCCATGACTTCTAAAGATTCAGTCTGTCGAAGTAATTTTTTTTTTCTAATTCTAATCGGTTAGTTTTTAAACTTATCAAGTTGATTTTGGCACAGGCGCTACGCTTAATGACTCCTATTATTAAATGTTTCTCTACTGTGCTACCAGAGATTGATTATTTTAACTGAAATTCAAATTTTATTTTTCACATATCTGTTTTGTTCCGACAGTTATTGGAAAAAAAAGACATGTCATTTTAAAAACAAAAGAATACCTAATAAAAAAGGTTCTCCTTATTCGAATCGACAAACTACACCGTTTAGGCGCAAATTGGAATTAAAGTTTTTATTACCAGTGAAATCAGTTTTTCAAATGGATTTTAAGTTGTATAAAATAGGGCGAAGTTTTTTAGAGCATAAGGAAATGTAGAGAAATGAATGGAGGTCATTTTAAAAATGTATTTAAAATATTAATTTTTATTAAATAAAATAATCAATCAATTATTTAATGTTATAGTGGTTTTATTTGTCAGATCCCCTTTTACATATCTAATTACACGATTTAACTAAATTTGAAGAAGGGTAATTTGATTCTTTGTTACCTTGAAATGAAAATGCAGAAAAAACAAGGCGGTTATATCTGGAAGCATATCCTGAAAGAAATATGCCATTTGAAAGACTGACTTTACTGGTAATAAAAACTTTAATTCCAATTTGTGTCTAAACAGTGTGGTTTAATGACTCAAATACGAATCCCTTTTTTATTAGATATTCTTTGGTCTTTTAAATAATTTTCGTAAATGTCCAAACAAAAAAGATATGTGAAAAATAATATTTGAATTTAATTTGAAGCGACCCTTGGTGGTACAGTAGAGAAACAAATATCAACTTAAGAAGTATTGAGTTTTTGCTTTTTTGTTATATGACTTACTAGCTTTATTTTACGACGTAGATTCACCTTTCCAAGTATCCTGATCCATTATCCGAACATCCTGTACAAATCGTTCCTTATACCACGCATACTAGTGCATAAAGTGGTTAGTTCCCATAGTCTAATGTAATGTTCGATGCTTGATAATACTGACTTTATATTTCATTTGAAATTTAAAGGCACTTGTATAGAAACAAAAGACTTATGTTTTTTTTATAAAGATAAATGAAAACAAATATAATAGATTTTAACAAATTAAAAAAAATTGTAGATCGTGCTCACATGAGAAAAAAAACTAGGATATTTCAACACTTAGAGAAACAAAAAATACCTTGATATAAATGTGTTTTCGAGACGAAATACATGTATTATTCTTCCTTAGAAAGACTACCTATTACATAATAAATAGCCTAATCTATTTTACACATTCCATAAAAATTAACACTACAAACGTTTTCTCTTTATGCTGTTGCTAATAGTGACGATGGTGACCTAAAACAGAAGTTTATATTAATGCGACATATTCCGTTTTTTATTCTATCGATTAGGGCGCTTTCAGTCGCGGTAACTTTATGGACTTTCTAAAACGCGTTCCTAATTGAAAATATCAAAGTTAAATAAGGGTGTTCCTTTATAGCCTTGGCGATCAACTGGCAGCCCATAGTGTCAACTAAATGTTTATTTTGATCTGGCTTTTACAAACTAGTGGATGTACTTTAAATGTCTGTCCTTAATATTTTACTTTGCTCACGGAGATGCTAAAAATATTTTTTAGTGACGCTTATAGACTATACAACGAGTATTAGTAGTGCTTCAAAATATACAAGTTTAAAAAAAAAAGTACTTTAAAAATATTTTCGCTTAATGATTTCATTTGCACCTAAAATATTTCTATATAAAGTGATTAAATGGGTATAAATCATTATTTTGCCAAATGAGATATAACATCGATATTAAAAATGAAGTCTTTTATATATATATATATATATATATATATATATATATATATATATATATATATATATATATATATATATATATATATATATATATATATATGTATATATATTAGTTTTATAACATTTCTTAGGAATAAGATAACTTAGGTTGAAACTGCAACTTAGTTAATTCTATATCGTCTAAAATTTTTATAGTTTGGATAATATCACATCTATAATACCTTTATATTTATATTTTTAAAAAATCAGGCAAGTTACTATTAACACTGGTAATAAGTAGCATACAACATTTCGAATTATATTATCTGAAAGAACAAACTTCAAGTTCCTTATTTTTTAATTATTAATTGCAATATATTATAAGCATATTACAATTTTATTGAAAATAAAACATAGTTGGAAATTATAAGTATTTGAAATTAATGGAATACCATGCTTTTCTAAACTTCGTATTAGATTTTATATTGAACCCAGTGACGTGCGATCAAAATTGAAATTTTTTTATTTTTTAAGTTGATGTTAATTCCAAATAATTTCATAGTTATCTAAAGGGATTATAATACATATAGTAGAATTAAACATATACCCCACTTTCCAATTTTCGGTAAAAGAGAAGTTTAGTAATACAATTTTAAGATATTGAATGAAGTTAAAATTATTTTTTCTAACGAAAACTTTCTGAAATTAACATCTCTACAAAGGATATGGAAACGTCAAAAGGTACACCATTTAAACTATCTGTAAATGCTCAATTTACTTTACCTATCTTAAATAATTTGATATAAATTTTGAAAAACTATTACGGCGCATTCTGCTGCACAAATACACTGCTGGAAAAAACTAGTGAATATTTACGAATTTAAATAAACATGCTTACCAAGAGAGATTCATTTTATGGAATTGCATTAGCCTTTAAATCAAGTAATTTTAATATCCGTTACGATAATGTATCTCTTGTTTAAATTTGAATTTTCAAAATGACGTAGTACAGTGTTCTGCAATAGTAAGTCAGGCTTGCATAATGCCTACATCATATTTGTTAGGAATTTAATCTGAGTATATATTAAATTATAAATATATGAAGGCGTATTTCAACTGAACATTTAATTTTAATCGTTCAATTTTTATTTTTTTATCACACAAAAAAATGTTTTAGCAATAAAGAAAATTTGGAGTTAAGTTTGGAATGGTGTACATGAATCAGTGCACGAACGGTCTTTCAAGATCGATCGCTCATTATCTAAGCATATTGCTTGTAATTAATGCGCTAAACTTAAAATAAATGACATTCTGGCCAAAGAATTATCTAGTTGTTTTAAAGATTATATTTAAATTCTGGATGCATAAAATTTACAATCTTACCAAATCCACTTTAAAAAAAGGTGGAACCAAATTGATGGTGGAATAAATACATATATTATTCTTTAAAAGTCGTCAAACGGATTGTTCATGGTCAAGAAGAGAATTCTTAACTGTACGGTATTATCAAAATTTAAATTATAAACAAACAAAGTCAATAAGTCGTCAGATGCATTTTAGACCAAAACGACGTGTCCCTATTATAGAGTTTTTGCCATCTACTTAAAACGGTAAATTTTCGCTATAATTGAAACTCAAAACCTCTCGTTGTTTGATTACTTCAGAAATTGACAGTTTCAAGTAGAAGACAAAAAAAAGATAGGGTTGTACAAGCCATTTTTCTCTAAAATGTGCATTTGGAATGCCAATAATTAAAAAATAAATTCATATCATAGAAAGCTTTGTACGAAATAGACAATAAACCAGATGCTCCCATATACGAATTTTATCTGTGTATTTCTAACCTATATGGTATAGAGCCAAACTGAAAAGCTGAGTGATTTTATAGGTAAAATTATGCCAAGTTGCAGTGATACCATCAAATCGATAAAACCATAGTTGTAAGTTATTTTTACTGTAAAAAATCATAAAAATGACGGTAACCATAGATAAAAAATAAAAAGTTGGTTTGGAATTTGTAATGGATGAAATTATTTATTAAAAATAATTTTACCAGACTGTCCACAAGAACTAGATGAATAATGACTGTGAGGACTAACTGGGGGTGGTGGTGGAGGCGCAAGTGAAGGGTGAAAATGAGACTGCGGACCATGAGGTGAAGCTGCTGGAGGCACTGCTGGACTTTGATGGTGTGGAGTTGGTGGATGACCTTTAACAGAAATGTCCTAAATGAATTTTGTTATTAACAAAGTTTATATATTTTTATTTAGGGACATACTGAATGTCTAGTGGGGTCGCTAATTAATTTTGTTAATTAGAATTATGTTAAATTTTATCATATCAAAATAAATCTAATGTATGTTAACTTCCAACAGAAAAAAAAACAATATAAAGTTAATGTCACGTTATACAGTTGTAAAAAATCTATTCATCTATTCAGTATCCCTTCTTATATTTTGACATATTCAGCATAGTTTATTATGGAAGAAATGCAACATTTATTTAGAATATTTGTTTGAAGGTTGTAGACAATGTTGAAAATTGACTAAAATGTGGTTGTCGGACTTGCATTGTCTTTATTGTTTATTTTTACGACGTTTCAATTAGGTTGTATCTCTAATCGTTATCTAGTATAAACTGAATGATTTGTCTTAAGACTACGAGCTTATATAGGGACTGTGCCCATTGAAGCGCATAGTTTCGATTCACGGTACACACCTCAATGATTTGATGTTACAAAGTAACAGATTAGGTATCTCAACACTTGATTTACTGAAGATTCCATTATTGTTTTTAATGTATACTGTTTCTATAAATTTTCTTCAATGAACACAGTTCCTATATAAGCTCATAGTCTTAAGACAAAACTTCATTTTATACTTGATAAAGATTATAGATACAACCTAATCGAAACGTCGAAAAAATAAACCAAAACAAAGACAATGCAAGTCCGAAACCACATTTTAGTCAATTTATTTAGAAGTTGTAATATTTTGTCTGAATCTTTAGGAGAAATTATTAAAATAACAATATTAATCAATTGCGTAACTAGAAAATTTGTTTGGATGAGGCCGCACTCGACTCTTTTAGATATTCTTGTAATTCTTATAATATTGACTTTTTTCGTCGTATATATTGTAGAAAACACTAAAATTAGCAGAAACCGAAACAGAATGTTCCCGTGTTTACTAAGTACTGTAATGTCTAATATTTTCAGGTTTTTTAAATCTACCGTTGGAAAATTAAAGAGTAAAACAGTAAAATATCAGATTTGTGTCAACTACAAATCAAGATAAAATTTTATAAAAAATCACATTTAATTATAAACCAAATCAAATACAAAATTCTGGAAAAAACCGGGCTAAAAAATAATGAAACCTGTAATTAGTGGCCAATCAAATGAGTCATAATGAAAGAGTATCTAGGAGGAAAACCAAATAAAAGGAAAAACTAATTTCGACTTCTTTGACTACCTTTAGCATAAATAAACATGTTTAAACCTCACGCGCCCATATCAACGAGCTCCACAAGATCTGCATGCTTATAGAAGGAACAACTCTGCTCGGTGTATTCGCCAAAGTCATACCTCCAAAATAGAGTGTCAATTAAAAGCAAATTTAGAGGCCCATATTTCATAAATGAGATGGCTAAATAAGAAATATTATATGATATTTAACTGCATTTTTAATGTCCAATTCAACGGCACTCCAATGAAAAAAAAAACAACAGATTTTTAAAATTTAGTCTTATTTCTCATAAGTTAATGGAACTAAATTAACCATAGCCATTTTCAATGAATACATTTAAAGTGATATTATGCCAAACTTTTTACAGATTTTTAAAATTTACCGTTGGAAAATTAGAAGATGAGGACATTTTAAAAACCATGTTCTAGGTGATATGAAACGACTAAATAAAAAATGTGATACCACATATTTAATTTCATTGTGAAGTCTACCTAATGATGCAATACTTGATGGGGTAAACAAAAAAAATCACCCCTACTTTTCATACAGGGGGGATATTCTAATTTTTTGCGAATTTCGCCTTAGGGAAGATTTTGGGTTAACTAAAAGCATGTATCCTCAATATTTCATTTCAAAAAATGAAAAAGGGACGATTTGAAAGTTTGTGGCGTTCAGACGGGCGGTTTGACATGGTAAAACTTCATATAAGGGTTCCAAGATAGCTACGAAACCTTCAAAAGTATAGCCTCCAGGGAAGAATTTTACAACAGGAACAAAAAATATATTTCATCCACTACTAGTAAATAAAAGACATTTTTGTGTCACCTCGGCGTATAAAGTAGGAATAATGCAAAACATTGTGAAAATGACGCTTTTCATTATATTAATGAAAAGTTTTCAAAATTGACAGATGTAAAGTTAAAAGAGAGGATTTTTATGGAATTAGCAATACGAGAATTGACAAAAGAAAAAACCTTTAGTTAAATTGAGTCAGAAAGAAAAAGAAGCTTTGAAATCCATCATACAGATTTTCTAAAACTTTTTAAGGAAGAAAAGAACAGACAACTATATAGCGTTAACAAATCACATGAATCAGGCCTTTCCTGTTCTTGGGTGTAAAAAAACTTCAAAATCCATATTCTGGACTTACAAAATATGGGAGTATGATACCGACGGGCACGGAGAACGCTTCCATCAGAAAATATTGGGCAGGGAACAGCAGTATCAAGGAAAGTGGAGCTCTGGATCTTGAGGAGAGAAGTTATAGATATCAATTATAAAATGCAAAGCAATCCATTCGTTCATTTTTAAAAGTTATGATTTTGTTAAATTCTAATTATAAAGAAAATGATGATGGAAAATCATTTCCTATCTTTAAGAATTCTAACTTACTAAATTTCAGTTGGGTAATTCAAAAATGGATGACAATTCAACTATATTTCCGATTTCTAGACCAAATATTATTAGAATGATTTTAGCTATAGCATAACAGAGTTCATTACTACACTTCCGTTATTTAATTTAATATTACTATTTTTTGGTAGTTAAAGTAGTAAATAAACAAATAAATGGCGAAGTAAATAATAATACAAATAAATTTTAGACCTCGAAATCCAGTATTGTTTAGTATTTCTCTACTCTGTATAATAACAATAATTAATTTTATATACCTTGAGGGGGAGGTGGAGGCGCCATTAATAGATTAATAGGAGGGCAGTAAAGGTTTGATTGGTACTGTTGCGGTTGCTGTTGCTGCTGTCGCTGAATTTGTTGTTGATGCTAAAAAAATTAAAATTTATTTAGTATACTAAATTTGCCATATGTCGTATCAATTTTGGACCATCATTATTATTATTATTATAAAAGAATGAATTAAAGAATTTTGATTATTTTTCCAAATACGAAATCTACCAGTTTTATAAGGCTTTAAATAATGATCAAAAATATTTGTATTGTTCATACTAAGACAATATAAATTCAGTATATCAGCAACTTCAATTAAATAAAATTCTCCTGAAAACAGTAACTTCTGTGTGTAATTTCTTAGATAAGGGTATAATCCCTGAATAGATATACTTTAAAGTAGCTTGTATTAATATAAAATATTGATCGATATAGAAGAATTTTTTGTTGCGCCCTTGTAGAAATATTATTTTCATGGGCCCTGGTAGCCTTTAATTTTGTTAATTTTAATAATATGAGACAAGATAATCCATATCATAAGGATTTTTTTAAATTGATTTAATTAAAATTTGATTTTGTCGTTGTTTCTGTTTCAATTGAAATTTAATAGATTGATCGACTTACCTGTAAGGATGATCGATCTGAATTATTCGAGTTGTTGTCCGAAATGATTATTACACACTGTAGTATGCGTTTGTCATACCTACTCAGCACAATTTTTAAAGACAAACAAAAAATTCCTGACTCGTCTTATGGTTAGGTGACCCACTTAATCTTCATTGTATTTGTCTAGTTAATTAGATCGTAGGGAAGCGAAATGGGGAGGGAGGGTTGTAATAATCATTTCGGACAACAGCTCGAATAATTCAGATCGATCATCCTTACAGGTAAGTCGATCAATCTATTAATTATTCTTCGCTGTTGTCCTTCATGATTATTACACACTGTAGATGTTCAAAGTATAAAAGCACGATCTAATTAACAATTATTTTATTTATAATAGAAACAATTTCTTGGCGAAAGTTTCTACAAAAAAAAATTATAATAATTATAATACATAATATAACATTTAAAAACTAGTTTAAACAGTTCGCACCTAATATAGAAATGAATAATTGTATAAATTATACATATCCATCATCACTTATACTAATAATAATGACTCTAGTAATGTAAATAACATCCCTTAATAGGATAAACAGTTTGAGTCATAAAATAACGCCACAAGAACAAAAAAAATCAACAAAAGAAACAAAACTAAACTATATAATAAACTTAATAATACTGATCTAATTACGCAGCAACACTACTGCGGTATGATAGATCTAGCGAATGCTTCAGGGCAAGAAGTTATTGGCCTATTATAAAATTTTACGAATACGTTAGATCTCTGAGACCAGCCTGCTGCCTTCCTAATTATTTTAATATTTACCCCTGCCCGTAGGGCTGCAGTACTTACTAGCATGCCTAGTAGTGTGTGCCGAAAACTTTGTTATATACCACATGTCTGTAAAATTTTTTTAACCCACCTGCCTAGGGTTTTTGAACTAGCTGGATGATGAGGTTTTCTTCATGTTAAAAAAATTGATCGTGTTTTTGCTGTCTTAATATGGAAGTTGTTTCGATATAATACGAAATCGTTTTAGCAACACACAGACTAGGTTTCTCAGAAAAAATAGGAAAAATCATTAAAGGTTGTAACCTTTTATACCCCGACGTTTTGATTTTTTCTGGTATACGTATTTCTAAAACATTGTTAGCCTGTTTGATATTTTTTTTTATACAGATCTTTAATAGGGTCTGCATCCTGTGGGCAGAAGTAAGAGCTAATAAGGTAACAAGTTTATAACTAAGGATTTCTAATGATAATTTATCCAAAGGAAATAAACCTTCTAAATAAGTCAATACAATACTGGGATCCCAGATAGCTGCATATTTTGGTTGTGGTGGGTTTATGTTGAAAACCCCTTTAAAAAATCTTTTTAAAATTATTTCATCCTGTTTGTTTGGAGAAAATAATAAAGATAAGGCTACTCTGTGGGTATTCAAGGAAGAGAATGATAACCCGCACTTTTGAATTTCTAAAAAATATTCCAATATTATCTGTAAATTATACTGATATGGATTATGATTGTTTTTTGCACAGTATCCACCATTTTTTCAAGCACTTATCATATTGTTTTATGGATCCCTCAGCCAAGGAGGCCAGTAAAGTAGAAATTGCTGTTTCTGGTGGACATACGTCAATTACTTTTTAAGAAATCGTTGTTGTTAGTATTTTCAGCCTGGTCATCGCAACCTTTGCGATTTTCGTGAATTTTCTGCAACATCTGGAAGAAATTTCAGTAAGACATTACGTCAATTACTGAAAATAAAATTAAAGTAAGACATACGACAATTAATTTTTAAGAAATCGTTGTTGTTATTATTTTCATCCTGGTCGTCGCAACCTTTACGATTTTCGTGAATTTTCTGCAACATCTAGAAGAAATTTCAGTAAAACATTACGTCAATTACTGAAAAATAAAATTAAAGTAAGACATACGTCAATTTCTTTTTAAGAAATCGTCAAAAGGATGAAATTTTAACAATTGGAAATACTTAATTCTTTAAAACGAGGATACCAGTATTGACTAGGCCAGTCTAGTACTACTAATATCCCAGTGACCTCATCCTGGATAATGTTTTACAGAACTCTGCCTATTAATGAAAATGGTGGAAATGCATAGAAGTAAAAACCATTCCAATTTATAGTAAATGCATCCACGCATATTGATTCTGGATCAGGATGCCAAGATATAAATTTCGGACATTTCTTATTTTGATAGCTAGCATATAAATCAATATCCGGACTGCCAAATTTATTAGTATATTATCGTGTAATTCATATTCCGTAAACATATTTTTCCTGCGTGATTTTGAATTAGCTATGTTTTCTGAAGAATTTATATAAGATGCTTGTACGAAGATATTTTTTCGTTCACACCAGCCCCCAGATCTCTCGAGAAATTTCATTAAGGTTTTTATATTGAACGCTTCCCATTTTGTTAATGGTAGCTATAGCTGTAACATTATCTATCCTTAACAATATATTCTTATTAAAAATGTTTTTAGTAAATGATCGTAAGGCATTAAAAGCTGCTAATAATTCCAAATAATTTATATGGAACAATTTCTCGTCCTGATTCCAGAAACCATGTGTTTTAGAACCTTCACAACTTGCTCCCCATCCAGTCTTAGAAGCGTCTGAATAAATTATTATATCAAAAGTTTTACTTTTAATGGACTGTTTACAATTTGGAATATTATTTAATCACCAAAGAAATTCCGTCCGTAAATATTCTGGAATAAGCATTTTTGCACTATAATTATTTTTGTTGAGAGAAAGAGCTATATATTTTCCACATTCTAAATTTTTTAGATGTAACCAGCCATACTTTACTGTCGGTTTTGTGGCGACAAGTAAACCAATTAATTTTGCTACTTCTCTGATTTTACATATTTTTTTTATTTAAAAAGGCTTTTAATCTTTGTATTACTTTTTCTTTTCTTGGTTCTGGTATACTAAGTGTCATCTCTAAACTATTAATTTTAACTATGTTTCTTTCTCTTAAATATTTTAATACTGGTCTGGTAATTTTGGTAAAAATATATGGACCCAAATTTAGACCAAAAAGTAAACAATTGAATTCGTAAGTTTTGTTTTCAAAACGAAAACGTAAGTACTTTCTATACATTTTCTTTACATTTACTGAAAAATAGGCATCTTTTAAGTCTATACTGGAGAAATAACAATTATATGTTACCAACTTTCATCCATCCTATAATCCTCCAACTTAAAATGATAATATATTTATTCAAATTTTTGAAATTTAAAATAAATCTATATTTTGCATTTCGTTTTTTAATAAGAAAAAACGAGGATAAAAACTCCCCTTTTACTGTGCGACATTCTGAAATAGCCCCAATTTTAATTAAATCGCTAATTGCTCGAATATAATTCGGCATTTGACATTTACTTATGTCAATTCTTGGAAGAACATACTGAACGGGGTTGCATTTAAAAGAAATTGAAATACCTCCACTCTTAAATAATACAATTGTTGGTTACGTCCGTGCGCCATTTATTTACCTTGTGTTGAAGGCGGCCAGCGTCTCCAATTTTTATTTCCGACGCTCATATGTTCTCCGAAAACTCCTCCGTTGTTGATTTTGGTTTTGTCTGATTCTGTTGGAATCTTTTGTGATTGTTCTTTTCCTTGAGTTGTTTTGAGGGCGCTGAAAGTTTAAATACTGTTTACTTCGAATTCTTCTGTCTTGTTGTTGTAAGCCAGAAGGTCCAGGTTGATTTTCAGGTACTATTCTATGAAACCATGTCTTTTTATAAGACGAATCAAATTTTAGTTCTTTTGCTGTCTTTGTGATTAATTTGTCCGACTGAATCGACTCTTGGAGTTTTTTAGCAAAAAGATATTTATCAATAATACACTCATTAACAATCTTCCTTTTATCCTCTTTTAAAAAAGGGTTTAATTAGAAATCGCCTGTGATTTGATAGTTGACGAAAATTATCGCAGAGGAGTTGTCCACTGTCTGCTAGTGTTGAAATTATTTCGCTTATGTCAATTTTCTGTGGGTCTTTTAATATGCCTGATATTAATCGCCCTGTGGCAGAAAGCACACCTGCCAATTGTTCCTGTACCTGTATAATAAACTTATCTTGGCTCTTAGCGTTCCGATTAAGGCATTTTTCTATTTCATAATTTAATTTGACAGTTGAAATATGAATATTTCTGTCAATTCCATTTTCTATATAATTCTTTAATTTCTGCAATATCAGAAAAATATTCAGTAAGACATTACGTCCATTACTGCAAGAACCAGAAAAAAAATAGTAAGACATTACGTCAATTACTGAAAAAATTGGAGAAAAAATTAGTAAGATATTATGTCAATTACTACATCTGCGACATTTCAGTAAGACATTACGTCAATTACTGAAAGAATTGGAGAAAAACATCAGTAAGACATTACGTCAATTAATGAATACTGCTATTTTTACGTAACAAGACAGGCGTCAATTGTTACAACATTTCAGTAAGACATTACGTCAATTACTGAAAGAATTGGAGAAAAAAATCAGTAAGACATTACGTCAATTACTGAATTCTGCTATTTTTACGTAACAAGACAGGCGTCAATTGTTACAACATTTCAGTAAGACTTTACGTCAATTACTGAAAGAATTGGAGAAAAAAATCAGTAAGACATTACGTCAATTACTGAATACTGTTATTTTTACGTAACAAGACAGGCGTCAATTGTTACAACATTTCAGTAAGGCATTACGTCAATTACTGAAAGAATTGGAGAAAAAAATCAGTAAGACATTACGTCAATTACTGAATACTGTTATTTTTACGTAACAAGACAGGCGTCAATTGTTACAACATTTCAGTAAGACATTACGTCAATTACTGAATACTGCTATTTTTACGTAACAAGACAGGCGTCAATTGTTACAACATTTCAGTAAGACATTACGTCAATTACTGAAAGAATTGGAGAAAAAAATCAGCAAGACATTACGTCAATTACTGAATACTGTTATTTTTACGTAACAAGACAGGCGTCAATTTTTACAACATTTCAGTAAGACATTACGTCAATTACTGAAAGAATTGGAGAAAAAAATCAGTAAGACATTACGTCAATTACTGAATACTGCTATTTTTACGTAACAAGACAGGCGTCAATTGTTACGAGTTTATTGTAACCAAAAAACAAACATATACACCAATTACTTCTGAGTGTAATAATATACCTACCTTGAATGTCACTGTCACTGTCACTATTTTCACTGGTCTGTATATAATTACGAACTTCAAGTTCAATTGCCCTTAATTTTGATAAAAAAAAATCGTATTTTTTATTCCTCTTTCTTCGCTTTTCCAAATTTCGGCTAACTTTACATCTTGACTTTACCGTATTTCTCTCACTTTCCGACTGAGAAGTTGATATAATTCTTTTCCTAATTACCTTGGGAATTTTTCCCGTCAATTTTAGAAATATATTAACGACACGAATGAAAAGATGTGTGCTGACCGGCACAAACAAATACAATGAAGATTAAGTGGGTCACCTAACCATAAGACGAGTCAGGAATTTTTTGTTTATCTTTAAAAATTGTGCTGAGTAGGTATGACAAACGCATACTACAGTGTGTAATAATCATGAAGGACAACAGCGAAGAATAATTGAACATTAATAAAGTGATAAAAATATACTGCCCTGATGCGCATTTAATTTTATTTAACTAAAAACACTGTAACAAGGAAGGAAATTGCTTCATACCTACCTGTTGTTGCTGTGCATTCTGTATTATTGTAGCTAGATATGCAGCTGGTACATTGTTAACTGGATTGACTTTTATACGCGGTGGATATATATGAGGTGGAGGAGAGCCTGGTGGTGGTGACGGTGGTGGTAGATTGTCGTCGGAATCGCTTTCTACTAATGGCGATGGCGGTTTCTTGATTATTTTTACCTAAAATATTTGGTTTTCAAGTTTTAAAGCTATAATAATGTATTAAATGCTAAAATGGCCACATATTTCTCAGCTCACACGTAATATTCAAGTACATTCAAAATTGCATGGGTTTGACTCAACTCTGTAACCCACCAAATCCTTAAATCTTGTAATCAAGGTGAAGGTACGTTTCTGTATATTTCTTTTAACACTCAATGCAAGTACGAATGCCATCGTAACAATGGCTATTAAGGTTGTTTAAATATTTTCCGTTATGATTAGTAAACCTAAGTATCAGGTATTTGCTATTCAGTATATTAGTAAAAAGAGCGCCCTAACTTCAACTTATGAATGAAGAGATATTAGTAAAAATTTAAAAAAAATTGTAGACAAAAATATTTAGATATGTTTACAAATTTCCCAATAATTTTCATATGTATCAATCTTTTAATGAAAAAGAGATTTGACACATATGAGAAGAATGAAACCGGTGGCATGGATACTATTAAATATAACTTATACAATTTATACATTGATTATCAGTCTTAATTAATAATTAAATAAGGGTCGACGACAATACTAAGAGAGGTAAAACTTTTTCTTGCAAGATTACGTACCTTTTATTTTCAGTGAGAAATGGGATGTAAAAAGTTAATGAATTAGAGAATTTAACGCGTTTTTAAAAATTTATTTTTTTTAGGGAATTATATATCCATTATTATTTTCTTAAAACTAATTCAACGAAAAAAAATACTAAAACTTAATTTAAGACGTTGCTAAATATTAATTTTTTTGGAATTTTAATAGTCGGGAGAAATGTGTACAAAAATTAAAATTTTTTGGAGAGTTTTGTAACAAAAAATTTGAACAAGTAGGGACAAAATGCGAACATTTTTTATATATTTAGTTAGTTCAGGTTAGTAAGTTAATTCCGAATAAAGAATTGGTGTCAATTTTTATGTTGATTTCTAATTTTGAACTGGATATTATTTTTCATATAATTTACATTTTGTCTATGTATGAAGATTATATAAAAAATTCGAAGTGTGTTATTAACAGTATGAGGAAAATTAATTTTAGAAATATCAATTGAGAACGCTTGTCGGGTTATGATGCATTGAGGGGTATATCTGATAACGCATATTGAGTAGCTACAATTCATATTAGGCTTTTATCGAAGCTCACATTCATGATGCTATTTGCTTCTAGGGGTCTTGTTCACTTTTACATTGAATTGAACTTTTTGACATTTTTATTACTATCTTATCATGATTTTTTAATATAATTCTGAATGAGTTTGGTTTGTTGTACGAGTATGTCCAAGTATCCTGATGCATTATCCGAACACCCTATATATATATATGTCGCCGAAACGCAGCGCACACACACACGGGATACCAGAAAACCTTCGATTACACATCACAGCCGTGAGAACATTCGACGTAACATAATATTTATATATATATATATATATATATATATATATATATATATATATATATATATATATATATATATAATGCATCACGATACTTGAAAAAGTGATTTTACACCATAAAATAACGGTTTTAAGTCATATAACAAAAAGTCGAAAATACAATACTTCTTGAGGTACAGCCGGTCAAAATCCTTTTTTTTGCTTTTTTAATATCTGGCTGTTAGTTTTTAACTTATCAGATTGATTTTTCGCATAGGGATTACGCTTAATGATTTCTATCATTCTGTTATAAAATGTTTGTCTACTGTGTCACCAAAGGACCGGAAATTCTGAAATTCAGACATTATTTTTCACATATCTATATCTATATTTGCTTATATCTCATTAATTGAACTTGCCTAACTGCATCATATCAGATGTGACTGTGTTGAACAGTGGGCAGTAACCACAGGTTGTTAAGAGCAACAATAACTGTTAATATCAGAAAAAAACAGAGGCAAGCTAATACAACAACAACACTTTCCAATTTCCGAAAAATTAAGACAAAATAAAGATCGATATCAGGAATATCTGGTTAAAAAGTTTAAATCTACCGACAAACTTAAAACAATGGACATCAATGATCTAGAAAACAAAATGAGTACCGACATCCAAACAGTGGCCAAAAAAATATGCACCACGAAAAAACGAAAGAATCACAAAATAACACAACATACAAGAGACTTAATGAAAGAATGAAGAAACATGGAAAAGGGCACACCTGCATACACAGAAGTAAATAAGCAGATCAAGAAAAAAATTAGAGAAGATGTAAGGAGGTATAACATAGAACTTATCAAGACTGTAATAAAAAAGAATAAAAACATGAGAGTAATGAAGTCAATTAATTTAATGGCAAGAACGCCAATAAGGCAGTTGAAAAACATGCGGGGAGAAATAAAAAGTGACAAAACCGAAATAAGCGACATAATAGAAAATTCATACGGAAAGTTATACTTTTCAGTAAATCCAAAACCAGATAATGTTGGAGTGTCTGAAACCTTTACCAACAGTGGTTAGGAAGAAATTTCGGATATTACAATGGAGGAAATAAATTTAGCCATATCCTAAAAGAAAGACTGAGCTCCCGGAGTAGACGGAATCACCCGAGAGATGATACAACTAGGTGGCGTAGCCACAGAGAAGTCCACGGATATCCTTTTAAATAAATGTTTACAGCAGCAAGGTCTCCAATAACTGGTTAAATGCTCGGGTAATTTTTTTATACAAAAAATGAGTCAAATTAAATATAGAAAACTATCGCCCAATAAGCCTACTCCTGCACCCATATAAAGTACTAACAAAAATAATAACCAATAGGCTTATAAACAAAATCGATGATTATTAACCACCGGAACAAGCGGGGTTTCGTAAAAGTTACAGTACCATCGAGCAAATCAGAACATCAACATTCTAATTTAGAAATACAATGTCCCAATTTATTTAGTTTTTATCGACTACAACAAAGCATTTGATTCTGTAGAACTATGGGCCATATTTCAGGCTATGAACAATGCTAGAACAGATTCGAGATACCGAAACGTTAAATACGTATATGAAAAGGCTACAATACAAGTTAGTATTAATGACGAACTAAAAACTGATAAAACAGTTTACAACGGGGAATAGGACAAAGAGACACTATCTCGCCGAAACTTTTTACGCTGGCATTAGAGGATGACTTCAAACAGCTGAATTGGAAGAAAAAAGTCATAAACGTAGATGCAAGATACCAGAGCCACTTCCGATTTGCAGACGACGTGGTCCTAATCTGTAACAGCGTACGGGAACTACGGGAGATGGTCCAAGAACTGAAAGCAGCTTCAGAAAAAGTTGGGTTAACTATGAATCTAACAAAAACTAAAGTCCTGACTCCAGATGAAACACCAATTTACGTTGGAAACAATAAAATTGAGAAAGTAGCAAAGTATGTCTACCTAGGTCATGAAATAAAACTGGGTAAAGAGAACCAATAAATAGAATTGAATAGGAGGATTAGAATGACATGGGCAGCCACCGGGAGACAGCTACGTTCTAAAGAGTCCCGACATACCTATCAACCTTAAAACCAAAGTTTTTAACACATGCATTTTCCCGGTAATGACGTATGAGCTAGAAACAGCAACACTAACAGTGAAAACAGCTAATAAGCTTCGAACTACCCATCGAGCAATAGGACGAATTATGCTGGGAGTAACTCTTAAAGACTACATAGTAAATGAGGAAATACGTCTACGAACCAAGGTAGAGGATGTAATAAAACGTGGAAGAAACGCATACTACAATGGAGACCGAGACGACACAAGATAAGTGTGGGACGACCGCCGAAGAGATGGATCGATGACATAAAGCAACAGGTCGACAACCACTGATACCAGATAGCTATAGACAGAATGGAGTATAAAAGACGAGAGGAGTTCTACATCCAGGAGTGGATGGCAAAAAGCTGCTGAAAGAAAAACTGCTTCCGGCAACAAAACTGTATTTCCGAAATATCTCTGTCTCAGTCCATTGAGGCACTCTCTGAGGACATGGTCAACAATTTCATCCCCCTCCCAACACTATCTGCACGTCGAGTCGTCTACGACACCGATCTTATGAAGATAGCCCTTTAGGTGACAATGTCCAGTAAACAGTCCTACCACAATTCGCAGCTCTTTATTTCCTAAGGAGAGAAGCTCCTTAGTAAGCCGGCGCTACGTCAAATTATATGTTCTTTGGCGCACCTCATTCCAGGAGATCTCCATGATTCAATAAATTTGCTTTTCAGCAACAATTTTACCTTTTACCAATGGCAATTGGGACAGGTAGAATTTTTTGAGTCCACATGGTTCAGTTGCGGACCCCAACTGCGCCAGACGGCCCGCTTCCTCATTCCCGCGTATACCCAAGTGACCCGGGACCCACAAGAGTCTGATTGAGCAGCCATTCCTTGTCAGACTAGAACTCGGATACCAGTCGCAAAGTTACGACACTGGACGCCATTATCTCAGCCTTACTGTATCAGCATATGTTTATTACACCCTATTCCTGTTTATGTCCCTCTCACAGTTATGGGTACACTACATATTAGTATAGATTTCCGTTATAAAGATCGTCGCACGTTGTCCGAGAGTAGCACTCTCCGACTCCCGTGCTCTTGTCGAACATGTCGACTCCAGCTCTTCCATCTTGGCGAGATCCATCTGTATACCACTAGGATGAATTTCTCGGAAGATTTTGCTGACCTTCCCAATCCTCTCTACTTATCAGAAATATCTCCATGGGCGCCATGTAATCTGTGTGCATGGGGAGTGATGGACATCTCTTCACCACGCTTTCCCAGATACCTGAGTAGCCGCCCATCCCAATTCCGAGATGCCCTGCGCAACTTGCGACAATAAACGATCTTCAGGGGTTCTCTATGTAGAGGAGGCAGATTCACCAGAATTTCTAGAGCCCTGATGGGGGCAATCCTTATCGCACTAAATATTTCCACAAGTGCGTGTTCGTTAGTTGGATAGTTCTAACCATTCAGGGTGCGAGCGCTACTGTGTCATTGACCCTGTTGCCAATGTTTGGGGACGTGATGCCGAGTTATGATCGGTTTCTTTATTACCTACTACCGGTTGATGTTTCGTCAGCAGGCTTTTCCAGGTATTAGGCAACCGCTGACTATGGTCTCTGTTATTTAAGTTGTTGGGTCGCTTTGCAATTTCGATGGCTTCCTTTATAACTCTTGTAGACAGGTTTTCACATCTCGATAGCATTTTTTTTTCCTGAGAAGTTGATCTTATGTCCTGTATTTAACCAGTGCAGAAGAAATTGTTTTTTGTTTGACAACGTTTACATGTTCGTCTCTTCTGCCGCTTATTTTACGATTGATTTGATCTGCGTAAGATGGGATGCATACTCCTCATGGAATTTCGTATACTCCCTGGCTTCCTAGAGGGATTTTTTTTGGTGTTGGCAGGAGATACTTTAGGGTATATGATGAAAATGGTTTCGATGTTGTGTCTCTTGAGAATTTTTGCGATTTTGTCTGTGGTGCCTTTGACATAAGGAACAAATGTAATGGAGCTTTTTTCTTCGCTTTCGCGATTTTTCGGGGCCAAATGTTATTTTTTAGAGCCTTGTCTATATGTTCTCTTTTGTAACCATTTTTTATTAAGGCGTCTTGTAGTACGTTCATTTCTTTGTGGTAATTTTCTTGATCTGTAAGGGACTGAGATCGAAACGCAAGTGATTGGGTGTGGTGATGATGTGAATCAGTGTCGAGGTATCTGTTGGTGCGTGTGGGTCTTCTGTAGACAAGTGTGTGAAAGCAAGCAGGGATCGCACCCTAACTGGCCAGAACTATCCAACCAAAGAGTACGCACTACGAACACACACAACCAGCTGCACCCGAGTCGCAAGTATCAGTTCGCTCACAGACGCCGTATAGTGAGCTTTCAAAATGGTGAATGAGATTTCACCGAAACGTCAGCTGCCCTATAGTTCTGAGAAGGACTCGGCACACACATGGGATACCCGAAAACCTTCGATTACACGTCACACCCGTGAACATCCGACATAACCATATATATATATATATATATATATATATATATATATATATATATATATATATATATATATATATATGGGGCATTATTTCTCAACGTTCATCCCTTCTGCCTATTTTCCATATAACTGAAATATTTTCAAAAATATCAACATTATCAGAAAAGTACAAGCTTTCGAATGGTGCGTGGCAAAATTACTTCATTAAATCAGATCATCCTGAAAATTTTGAAAAATCAAGAATTAATGATGAAAAAGTTATTAGTTAAACCTTTCAATATTCAAGATAGCAGATTCAAAATGGTGGACCATAATTTTTTAAAGTTGATATTTTGCTCTAAAAATACATACTCGGGAGGTTTTGGGGTTATTGAGCACGAATCTGTAAAGAGAATTTCAACTTTTCAGTATCCAAGATGGCGGATTCGAAATGACAAACCTTAATTTTTTTAAAAGCTAAGTATTGGCTCTGAATATACTTATTTGGGGGTTTTTGAGGTTGTCAAAAGAATTTAACATCTCATTTCCTGTTTTTTTTAATTTTTTTTATTTTTGTTGTTTTTTGTGGTCTTTTATTTTTTTTTGGTCTTTTTTGTATTATTTTTTCTTCAGCAGTCATTCTTAGAGTATATTTAAACAAATTACCATAAATATCAAGGATTGCTCGGTTAATTTTAAAACCTCTGGATTAAAACGTATCCACTATATACTATGATCCTAATAACATCTTAGCCTTTGCGCTCTACTTTTTGAAATCTTGATATAAGAATGTCGATACATTACAATCTTTAGAATATCTCTTGATCACCATTTTTTTAATGCTTTTTTTGAATTTCTGTAATTGGTTATGATTGTAAGACAGTACACGAATATTTTTGAAATTTTTCTTAGCCCAGTCAGTAAATTTCACTCTCAGCGAACCCAAAAGGGTCTTAATAATTAGCTTTTAAAAACGTTGGCCATTTTTAATCCGCCATCTTGGATATTGAAAAATTGAAATTATCTTTACAGCATCTCGATAATAACCCGAGTAAGTATTTTCGGAGCAATATATTACCTTTAAAAAAAATTATAGTCCACCATTTTGAATCCGCCATCTTGGATATTGGGAAATTAAAATTCTCATTACATATTAACACTCTGCGACCGCAAAAACCCCTCGAGTGAGTAATTTAAACAAAAATAGCGAATAGAAAAATGAGAGCTTCAAAGGGATTTAACTAATAATAACTTTTTCGCCATTTATATTCGGTTTTTCGAAATTTTCAGAATAATCTGGTTTAATGAAGTGATTTTACCACGCACCATTCGAAAGCGTGTACTTTTCTGATAGTTTCGATTTTTTTTTTGAAAATTTTTTAAACAAATAAAAAATTAAAAATATAAAAATAATAATTCCAAGAAAATACCCCTAAAGAACATATATATCGAGCATTTCATTTGAAATATGCCAGCTCGGCGAGAGAGCAAAATTGCAGTGTTTTAAACTCGTGTTTTTGATACTGATAAAACCTAAAAAATATGGTGTAGACAGATTTTTATCCTGGCCTTGAAGAAATACAAAACGTGTTATATATCGAAAAAGACATTTTTAATATTTTTTTGATAGTGTAGATCGAAAACTAAGGATTTTTTACATCCCTATAGATATTTGACAGAATGAGGTTTAATATTTGAGCTGCGCATATTAACAGAGGAATAAAACCCCAAGTTTACAACTTTCAGCTAACCAGAGAATTCTTACAGCAGAAGATCTTTTCAATTGGGTCCAAAGGTATTGCAAAGAAACGAAAAAATCCGGCCGCGTTCGATATTTGTCATTTTATTGCTAGAAAATATTAAAAAATTCCATTCTGGAAAATACTCACATCCGCGTAAAAAAATCTCAACATTTCATCTAGACTATCAAAAAACGTATTAAAATGGTTTTCCGACCTGTAACACGTTTTGTATTTTTCAAGGTCAAAATTTTTAAGAATCTACATTGAAAACGTCTATTAGAAAAATTTCAATTTTAGCATCGAAAACGCAAGTTCAAAATACGGTGATTTTGCTCCCATTTAAGTTCCAATATATTATTAATCGTTTCTTCCATATTGTTTTTTATATTTTATTTAAATGTCGATTATTTTTCGAAGCATTATCCTGCTTATTGTATCTTGCCAATACAAATGTTTTCTTCTTAGACAATAAAGCAGTTTTTAAACCTAAATAGAAATTAAACCATCAGTGTCCGGTTAGCCTGATCAGTTTGGGGAATTTCTGGACGATGATTCAACTAAAGTCTGTATTTTGAAGATAAACATCGCTAACCTTGTAAGCAATTAAATATAATAAAAATTAAAAGACAAATGATTAAAAGAATTATTTTCAAAGTCGAAGTAATATTTAAGTAAACTAAGAGAAAACGGAAATATTTCTACGCTAAGCATAAAATAAGAAAAACAGTGAAAGTAAAGCCAACTAAAATGAAAAAAAGCACTACCAACCTTTACCTTCTTCTTGGCACTCTTTTTGCCAAATTTCATTTTCTTATACCTCTTCTCTTTAGGAAGTTTCCTTTTTGGCGGCGGTGGAGATGACAATTCTTCGCCTGCTGACGGTGATGTACCTTCACCAGGTTTAATACCATCCGCAAATTGCACAATTTTTGTTTTCCTTTCTTCTGGTAATATATCCAATTTTCTGAAAGGAAAATAACTTTAAATGTCAACAAAATTCACCCATGGAAAACAGGAATATTATTTTTAAACTTTAAAAAACCGTTATTTTTGGAATATTAAAAGGTATATATTCATTGAGCTGTCAAATTGTTTTCATTTATATACTGTCAATATATATATATATATATATATATATATATATATATATATATATATATATATATATATATATATATATATATATATATATATATATATATATATATATATTAAAAAATCAATATACCCATTACGACTAAACTAATTAGCACTAACTAATAAAGGTTTTCAAAATTGATAATGTAGTTTTCAGGTGTTTTAAAATATACATAGTCAAGTGAAAGTACAGCTAACAAACCAGTAGGATCACTTAGCTTCACGTCACTCAAAGTTGTCGGTGATCTTCATAAGGTCTAATTTCAATTTTAGCACCAAAAAAGTTCAGTCTTGTCATGAAAGCAGCGGCAATAGGTTCGACCTTTGCATAGTGATAATATTGCGAATTTTATACTTTTGATAACTTTGCATTTCAAATTAAGAAAGAAAGTAGACGTAGTTTTTGATATCCTAAAATTTATATTAACAATATTTTCGGAACAGATATATTTGGAGAGTGAATTGCGAAAATGAAAACGAAATTACGGACAAATGTTCAGTTTTTGAGATATTCCTTTTTAGAATGTACCTATATTAGAAGTTTACGGTAAGGAATTTGAGATGTTAAACAACCATCATCGCATAAAAACTTCATGGTTTTTTTTGTTGACATTAATATTTTTGGCGCCGTTTTATTTAAATTTAATTTTAATTAATTATTTTTAAATCGCAGTTCCAATTAGTGAAGTATAGAAACAAACAACTGAATTGAATTTAAATAACAAAGGGCTAAAAATAGTACTGCCAACAAAAAAAGGACCTATATTTTTTATAGATGGCGGTTATTGAACATTTTGAACTTCTAAGCTTTGTTTCCTTAATGACCATTTACTTTGTCAAGATTTTCAGCGGGTTCCGATCTTATTTAATAGAAACGCAGCTGTGTGGAGTCAGTATGGTATCAGTAGGTATGTACAGAAAAGAAAGATGTACCTCCTCTACCTGAACTGGGAAAACCGGAAGGCAAAGACGATCCTTTGAGGCGAGGGCTCTGTAGAACAGGAGTAAAGTGATACCTACGCTACCTCAATCAAGCGCTAGCACCTGAGGAAGCCATGAAGAAGGCGGCAGAACACAAAGCTACCGCAGACCAAAAGAATTAACTAAAACGCAAGCGGGAGGAGGCAGATGTCACTCCAACGCAAAAACCAGAACCCAAGAGAAGGGCGGGCAAGGCCGCCGCCACCACCACCTCTACTGGTAGGAGCTATGGAGCTGCCTTGAAATTAAGCAAGATCGCCATCCTCCTCAAAATGTATCAGTCCGAACAAGCAAACTTTATTGGAGGATGCAAGTAGTATAGAGGGCGGGGTTCTGTGACACCCGGATGGCATCTGTCCCTTTTCAGCCCTTTACCATCCGAAGAAGTGCTGAAACCCTCCTGAAACCCAAGCCAAAAAGGCCTTATTGCCAAAGAACATGACGTAATAGCCTAAGAAGTGCCTGAAATCCTTCTGAAACCCTTGCCAAAAAGGCCTTATTGCCGAAGAAGTCCTGAAAAATCCCTATCCAAAAAGGCCTTCCTTATTGCCGAAGAAGTCCCGAAAAATCCCTATCCAAAAAGGCCTTATTGGCAAAGAAGGGTTGTCCTAGTAGCTTAAGAAGGACCAAAAGAGTCCTTAGCCAAAAAGGCCTTATTGCCGAAGAAGTATCGACAATGACGTCATTTACCAGAGGCTGTTGTTTTGTAAAGTAGTTGGTAGAAAAAATAAATTGGAGTGGAATATCGGGTAAAATAAAACAAAATTTTATATATCAGAGTGGTATATTGGGTAAATAAAATTACAAAAATAATTAAATATGTTATGCTACAATACTTTTTTGCCTGTTTTATTTTTACGTTTTCTGCAGGAGGTTAGCTTGACAACATAACATGTTATTACGTTTTAACACTAGAAAAAAAATGTAAAATAGTCTTAGCAAAATGAGGTTGTGTATTTTTTCGTTCTTCTTTGTAACATTTGAGACAAAGATATTTCCCGCATTTATAATGTGCCTTAACTTTGTAACCAATTAAAAGTTTTTTGCATAATTTACACACACTATGAGTTTTACATAAACGACGAAAACCTCTTCTTGCTACTTGAATTTTATAATAGGTACCATTTTTACAACTGCCAAACGTACAAACTGGATTTTTAATCATCATCATCATCATCACTGTCATCATCATCATCGTCATCGTCTTCGTCTTCGTCGTCGTCTTCTGAAGTAATTTCTTCTTCTGCCTCTTCTCCTTTTTTATCGCTGTTATAGAAATAAACTTCTATATAGTCATAATTTTCATTTTCATTAAAATAAAATTTTTCATATAAACTTTCTCCTTTATGGGATGATAAATTTTCAGTTCTGACTATTTTACCGTCTTTGAACCAAAACAATTTAATTGCATAACTGTAAGTCATGACTGTATCACTGATGGAATGAACCTTTTTCCTCAATATCAACTGGTTTTATAAATGGTAAAGGAGAAGGGATATGAGGAGGAGGAGGAGGAGGAGGATCAGAAGGTATAAAAACATTGATTTCATTAAAATTGCATCATTTGATTCAAGAAAAAAAAATGCCAGTACCAGAAAGAGTAAAGTGCCCTAAATGTAAGGGTGAAACCGATTTATACAATCATAAATGTGTGGCTTGTGAAGTACGTGAATACCTTAAAGAAATTCATGGTGCCAAACATTTACCATCGCATTATTTAAATAGTCAAGAAAACAGAGGCAATGATCGTCAAAATGGACAGGGACCGTCTAATTCAAGAAGATGATTATAAAATTTATATATTTAAAAATTAAAAATAAAAATTTTGTATCAATTTAAATGGTTTTATTTGATATATTTACGTTTTTTTTTCATTTAACATATATTGTACCACTTCGTGTTATAAGAAGCGGTCCAACCTCTTCACATTCCGAGTCCTCATCATCATTATCATCATCATCATCATCATCATGATCGTCTGGATGCCTGACGTAATTAAAGAAAAAATTGTCATCATCGTCATCTTCGTAGTCGGAGATCTGGAGGATGCCATATTTTTTCTCTTCTCCATCTTTTTTTTCTTGTTCGTCTTTTTCCTTTTTTTCTTTCTTCTTGTTATTATTTTTCTTCTTCTCTTGTTTTTTTTTATTCTTTTCCTTCTTTTTCTTCTTCCCATTCAGAAATAAAAAAAATTAAACAAGTAAATTTAGAATGAGTTTTTTAAAACCTATATCCCCACGGTAGAGTATCAGTGAAAGAATAATTTATGTACCGTTTGTCATCTCGCGGATTTAATGCAATTTTCTCTTGCTGGACAGTAAAAACCTCATGTTTCATGGAAACTATCTGATTTTGAATAATGTGGGTTTTTTGATAGTTAAATAGTGCATTGTAATAATCTTCAAAAGTTATATCTTTTATGACTGATTTACTGATACCTTTAGCCCTTTTTGTTATTCCAAAATTCGATATAAAACTGTTTATTTCACGTTGGGTATGTTCAAGAGTAATCATTTTTTTAATTTTCTCTCTTTTTTCAGTTTCATTTGATAAAACTTTAATAGTATATAATTTTGAACGTAAACCGATAAATTCTGTCATAATTGTCCCGTTATTTTCATCCTTCATTAGCCCCAATACTTTTTTATTTTTTAACGGGATATTATATATATTATTAAGAGGATAGTCTGATGTATCAAATTTATCTATGTTGTTTTTAATGAAAGTATAAATGTTATCGGTTTTAAAATGATAAATTAGACTATCAGTGTCCGTGTATAATAATTTAACATTGGGACCAAATTTTGGTAAAATGAAATCATAATGAAAATTGTACAAAAACGTTTTTGAAATGTCCAAAATGCACATACCCAAGTAAATCGGTTTATTAAATTTTAACTTCAGTCTTTTCATTTCAATAATAATCATATTTTCATCGAATATTTCACAACTGTGAAAATTGGGTTGTGCTATATAGTAATTTGCACCATATTTTCCAGACCATTTAGTAACAATTTTCACGTCTTTGTATTTTCTAATGTTTTCCATAGTTTTACCAAAGCAGGCATTAACCATTAATTTAGGATTGTTTTTTTCAAAATCGTTAGTTGCTGCCTGACGTAATTTTATATTTAAATCTATGTATTTTTTCAACCAAGCCGATTGTTTGAATTGTAAACATCTATGAATTTTGATAACTTTTAAACCAAACTTTATGGCTTGTTGTAAATTTAAATAATGTAATACATAGCGCTTTTTGTCGAAAAAAGTTGTTAGAAGTTTTGGAATATTTGATTCTGAATTAGGTGGTACTAAATGTTCCGGACACAATGGAAGATCTTTATGAGTCTCAAAAAGTTCTTGGGGGTAATGAAGATCAACCTCGAGAATATACCCATGCGTGTTATTTGAATTAATACTTAGTAAATAATTTTGAAAAGCAGCTTCGTCATTGGAATTTTTTAATTCCAACCATTCGAATTCACCTGTGGGTAAAGCAAAACTCATTGCTGTTCCATACAGATTGTTAACATCAAAATATACGAGGTATGATTCTGGAATTTCAGGATTATAATCGTTACTCATGTATCTATTGTTGGCTTTGCCATAACGATTAGAACACTGGGAAATACCTCCCCTGATTCCACGTTCAATAAAATAAATCATGTCAATGTCATCCAATAGTTCCAATTCTACGTCAGTCATTTTTAACATAGCATCAAATGCAAGTGCTGGAGCAGTATAATAATGAAGACTGTCCAACTCATAATGCTTAAGGCATGTTTTACGAAAGTTTTCAAAGATATCAGCCAAAAGGATTACATCGGTTTTTAGATATAATTCTGCATATTCCCGTAGTGTTTTTAGTGAAAATGTATTCCAAACATTACAAGCGTGTTTATAATCCTCTCCAGAAATATCTCTATTATTGATTTTACTATAAAACTTTTCCAAAGGTGGTAAAGATTTATCGTTCAATTTTTCCCAACAATCAAGATATTCATAGGGGAAGACTCCTTTACGCGTCACCAATTTAAATTTTTCATCATCGTTAAAAAATTTTCTACAAACTGTTTTTTGCGAATCATTTAAGTATGATGCCAATTTGTCAAGACTACTAGCCATAAATCTAAAAGAATCCAGAAAACGAAACTGAATTTTGGTATTTTCTATGTGTTTCGTAAAAGATATATATTTTTCCTTGTTAAGGGGAAGTAAAGATATTGAACCTTTAATTTTAGTACACAAAGGTTTAATCAAAAAGTGACTATCGTAGCCTGATAAATTGTGAAACACTACAGGAATAACATGAGAATTTTGAAATTGTAAATTACAATAATTATGAGCGGCTCCACGGTATTTTCCTGTTAGATGACAATGATCTCGTACTTTGATGTCATTGGAACAAAATGGTTTTGCACACAAGTAACATTTGCCCGCGTAATAGAAGCTATTTTTTTCCTCACTAGTTAACGGTTGCATGGAAACAGGATTTAGAAGAATATTATTGATGTCGTGGGCAATTTTGAAAAGTTGTTGAACAAACCAAATTTCACAATTTTTTCCAGTAAACATGTCAAATTTTGAAAGTGAGTCATTATATGAACATTTTAGATAAAATGCAACGCTAAAAGCTTCATGTCTTTGCACCCGTTGTGATTTTCCCGTAGTAGCATTAGATAAATTATTAGTGGTAAGCAGGCTTTCGATATCTGCGTATATTACAAATGGGATGAGATTTTGATTTTTGATATTTTTAAATTTTAGAATTTTGTCTTTAGGGAAACTAATTTTAGAACTATTTAGCATTTTACAATCAACTAAATGTCTATTTAAGATTGATTCAGTCTTAAAATGGTTAAGACATCTTTCGCAAAACCATTTACGGTTTTTCAAATTTCCCACCTGATTATTTACTAAGCGAGATAAGTTTTTAATGTAAGTAAAATGAAAATATGATTTTTTTTGTAGGTTATCATCATCATCATCATCATCATCACCATCTTTGAAGTTGTTATAATAATCACAAGATATCATAAGTAAATTGATCCGTGGTGCAAACTCAGTTTTGCTTAAAACTAATGGAAGGATTTCTTTACCATTATTATTATTGTCAAGAACTGTGAAAATGTTAATTCCTAGATTATTCATTTTTTCAAATTTTGGAATATCTTTAAGGGCAATGGGAAATTCAATACCGTCAAATTTTAAAACTTGTCTTACATCGGGATATGATGAGATGCGGTTTGGATTTTTATCAAGAGGAGCTGGGTATAAAGCTGCTGTAACAGCATATAGAAAACAAAATTCGTCCTTATTTTTAATATTTAAAACACTTTTAGTTTTTTGGATGAAATCAGGTAAAGGAATATAAGTTGAAATCCCACCTCTAATGGGATTGTAAGAGTTAATGTTTACTTTGAGATATAATATTTGAAGTAAACTCCAACCAGAGTCACGTTCTTGAAACTCCTCAAGTTTAACGAGAATTTTAGCAATTATATTTTCTTGATACCAGGAAACCAAATTAGTTGTATGATCAATGCACTCATTTTTACTTGAAAAAAATTTAAATGCAGTCTCATTGGTTTGAGGTTTTATAAAAAGACCAGCAAAAGAAGCGTTTACTTTTAACAGGGATTTTTTTAATTCTTTTTTAATTTTTATTGAAAAACTTCTAAAACATTTCTCTAAAAATTCTATTGGATCTTTAATATTTAAATTTGAAATAAGTCCGGTTTTTATTCTTCCACTGAAACAAGAATCAATGTCTTGCCAAACTAAATTTTTATTTTTGTTATTTTTGACACCATTTGCTTTAATTCGAAAGTTAATTAGATAGTTTTTCAAAATGCTTAAATTAGATTCAATTCTTGAAAAATTTTTTACACATTTTCTATCTTTAGATTTAATAGCTTTTTTCAAGTTTAAAATAATTTTTTTTATATGTACTATAAATCTTAGATATTCCCCCCTTGTTTTAATAATTCTACTAACTTGTTCAATTTTTTTTATTGTCTCAGTTGAGACTTCATCGAGGAAAAGGAAATTGTTGTTGTTGTTCTCGTTGATACTAGTGGTGGTGGTGGTGGAAGAGGATGAGGAGGATGTGTCAGTGTTCTTGTATGAACTCATGTTTGTTACTACAAACATTAAAAAAAAACATGCATGAGACTTTAAACTAATAATAATAATAAATAGCAAAAAACAATCTAAAATATCCCTATCGTTGAACCTTCCGCGAACAGCGAATTTATACACATACACCCTGTATGGTAGGGTGATGTTACTCACTGTTCCTTGGGTCACGAAGCTAATAAAATATCCCTAGCGTTGAACCTTCCGCGAACAGCGAATTTATACACATACACCCTGTATGGTAGGGTGATGTTACTCACTGTTCCTTGGGTCACGAAGCTAATAAAATATCCCTAGCGTTGAACCTTCCGCGAACAGCGAATTTATACACATACACCCTGTATAGTAGGGTGATGTTACTCACTGTTCCTTGGGTCGCGAATCTAAATTTTTTTCACTTCACTTCACTTCTTAAAATTATAAATAAATAATAAAAAAAACTTACCAATGGTTCTAGTTGGTCTTTTTCTTCTTCTTCTTCTTCTTCAAGTGACTGTTATTACTTTCGTTTTTGTACTGTGTGCTCGACTAAGCAAATCGAGCGCTTTTATATGTTTTTTGGAAAAAAATGCAACGTTATAACTTAATGTAAAACATGTGTAATAGATAAATTTTATCAAGAAAAACATGCACAATCAAACATATAATACGTGATTCTAAAATTGCAACTACACCAAAAATTTCCAAAAGATTCACGTGTCACTCCACATGTTTAATGCTATTTCTATGTTAGGAAATTTTCGTTTTATCAAACATGACGTTAGGTATTTTTTTCCAAAATGTGTTTAAATACGAGCAGAAATTCGCTTAGCAACATAGTCAATCGACAAACCAGAACAACAACAACAAGACTTACCTCAAAGTGAAAAAGAAAACAAGAATAACAAAAATGGCAAGTGTAAGCAATCCTCTAGTTGTACCATCAACCATCGTTGTAATGACCGAGGACCCTGTGAATCTACCAATAAAATGGTTGGCAGTGGTTGTCAAGCAGCTATTTCCGTAAGTTTATTTTTTAACTATTTTTTTTAATTACCTTTATTTTACCTTTGTTTCTAAGGAACATTTTCCAAATTTTCCAATCAACTTTGAACAAATGTCAAAAATATTAAATTTTTCGATCTAACCAATAATAATAATAATGACCATAAGTTCGATTTTCTTGAAAGATCGTTATCAGCCGGGATGACGGAGTCACTTTTTTTGCTATTTGCGCACGTCTCACTCTTTTGGTTTCGTCAGAAAACGCCTTTTGGTCAACTGCGCACTTTGGAAAAAATTTTTTTTTTGCTGTTTTCGTAAAATTTAGGTCTGGAGAATTCGAAATAGAGTATTTTTAAGTGATTTTGAGCCTTATTTTACCTATGTATATAGCGTAAAAAGGGCACTATTGTTTTAAATGTAATTTTTTTAACAGTTATGAAGAAAACATGGTCTTTTAACTTTAACAAACAAAATTTACGATAAAATATTTATTTATTTTTTTATTTTTTGGTTTTCAGATGGGGTCTCAAGGAAATTAAAACTAAAAGGGATAAAGTGTTTATTCATTTAAACTACATACCAGCAGCCAAATCTCTTAAACAGAAATTTGGGCAGTTGCCGGTACGATACATGCGGGTCCAATTGGACAACGATGAAGAGTTCCATATATTGGAACAAGTAGTAAGGCGGTACAAATTTAATTTAATTTCAGAGGATTCGCCCATGGAGGCGGGTCCGATTAAAAAAATTTTGCCATCACCCTACTACCCGCAATATTTACCGGCAGCTGTAACTGTTGGGGTAGAAGATGATGATGATGATGACGATGAGGAGGAGGACAACCATACGAACACCACCAGCACCACCACCGCAACCACCACCACAACCACCAAAAATATCCAAGAACCTCCGAGAAAAAAGCAAAGGAAAAATCCAGAGCCAAAACCATCGACAAGTTACAGTCAGCATCATCGTCATAGTCAACGTTTCGAACAGCCTCCACTACCACTATCACCACCACCAGCAATACTACCACCACCACCACCATCACAACAATTACAAGAGGCTGCGGCAGTAGCTGGGGTAGGTAGTATTATAAGTGGTGGTGAAGAGGATGATGACATTTTCTCCCAAAAGTGGTAGATAATGTAATTTTTTTTTTTTAAATAAATAATATTTTTTTAATTCTTTTTTTGTTTGATTTTTTTTTTTGTTTGAAACCCTGTAGGTTCGTTTAGTAGAATTAAACCAAGAACAAGGACAAATGGCCCTAGCGAGAGGAGCACAAATGCCAGAGCAAGATTATCCCTGTTGTGTGACACCGGAGTATCGGAATGGTTGTTTGACTCCACCGAAACTTTATGAGGTAGCTGCAAATAGGGTAAGTCTCCAATTAAAAAAAATCGAAGACGTATCTCGTTTGCAGTTACCAAAGGTGTGTGAAAACGAAGTTAAGGAGCAATATATAAAAAATAATTTTTCTAAATTTATACATTAAATGAATAAATAAATAAAACACACATATATTTCTTTAGTTTTTTTTATTTATTTAAAAACAATACACCATAAACCAGTGATACAAATTATATACATTTTCTAAAGCACAATATACATTATTATTATAATCATGCATATGACAGTGGTATGATTTAAATAATTCTTTCATTTTATCAACTGTTATATATTTTGGATCATCTGCAACATTAATAATGAGATTGGAACCATTTAGGTATTTCTGCAACCAGTCCATCTTTTCTTTGCCATTCACTATAACTGTCATATTTGTGGACCCAATATAAGCATTTAAAAACGCAGACATTTCTTCTGGTTTAAGTTTAGCGTGATAGGCGTCAGTAGCATCATCAATATCATCCCAAAAATTATTTTCTATTCCATGTATATTATTAGTGGTATAATTGATAAAACTTTGTACCTTGTCACTAAATTCTCCCACATTTATTGGTAATTTCACTAATCTGTGTACATGTTCCTTGGTTAATGAATTGTAAATAGCTATTTCCTGACACATAAACGGTAAAACATCATACTGGAACCCTTGAACATCCACAAAGAGAATATTTGTTTTGTTTTCACATGACACTTTTGTTTTGTTTTCAAATGACATTTTTTTTTTTTTTTTGTTTGCTGTTGCTGCTGCTGCTACTAGTATTGTTTTTGTTCACTTTAAACAAAATGCTGAAATAATGGCAGGATACAGTTTCAGACCAATTTATATACGTTGTTTGGAGTGGGGATATCTTTAATCAGTTTGTATTTTGACAATACTTGTTAGAGGATTATATTTAAGTTTTTTATCGTGTAAAATCAATACATAGGCACATGTATCTGCTGGAATATTTTCACTGGTTTCAAATTCCAATCTGATGTCAACAGTGCCATTTTTCAATGTGTCCACTTGATAACAGCAATCTATCACTACTAAAGGTGCAAGTTCGATAAATTTTTTAAATGTCAAACAAGGTTGTCCAACACTTCTATAGTAATAGGACTGTTGAAATCTGGCATACATTTCATACAAAATGCTCACTTGTTGTCTATCAAAATGAACATTTAAATTATCGTATGGATAAATTTCCGAATTGAGATAGGCTTTGAAATTGGTTAAGTTACAATGATCAAAGTGACTAATATCCTTTGATAATTGATTTCGTCGTTTCGTTTGAAAACCAAAAATGAGATAACGCGGCTTTTCTAACTGATTAATCGATTTTACATTCCAAGTATGTTGCGTGGATTGTTGCAAAAGCGGATACTCATGCAATTCCCATCCTCGAAATGCCACGGTTAAATCTCTTCCTTTTTCAATGTAACTTAAAAGTTTCAATTTTGCCTCATCATCCACTCTAATATGTTCAATTTTCCATGTTATTTTATCGAGACGAATGTTTGGTTTTTCACCTGCCTTATTTGTAGTGACTGAATTGCTATCGGAAAAACTTCGTATAAGCGTTAATTCTTGTTTAATATTTATGATGATTTTTCGAAAATCTTCAAAAACACCCATAAGAATTTTTAGAGGAATACAAACATTAAAATGTCCTTTTGACAACATTTTCGGCTTTTCAAGATGATTCCAACCGGTATTGTGATAACGTAAACAGTCTTGTTCTGTAAAACTGACATAACCTTTTAGGAGAGATGTAATACCTGGATTTCTTACACGATCCACAACAGTTCCACCCAATTCATAGCGAATTTCATCAAATAAAAATGCAAAAGCATTATTTGTCAATTCAATGGTATCACTTGCTTTCCCATGTTCATCTACAACGACACCTTCAAGTTCGAGAAAACTTTCAGCTGGATATGTATAAATATCTTGAGTCTGAATAGGAATGCGAATTTCATCGGATTTATTTAAACTTGTATTGGCATAGGGTAAATAACTGTGGTATTCTTTACTGGTAATTGAATTATCACTGATGATTCTTTCACTCACGTTCAAAATATTCATTATTGCTACTATTACTACTACTACTACTACTACAACTACTACTACTAACAATTTCCTTTTTACAAAAACAAACTATAAAGAGTCTTCGTACACCAGATCTAAAATTCAATTTAAATCTGTACCAAAAGTTTGCCTTTTTAATTTTCTTTCTTGGAGCAATTTTTTCTTGCTTAATGTAACAATCTAAATCCCAAAGACTGTAAAAATTTGCGATTTTGTGATGTTAACCGTTTCAAGTTCTTTTGTACACTAGTTTTATCATGCATTGTGGTTTTATTTATACTGCTACTACTACTACTATTGTTGTTGTTGTTGTTGTTGTCGTTTAGAGGTTCAGAGTAATAAAGATGGTAATTGTATCTAAATACCATTTTTTTTTCTATGTTGGTACTTCTTTCAGATGAACTCTGACTGTTATCAATTCCCGATTGAAATTAACTAAATCACCCTCTTGATCGGTTATTTTTATAATGATTTCATCCAAATAGTGAGTATTTATAGGTAAATAAATTACATTGGTGGGGGTTTCCACAATTTTATAACCTGGCGGTACAGTTGGATAAAACATGTGTAAAATATGAGACGGTTTATCATTATTGAAGGAATTGGTCACTAAATTACATTCACAACATATAGCATTAACTTTGGTTATATTAATGAGGTAATCAGATACATGAAGTTTTTGTGCTGTCAATGTTCGGTTTTTAAAACCTAGAATAGTATTGATAGAGTAAGGTTTTTCAAAATGAATATCCTTTGTTGATTTTATCTCACACCTTAAAGTATTATAATTTACGCGAATTTTAACTAAATCACTGGCTTCTTTTAAATTAGTAGGACTATCTCTTTTCTTTTTCTTCTTCGATGGAATAGGAGGATCGTTTAATTTTACAATTTGATTTCTAGCATCATTCTGATTATCATTATTATTATTATCATCATCATCATCACTGCTCTCATTTTCTACTAATCTTTGTTGTTGTTGTTGTTGTTGTTGTTGTGGTATTGGCTCCTTTTGTTGTTGTTGTTGTAGTAATTTTTTAACACCTCTAAGAGAATCATTTATTGTACGAGAAATATCATTGATCTCGTATGTCCCTTCGGGTATTTCAATTACAGATTCACCAAAATAGAACTTATTGTTTGTTTTGTCAACATTTGGAATTGAGTTGTAGGTAACAAAATTAATTAAACCCAATTCATAATTCTTGGATTCTTGTAATATTATTGGTGGATGCAATTTTAGAGATAACAAAGACTTTCTACCTGATAAGGTAAATATATAACTCATGTTCTCTATTTTAAGGTTGAAATAAAACTAAAATCTATTTATTGTACAATATCTATTTATTTAAAAATTCTAAACATAAATGTCCACAATTAAATGTATTAAATTTCTGATAAATATCATAATTATAAATAATGTCTACCGGTCCATTTGAACGAAAATAGTCGATAACTTCCAAGGGTGGTCGAAGATTGCCAAAACTGTCAAAATATACAACTTTATTTCCGAATTTCTTATAGGCTGTCCAATGTGTCCCATGTCCATTCAGATTATCCAAATTTATTATACCTCTTTCATTGTTGGATTTAATTTTCTTTGGTAAGGCATCACGCATAAATACACCACGAAAATGAGGAATACAAAATTGTTTGGCATACATAACTAAATCAATATTGGTTAATGGTCTATTTGGTAAATTTATTAACTGCTTCGTGGTTGTAGTGGTGGTGGGTATAAAAAAACACCCAACCCCTTTTTATATGGTTTTAAAAATAGACCTTTACCTAAGGCTATACTTTCCATAGAACGGTTATGACGTTGTGATTCCTCCAATTGTTTTCGAGCAGCTCGTGCATCATTGATGGCTTTTGCTACACCGGCAGCTGCTCCACCCAAAGAGCCTAATGCAGACAGGGCAGCAAATATTGGTATAAGAGGTAAAACACCACCAACTTTGGGAATTTTAATGACGCGAACACGATTGAAACTTGGTTGTTGTTTGAAATTTTTTTTAATTTGTTTTGCTGCATTCAAAGCTACTAAAATAGCATTCCCCAAATTATTGGGTTTAGTTTTTAATATATGTTGTTTAATTTGTTTTAACACTTTTTCAAATTTAACTTTTTTTATACCAGCACTTTTTCGTTGTCCTTTTTGTCGTTGTTGTTTATTTTTTCTCAATTTTCGTTGTTTATTTTTTTTCAATTTTCGTTGCTTTGGTTTTTGCTTACGTTTAGTTCTAACCATTTTGACAATTTACAAGCTACTAAATCAATCGTTGTCTTTTTTCTATACTTATAGTATCAATATCAGCATCATTATCATCATCATCATCATCCATCTTACGTTTCTTATTGTTCCCATTCTTTAATGATGATGATGACAATGATGACGGTGGATAATGTAATGGTTCATTTAAATCCAATTTTAACATTTTATTTTGACCATTTCTATCATTATCAACATTTCTAGTATCAAGTTTTCTTTTTGCTTTAAGTCTAATTGGTTTTGATAATGGTAAATTAATATTTTCAATATCAATATCCATTGGTTCTGCTTCTTCTTCTTTTTGTTTTTTCACATTTTTTCTCTTTTTTGTGGAATAATTACGAACTTTAGGGGTTTTTTTCTTAGTATTTTTGGTATTGTTTTTAGTATTGTTTTTAGTTTTTACCAATGATGATGATGATGACGATGATGATTGATTTCTTTTCAATTCTTCTATACTTTTTCGAATATCATTTAATAAGTTCTGTGAAGTACGTTTTACTTTTTCCAATGTTGTAAGACACTTTTTAATACTTTGTTGTTGTTGTATACCCATTCCAAGTTTTACTTTTGCCTTCATTATACCAGCTACTCCCAATGCACTTAATCTTTCTCCTGTGGACGCGTCTCTCGATCTGAATCGTTTCATTGCATTCTTTGCTAATATATTGTCAGCTTGATGACGAGATGTTAAATCTTTATTTTGAGAATATGCAATGTCATGAGCACGACAACTTTCATCCAACTGATTCACTCCATGATCACCACGTGATAAACGAGTCTGAAGTTTTGTACCCGGTCCACAAAAATTGTAACCAGGCAAATGCAATTCAAACGGTAATTTATTTATCATATTGTTTACAAATCCTGAACCTGTATAAAATTTCATGTTGACAATTAATCAACAACTGACTATAAATGATATGTAACATGTTAATATAAGTCATTTCTGTTTGAGTTCTCTGTTCTAAGTTATCTATATATACAGATCTATTGAAATTATGAAAATTCTAAAACAAAAAACCAGTTTACCTATTGAGAACGCTGATGAGTTCAAACCACAAAATTCGTACAGAAAACATGGAATTTTATTTCCTTTTACAATACGATGTATCATTGTTGGTCCATCAAACTGTGGAAAAACGAATGTTATGATCTCGCTGATAGAACATGAAAACGGATTGAAATTTGAAAATGTTTATGTGTATTCACGTTCGCTATACCAACCAAAATATTTATATTTAAATGAATTACTGACTCCTATAAAAGGAATAAATTATTATGCATTTAGTGCTAGTGAGAATATTGTGCATCCATCTGAAGCAAAATCCAATTCCATATTTATTTTTGATGATGTAGCATGTGACAATCAAGATATTATTCGAGAGTATTTTAGTATGGGTAGACACAATAATATTGACTCGTTTTATTTGTGTCAAACGTACGCAAAAATTCCCAAACATCTAATACGAGATAATGCCAATGTACTTATTCTCTTCAAACAAGACGATTTAAATTTAAAACATGTTTATAATGATCATGTTGGTTCTGATATGTCATTTGACAAGTTTAAAAATATGTGTTCGTATTGTTGGAAGAAACCATATGGATTTTTAACTATTTTTAAAGATTACAATCTCAACAACGGACGTTATCGACTGGGATTTGATCATTTTATAATAGCATGATATCTCCCAAAATAGCTTAGTCAAGATCCATACTTCATTATAAGCGGATTGTTGTATTTTCAACCTGATTAAACCTGTTTACAACCTGCTTAAACCTGTTTTCAACCAGATCAGACCTGTTCCAAACGGATCAGAAGCTGTTTAAAGCTGATTAAAAGCTGTTTAGAAGCTGTTTAGAAGCTGTTTATAAGCTGTTTATAAGCTGTTTAGAAGCTGTTTATAAGCTGTTTCAAAGCTGATTAAAAGCTGATCAAAACCTGTTGACTAAGCAGATTAAAAAAAAAAAAAATGAAATCTAGTGAAAAAGAACTTAAAAAAAATTTAATTCGTAAACGAAAAAATGTTAAAAATAAACTAAACCTATTAAAACATAGTGAAATTGTACAGGAACAAGTATTTTTGCCCATAACCAAACGTTTACAAAATATTCAAAGTGAATTAAGCACAAAAGCTACAGTTGCAGCAGCAGCATCACCACCACCACCAAAAACTAAAGAACCATCTGAAATAAAAACTGACGATACATCTTTAGAATATCCTTTTCTAGTTAAAAATGAAAATGATGATGATGATGATGATGATGCAAATAAGACACTAGATACAATAAATGAAACTGATAATGATGATGATGATGATGATGATGAAAACGAGAATGAAAGTAATTCATCTGTTTTCCGACAACAAAAACAACAACAATTGGAAGACAAATCCTTAACAAATCTTTTAAAACAATATGATCCATTACCTAGAAAATATATCAGTGATTTGCATCATGATTCTCAAAACAAGTTTGATCACAAATATGGTGTTCGATTTAACGTTGATACTGAGAAATTTCACATTGGTGATTCTAATCTGAATATCGATGGTAAAGATATTATAGTGAAAAACAAACGCTACAAAGGGACACATGGTCTCTACGAACTACTATTTAAGAAACACCCTACAAATTTCTCCAAAGAGGATGAAACAAACTATAGACAAATTATATTTAAAACAAATGCACATCGTCGCTACTATCAGTCCAATCAACAAGTTGATGGTAGTAGATCAATAAAATATAAAAAGATTATAGCACCTTACATAACGGGAGACGGTTTATACATGAATGTTACTGATCATCCCATAGATTATGTACATTGGGATAATCCTAATGAACTAGTTGATAGATTACGTTTACTGCTAGCCTCTCAACAAGCTGGACACACAGGACATCATAACGAAATTAATTCCATAGTAGAGGAACTAAGAGAAGCTCAAATTATTGAATGAAAAAACTAAACAAAAAAAAAAAAAAAATGAATAAATTTGTTACAGATACAAAACGACAACTTGTTGAAGAAATTCACAAGCCAGCAAGAATCAATTTTAAAAGGCGAAAAATAATTATTAAATCTCTAGATGACCTATTTCAAGCAGATTTAGTAGAAATGATTCCTTATGCTAAAATAAACAATGGTTACAAATATATACTTATTGTTATTAATTGCTTTTCAAAGTTTGTATGGGCTTTTCCGTTAAAAAACAAATCAGCTATAGAAGTAAGCAAAAATATGGAAAAAGTTTTTAAAATACAAACTCCACAAAACATTCAAACAGACATGGGTAAAGAATTTTACAATAAAGAATTTGAGAAACTCACAAAGAAATACAATATTAACCACTATAGTGTATTCAGTGAAAAAAAGGCATCCATAGTCGAAAGAGTTAATAGGACTTTAAAAAACTGGATGTGGAAGGAATTTAATATACAAGGAAATTACAAATGGGTTAATTTACTTGGTAAAATTGTTTATAAATATAATCACACAAAACACAGAACCATTAAAATGAAACCAGCAGATGTTACTACCAAAAATGAAAAATTTTTACTTCAAACTGTTTACAACAAAATAAAAATGAGTGATTTAAACGTTAAACTTAAAGTTGGTGACTATGTACGCATTTCTAAAGTAAGAGGTGTTTTCGATAAAAAATACAATCCAAATTGGTCTCCTGAGGTATTTATTATACGCAAAGTTCAGTTAACAAACCCAACCACTTATCTCTTGAAGGATATGCAAAATGAAAACGTACTTGGGGCGTTCTACAAAGAACAATTACAAAAAACTCTCAATCATAATGTATATTTAGTTGAAAAAATTCTAAAAAGACATAAAGACCAAGTATTCGTTAAATGGTTTGGGTTCACTGATAAGCACAATAGTTGGATTAATAGAACAAACATTATATAAAAACCCACTTTATCCATAGTACATATTTAGTACGTTTGAAACCTCTGAACGGGAAACATGTCTTTAGCATATTTTTTGCTCATAATTTTACCATTTTGTAGTGTTATTGCGATTGAAAATAACACCTTAAACAAAAACAATAAAACTGAGTATTGTGAATACCTACAAGATGACTATGACGTTCTGTATAATACAAGTTTAAGTATATACCTACTATGTTCAAAAGAACTTGATAACTATATGAATTTATATGAAACTGAATCAAATCTCAACGAATTATATACAAAAAATATTAAAGAATGTGAAAACAAAGCAGCTAATCTATCATCTTCCATTAATTACACCAATATTCTCAACCTTTCAAGAAAAAACGTTGAATTGGAAGCAAATTTACTTCTTGAAATGAAAAAAACCGATGTATGTGAAACCAAAAAAAGTACAGCCTACACACTACTTGGAGAAACCAAACATGAATTGGCAAATGCAAAAAATAATATCAGTTATTTTCTACTGGACATTAATAAATTAAATCTATCGTTGGATCAATGTAATAACAATTTTATACAAAGCTTAAGGCATCAAAATAAACTCTTTGATAATCTCAATGCCTGCTTGGAAAGAGAAGAATTACTTCTAGACCAGAAGAATCGATATGTTGTCAAGCTAACCTCCTGCAGAAAACGTAAAAATAAAACAGGCAAAAAAGTATTGTAGCATAACATATTTAATTATTTTTGTAATTTTATTTACCCAATATACCACTCTGATATATAAAATTTTGTTTTATTTTACCCGATATTCCACTCCAATTTATTTTTTCTACCAACTACTTTACAAAACAACAGCCTCTGGTAAATGACGTCATTGTCGATACTTCTTCGGCAATAAGGCCTTTTTGGCTAAGGACTCTTTTGGTCCTTCTTAAGCTACTAGGACAACCCTTCTTTGCCAATAAGGCCTTTTTGGATAGGGATTTTTCGGGACTTCTTCGGCAATAAGGAAGGCCTTTTTGGATAGGGATTTTTCAGGACTTCTTCGGCAATAAGGCCTTTTTGGCAAGGGTTTCAGAAGGATTTCAGGCACTTCTTAGGCTATTACGTCATGTTCTTTGGCAATAAGGCCTTTTTGGCTTGGGTTTCAGGAGGGTTTCAGCACTTCTTCGGATGGTAAAGGGCTGAAAAGGGACAGATGCCATCCGGGTGTCACAGAACCCCGCCCTCTATACTAGTAGAAGATATGTACGAAGAGTGGAAGCATAAGTTCCAATTTAGAGGCATCCATTTTCATACGGGTTTGATCCTGGGCAAAAATACCAAAGCTGAAAGATAGGAAGGGAGTAGAACTGATGGTATGTGAGCGAGACGATATCTCAAAAGCTCACACGGTGACAATCTTTCCCTCTAGAAGGAAAGGAACAGCACCAGAAAAGATTCTACAGCTAATAGAGGTCCAAAACGATGGGATAAGAACGTCACAATAGAAGGTTACCAACCTAAAATACGAAGGTAACGGCGAAATACTGAAGGTAAGAATCGACTGCCTATTCTGCCACAAACTCAAGGACAACGGGCAAACCACCCACTATCGATTTGAGAAAATCCCCGTGCATGGCCTCAAGAAAGATGAGATGGAAATGAAAGAAGCGACTCCTAATACTTCTAAAGACGACGATGGGGACAGCGTGGAGTCTCCACCTCTCCAACCTTGATCTACGAGTACCAGCATGCGACGAAATAACGGGATAAACAAAAAACTACTGGACCAATCGCGACTAAATTTTTACCCCGGATTCTCAGCATACATGAGACGGTTTCTAGACATATTTCAGTTCGAAAAAATATTAACTACAATAAGAAATCACAAGCTTAAAATGATAATCTTTCAATGCATAGCAGACAGGGTCGTGCATATGTAACATCCTGCCGTGAATTTAATACTGTTAGAAAATGAGTTGCATACATTATTTTCTCTAACGAAGTCGAAACGGGGGATGCTAATTTGAAATAATATATTTATAGATATTATAACTTGTGACAAAAGTTGTCAGAAAACTGTGTCAAATTTTCAAACAGTTATGTTGAAGTAGCGCATTATGCCTCACCCTCCGAAATCAAAACTACTTATTTTTCATTATAAAATTTCCAATGTCTCCCCTACAGTCACAATTTAGCAATCACATCATCCAACCAAGTAATTTACGTAACTAGTTTCAGTGTCAAACACTCTCAATCATTAACATTCAAGGACTATCATTACTCTTACCCGAATCAGAATATATGTGATGATTTGTAGACCGATACTTAAATATGATCATGTAATTATGTGTAACGCTTGAAAATAAGCCATTTTAACGCAGAAATTGGTGAAAGAAGTAGGACAAGAGCAGTAACCAAAACAAGACGTCCAACACACCTCATTCATAATACTCTCGATGTCAACAAACTTATATTATATAAATTCTTGATAGCCTTTAAAGCAGTGGCAGCGTGTGGGAGGACTCGCCCCGGGCGATACTTTACTAGGGGCAGCAAATTTTGGAAAACAAATATTTTATTTTGACTACAATTTCTTGTATTTTTTTCGTTGATAGAAGAAATCCGTAGCTGAGCATGATCATCGGATTCTTTTACAACCTTGGTAAGTTTTTTAGAAATGAGGAGTATTACCATATATACAAGTATTCATACAGATTTTTCAAAATCTAATATGGATAATTAACGAATAAGAATTTTCATACGAATTGCCAGATTTACATTACACGTAAATTTTTAAAGATTTGTATTGTCGGTGTGAATTGTCTTACAATTATGATATTTTATAAAGTGTGGGAAATTTTTCACAGAATTCCGGAATTACCAGGGATGTTTTTATACGAATAACGCACTTTTCTTTTATTTTTATATGGAATAGATAATTTTTAAAGTCAATGTCAAAAATGACTATCTATAAAAAAATATTTATTATGTTGCAATATTTAATATGTATTTACAATTAAGCAAATATTGTTTTCTAGTTTTTAAGAAATTTACATTTTTAGAAAAAAATTTTTACTGAAAGTTCTCAAATTTGCAACTTAAATTTTCTTCGCTCTACAAAATTTTTTTTTTATAATAATCATAGTATCTCTTATTGTAAAAGGTTGGAGGAGTAATTTTTGCATATACCCTAGGCGGCAAATTTTGCAACCCCAACAGCAGAAACCTACGCTACACCATCCTAAACTAAAAATCTATATGAATTTTTTTTCAGCTACTAAATATATTATTCTTGAAATGTACACTATATCCTTACAATTTAGTAAAGTAATCAACATTTTTAATTGTTTCTGGCATAAAAGGGTGTTTTTAATATTAGTTTAGTATAATATTTAGTTATTCGAACTAAATATCTAATAATGCAATCAGTAGGAAGACCCCGGTTGTTAGCCATTTAGGTTGTTGTGCAGAATAAAGCTTATTGCATATTATTGACCTTATTCTAACCAAATCCTAAATGATGTCTTAATTATATATTTTTTTCTGTTTTTTTTTTGATCATTCAATAAAGAACCAAAACTCTAATCGATAGTAATTTTTATTAACAAAAAAACAGTGTTGCCAACTAAATAATTTAATTTTGGGATTTATAAAAATTGTTTATATAAGCAAAACACGACTGGCGTACTATAAGTTCTAACTTCCCCGGCAATTATTCCAGATCTAAATTTTAAAATTTTTAGTGAATCCGAGGTTAAAGTTCAGGTTAGCAGTGGCGTAAATAACGACCCCACAGACCCCGCGGTGCTGGGGGGGGGGCAGCCAATCTAGGGGTGGGCTCAAGCCCCTTGATGAAAATAAATAAATAAGGAGGATCAAGCCGGGTGCAAAATAGTAGAGCGCAATCAAAAATCTGCGGGGGCGCACATACTACTGTTTGTTGGTAATTATCTTCACATTTAAATTTTACATTCCCACACGAAAGATTTTTTAAGCATTAAATATATTGTTAAACGCACATTTCAAAATTTAAAACATAAGATCTTTCGCTACACTGTAACTTGTTCGGATATTTGACTCTAAATGAACAAGATTTATTACTATATTTTATGTTTTTTTTTAAACATTATTCATATTTGTATAATATTAGCGGAATATTTAAATTTATTTAATTATTAAGAAAAATATCCTTATTTCCCAATTTGTTCATTTTAGAAGATTTAAGTTACCCCAATTTTAAGCTTATTTTCAATATGTAAAATCCAAAGCTTTTCCTCCAAATAGTGATTACAGTGTAACCGATTCATAATTTTAAAGAAACCAAATATGTAATCTTAAAAAGATAACTTTTAAAAGGTAATTGTTCTTTATATGTTGTATAATTTACTATTTTGAATAAGAACAAACATATTTGTATATTTTAATTTAACATAATTATGAATAATCGAAGTTTCAAGGTAGGTCATGTTAATATTCGGTCTTTAACTTCAAAGTTCGCCGCGTTTAAAGAATTTGTGCTTGGTGAGAGGTTTGATATAGTAGGAATTACAGAGACGTGGCTAACCAAAACAATAAAGTCTAAAGATATTGAAATCGATGGATATAAGTTTGTTAGACAGGACAGGGTAAGTAGGGGGGGTGGTGTCGGAATCTATATCAAAAATACTCTGAAGTTTTCTATTTTACATAGTGATTTTACAAAGAATGAAAATTTTGAACAATTATGGATAAAAAGTTTAATTAACAATACGTCCTTAATTTTTGGATGTATATATAGACCATCTACATATAGAATTTCTGATTTTTTGTCTGACTTTGAGAATACCTTAATATCACTAATACCTTTAAGTAATGAGTTGTTGTGCACGGGGGATTTTAATGTGGATTTTTTGGACGTATTTTCAAGTGATGTGACACAATTCAATTCATTGATACACTCTGTAGGACTTACTCAATTAATTAATAATCCTACTCGAATAACACACAATACTGTCTCACTTATTGACCTTTTTTTGATTTCTAATCCCGATTTAGTGACACATTGTGATACTTTACCTGCCCCATTAATGTCGGACCATGAATTTACATCTTGTGAGTTTAAACTACCAAATAATAAAAAACAAATTATCTTTAAAGAATATAGAGATCTAAAAAATATAAATATATCACAATTTACGGCTGATTTAAAGTCAATTCCCTGGAGAAATATTTTTGATATTGGAAATATAAATGATAAAGTAGAATTTATTAACTCCAACGTAACTATCTTACTAGATCTTCATGCTCCCATGAAAAAAGCTAGGTTTACCAAGAATAATTTTCCCTGGATAACTGAGAATATTAAAAATTTGATGAAACTTAGAAATAATGCCTTAAGTAAATTTAAAAGAACAAAGAATGGTGAGCACTGGGAATATTATAAATCTCTTCGCAACCTCACAACCCTAACTGTTCGCAACGAAAAAAAAGCTTATTTGGATGCGAGGTTACAACTGTCAAAAGATATATGGCGGGAATTAAAAAAATACAGTATAGCAGTCAGTAAAAACAAAGTTGATATCCCCGAAAATCTGAAGGACCCTAATTTAATAAACAGATTTTTTAGATCTTCTATACCCGATTCAGGGGGACATAATAATGAACTTTTGAAATTTTATGAAGATGGTGTGAAAGATGATATAACTCGTAATTTTAAATTTAAAGGAGTAACAGAGTTAAGGGTGGCGAAGATAATCTCTAAAATTAAGTCTAAGGCGAAGGGTCACGACGGATTGAGCATTGATTTAGTGGAACTCTGCTGTCCTTTCATCTTGCCCTACTTGACACATGTAATGAATGCATGTCTATTAAATTCTGTTTATCCGGAATGCTGGAAGAGAGCTTTGGTAGTGCCATTGCCAAAAGTTAGTGGTCCCCGTGAACTTCGGGATCTTCGTCCCATTAGTATTTTGCCCTGTATGTCAAAAATATTAGAAAAAATAATTAATGAACAACTTACAGAACACGTGGAGGTTAACCGAATACTGCCTGAGACTCAATCTGGGTTTAGAAGGAATCACGGTTGTTCTACTGCTCTGGCAAATGTCACTGATGATATATTTCGGGCAACCGATTCAGGAAAAGTAACAATCCTGACACTGCTCGACTTTTCGAAAGCATTTGACACTCTAGACCACCAATTGTTATTAGCAATACTTCACTATGTCGGTCTTAGTGATCATGCCATTTCATTTTTTAGATGTTTTCTGGAGGGTCGGAGGCAGTGCGTTAAACTGGATGGCGAGATGTCAGAGGAGCTGCCCATAAATTCTGGTGTACCACAGGGCTCTATTGTGAGTCCTTTGTTATATGCAATCTACACTTCGTGTTTACCAAGTGCCTTGAGAAGGTGCAAGTCGCATTGCTACGCGGATGATACCCAGGTATATTTGTCTTTTAGAAGGGAGGATGTTCTTGAGGCTTGCAACACTATTAATCAAGACCTCAAAGCAATTCATTCGGTCTCCTTGCAGCATTCCTTGTATCTTAATCCGAAAAAATGCTGTATAATGATATTTGGAGGGAAGACTGATAGGGAGACTGTTAAAAATCTTATAAATGTAAAGATTGGCGATTCAGTTCTGCCTATTGAGGATAGTGTTAAAAATCTGGGTGTTGTCTTTGACAGTACACTGCGATTTGATAAGCATGTTTCCCAGTGTGTTCAGAAGGCTTATGTTAGACTAAAACTTCTTTACAGTTACCGCCATGATTTGTCCATAAAACTTAAGACTTTGCTCTGTGACTCGCTGGTGCTCTCTATTTTCAGCCACGGAGACGTAATATATGGAAACTGCCTAACAGCCATTCAAAAACAAAGAATACAGAAAGTGCAAAACTCTTGTTTGCGACTAATTTATGGAATTCGTAAATATGAGAGAATATCTCATAAGCTACTAGACTTAAAATGGCTGAATATGGAGAGCAGGAGGTGGTTACATGAAGCTTGTTTTTACCATAAAATTATATGTTCTAAAAGTCCACAATATCTATATAGACGAATCATTTTTAGGTCCCACGTGCATAACGTCAACATTCGTTTTCGAGGAACAATAACTCCGCCCCTGCATAGATCTTCTCTGTTTGAACGCTCTTTTAGCTACAATGTCGCTAAACTATATAATTCTCTACCAGACTTCTTCAAAACTCTCACGCCTATAAAATTTAGATATGTTGTCTTCCAACACGCATTTGATAAACAAATAAGAAAATTGTAGTTTCCTCTTTTTCTTTTGAATTTTAATGAAGAAAAATCCATAATTTGTATCAATGTATCTAACTTGGTGTATAAATATTGTTTTTTTTTTCTCTTCTGTATTTAATTATTATTTAGGTCCTATCTACTTTCAGTCTGGGTTGAGTTGATCAGGGTGGATGTCACTCAGGTGTTATCCACATCTGGACTTCGCCCTTTCTGTCTCTATATTATCCTGTATATTAAGTAATTATAATATGTTGTTAATTTTATGGAGCCAGAAATAAAGACATAATTATTATTATTATTATTATTTCGGTTAAGGATCAGTGTTTAAGATGTATATGTTTAAGTGTATTAATATTTTGCAAAGGTTCCTTTTTCGTAAATGAAAAAAAAAAACAATTTTTTTTCAAATAAATATACCTGCTGCTTGTTAATAATATACTTTTCCCCGCTTCTTTTACTACTGTATGTGCAACAACTATCGATAGAGGGGGCCACTGATTTGGATTTTCTCCCGATGTATCCGCTTCTGCGTCTTCTTCTTGTTCCATTTCCAATGCTTTCTACAATAAATGGTATGAAAATCAAATTAGATGCACATTAAGTGGGGATAAAAAAATAGCCAAGAGGAAGGGATCATGAATCAGAGAAAAATGTTAACTGAAGAGAACTGCTTTTCCGGTAAGTTGAATAGCTCATCTTTTCTGATCATTAATTGTGTAGTTGATTTATGACAATTATTTTTTTCTTATATAGCTTGCTTTTCTTTTATTGTAGAACCTTGAAAGCGCTTTAAAATAAAGCGAAACGTTGGCAAAGGGAAAACATTGTTTTTTTTTTCAGATTCATGCTCCAAATCTCAACTAATCTTAGCTAAATGATAATCACGTGGGTCACAAACTTCTTTTAAGAACTAATATTTATTTTTATTTAAAATGGTTGCTTTTAAACTTAGAACGCGTGCTTAGGAGTTAGGGAAATTAATTAATTAATTAATTAAAAAGTAATTGTTCGAAAAATTTAAAGTCTGAACGCCTCACTCAACTTTTTAATACTAATAACAAAAGGTGAAAAGAGTCTAGTAGCGGTCGGTCTTCAAGATTTCAAGAACACTTAATAGGACACAGTCAATAATAATTCTTGTACTTTAACAATTTTTTACTGAATATGGTCCTTTCAAGATCAAGACTTCAAGTAATAAAAAAAGAAGGAAACCAAACAACATAATTTCTTGCATAAAAACATTAATTGCGGATCACGCGATATCCCTACTAAATTATTACATGAACAGTAGATTGGTAGCAAAAAAATTTAAAAAACGACCAACCCTTCATTTCAGCCTATCTCAGATTACAATAATTAGTGGTTTTGATAGGGTTTATCACGTTAGTAAATCACTTTTTCGTGATTTCTAAGGTTTTTGATTTATAATAACATAGTTTTATTTTTTAAAATTTGACTTAGGAAAATAAAAATAATCGTTTTTTTTTTATCAGGTATTGGAAGAGGACTCCCGTTAGTCGACCTTTCCCTTTTATTTTGTAACTGTTTAAACTTACTGGCTCACCTTTATCATGTTTTCAGTTTTAATTTTCATTCTGGCCTGTTTTGCCTTTTCTTTTTCTTTATTTCTTTTTTCCTTTTCTTTTCTTCTTCGTTCTCGCTCTTGACGCCTATTTTCTCTTTCTGCCCTTCTCTCAGCTATTTTCTGTAACATCGAGGCTTCTGCAGAAGGCTTTTCTGGTGATGTAATTGCAAACGAGCACTCCGTTACAGTTTCTTCAGTCTTTTCAATTTTAACCTAATGAATTAGTTTTCTAATTTGGTTTATAGTTAGTAGAGTTCAACTGTGATTTAATATTCTTATATATACAGTGATCAGCAGAAATGTTATACCATATGAGAAAATTTTTTTATTACTTTAAAAAAAAATCAAATCTAGCAGATAGCATATTCTAAAACCAAAACATACACAAAAAAAAGTTTGAAAATTTCTATTGTGTACAGGTGGGGGTAAAAATTTGATTTTTGATTAAAAGTAAACAATATTTACTTAAAAAAAATACACAAAAATGTTATAGAAAAGCTGTTTAAAATCAACTTTTATGTGCAAATATTTTAGTACAAAAACAAAAAAGTTATAATTTGGATGTTTTAGTCTGGTTTAAATTTTGACGAAAACCCGCAAAAAATGTAGTAAATGACGTTCACCGTTTTGAAGATATTTTGTAAAATAACTAAAAGTAGATTTTCCTATTAAGCGATAACCCCATAAAAGTCATGCTTGTTCCGTAAAAGAAGACAAGTATGGAAACACTGGAATAAAGCAAAAATATCAGGTAACTGGGATGAATACAGAACATCCCTGACCGAGTATAACAAAGAACTGTGCAAGGTTAAGAGAGTCTCACGGAGGATGTACTGCGAGACAATTGAGAGCAGTATACAATTTGTTAGACTCGGAAAAGTGCTCTCCAAAGACACCCAATCATTAATAAAACTCTCAAGAAACAAACTCTGGAGAGGTATACTTCACCGAGAAAAAAACGATGACTGAACTATTTCGGATTCACTTCCTAGGTTCAACAATAATAGAGGAATCGCCGTGACTTGCAAACTGCCAAAAATGTGATTACTCATAATAAAATAGGAAGGGCCTAAACTCATAAATCATCGAAATCAGGGAGAATCTATCCAGCAACGCTACTCTACTACTTTGTCACATTCTAAGGGCTTTAGAATACATATCAAAAAGTGGAGGCCAACTACGGATGTTTTTATACCGAAACTTGGGAAGCCAAACTATTCAACAAAAAACGCATTCGGATCTATCAATCTACTGTTATTTATACTTTAAACCTCTCAAGAAACTAATATATAGATATATTAGGGAAGATACAATGATCCATTACATCATGCCTACAGAAAAACGGAGTACTTCTAGGAACATTTCTGGATATAGAAGGGTTGTTTGATAACACCTAATTCAAATCAATCATCACGGCAATAAGGAACATCAACTTGCGTGTAATGGTGGGGATGTCGGTAGGGAAGAGTTCTCTCTCCATTGCTTTAGAACCTAGTAATAGACCGGCTTTTGCGTACACTTAGCATAAAGAGACACTTAGCTGTAGGATACGCCGATAATCTAGTGATTAGACTTCAGACTAACCTGGAATAATGGAAATATAATAAAAAATATCGGAAACGACACACGAATGTGCGGAAAAATATCTTCAACAGTCTTTCAAGATAACTATACACCAGTGAGTTGAGACCAGCGATCCCATACGCAACCTTGTATGGTAGCCTTAGGTGTTGAAGACAACATCTATGCTCAAGCTAAGCGGCATACACAAGGTTGCCTGCTTACGAGGGCTATAAATTCGATTTCGACTGTAGCATTTTAGAGTTCCCTTCCCTACATTTTAGTAATTCACTGTGAAGCAAGAATGAGGCTCCATCGGCTACCTTCATTTCCAACGGCTACTGCAAATAACAAGGCATGAAACGTTTTATAACAAAATTAGGATCTCCAAGTTAGAAATGGAACATCCATAGTACTTCAAGCTACCGTTACAACATACCATTCGGGATAGAGGATCAGAAGGTACGCAAATATATTAGACAGAAATATGTTCAATTGAATGATGTGTAGGTGAAATTATAAAGAGAGCTTACACAAAAAGGGGATCTTCATATATTCTGAGTCAAACAGCCCTGAAGGCACTCAAGGGGCAAAAGGTATAATCGGGACTGGTTTAGGGATGTCAGAACGACCTTATAACCGTAGCAAAAAAATAACAGTCATATTGCAATGGGTCCTAAAACGCAGAGGCATACATGGTAATAAAGAAGGCAATCAGTTAGCAAAAAAAAGCTCATAAACTCATTAAGTTAATCCTGACGGGGCTCATTAGATGCCGAGGTGCGCGACACGAAAACCCGTTAAAAAGTGGATTAAACTATACCAAGCTTTTTATATGGAACCCAGACCACCTGGTTGAGTAAGGGCAACGGTAACATATTATATGTTATTGCTAGTAACTAGATCAGAAAAGTGAGCAAATTTTCGGATTAACAGATGTACGAAATTCATACCTATCCCTTAGCCGATATGTAAAAATTAGCGGTATAGAAGTTAATAGAGTGGATGTAAGTACGTAGGACGAGTATAATAGGCCTATTTTGGAGATAGTGCATCCGGGTTAGAACTAGCCCATAGGAAAAAAAAGGAAAGAAAAAATCGTTTTATTTTAAAACTAGATTATAGTTTAAATAAATGTCTCTTTAACAAAAAAATTCTAGTTTGTTTTACAACAGATAGTCAAAATGGTGGACATCATACGCTACACTTTTTGACGATTGCTGCAAAAAGTTAGTTACTTGACTATAACAATTTAACTTTTTCCTATTTTTTTTTTCTGTAAACAATTACATAAAAATTGTATTTACAAATATTTCAGTTCCTTCTCCTAATTAGAGTGACTGCAGAATCAAAAACTAAATTTTTTAAATTTCTGTCATAAATAACTGAAATTTTATATTAAAGTTAATTTTAAACAACTTTTTTTAGTAACCTTTTTTTAAATATTACTTTACTATAAAACAAAAATGAAGTTTTTGCCCATCTCTTGTCTACGGTAGAAACTATCAACTACATTTAAATTTTTTTGAAAGGCTTTAAAAAATTTTCCTACATGGTGCTACATTTCTGCCGGTGATTATATATAGATTCACTTTTAATTTAATGTTTTAAACACTATATTTTCAGAAATTCTAACAATAAATTATCACCTCAGTTTCAGTTGGAGGAATTGGTATCATTTCCGTAGGAACTATTTCACTTGGTACTATTTGTAACATATTTCCAACTTGTAAAATTTGCGGTTTAATATCCATATTTGTAGGCCTTTGCTAAAAGTAATATGGTATTAACTTGAGTGGCTATATCAATTCTGTGCATAGATATTCTTCATTTCAATTTAAATCAGGGTGACAACTTTTCTCCTGTAACAAATTTCCCCGATTTCCCCGGTTTTCCATGCACTCCTTTAGTTTATTCCGGTTCTACAAATTCATCACTTCCTTATAAAAACAGGTAATTGTTGAACTGAGTATTAACACTTCTAGTGCGGGAAGAAAGAGTTTAGAAGAGCTTACAAACTTGATAGAAGGTGTGTGTGCGTGTTTTGTTTCTACCGTGCAGACATTTCACCGCTGCGTTTTTAAATTAAGAATTTTTAGAGGAAACCTTTCACTAGCGTATATAGATATATATATATATATATATATATATATATATATATATATATATATATAAACTAAGTCTTCTCTAAATTTCGCTGATGAGGAAATTTCTTAATTTTTACCGATTTTCAAGAAAGTTGCCACCCTATAAATACAGTAAAAAATCATTTATTTGTTATACCTCGCTACATCAAAATCTTTAGAGCCTGCTGCTTATAATTATTTTCTAATAATTTATTTATAAATGTTCTTACCTCCACAGATTGATGTATAAGCTGAGGTAAATGTGATGGCTTGGATTGGTACGGCGGCTGTGGCATTGGTATATCAATAATGTCATCGTTAGGAACAATCTGCAACATATTTCCTATTTGTCTATAACAAGATTGAGGTATTCGTTTGCCTTGATTATTCGAGGTATTTCTCATAGTTGGGGTAGTTACTTGGGACTGTATACTACTATACTGCTCACTAAATTGATACGTTTGTTGGTGATCATCATAACTGAAAGTCATAGAACTAGTTGGCTTTGGAGAAGCTTCATTAGGGATATCATAACCCAAAACTTGACTAATTCTGACGTCCAGTGGTATCCGTTTGGGAGAATCATATTCCTGTTCCCTATCCTTTTCTAGAAAGTTGGAAAAAAGAGTGTCACCGTAGTCATCATGGGGAGTATTTTGAAGTAACTGATCATCGCTGATAGTTGAGTCCGCTACACTACGTTTTAAACCACCAAATGGAGATGATATTTGTGGTGGAATAGGGGACTTCTTACGTTCATCGGGGCTGCGACTTCGTCGTGAGGATGTGCTATGTCGACTTGGTTTCGATCTTGGAGATATATTCCTGTTTTTATTTTTGGGAGAAATGCTACGATTTCGTCTTGGAGATTGTCTGTTTTTGGGAGATATGCTACGTTTTCGCCTTGGCGAAGGACTTCTTCGTTTTCTCGGCGATATGCTACGCCTTTTCCTAGGCGAAACACTTCGTCTTCCAGGAGATCTTCGTCTATGGGGTGATCTTTTTCGCATAGGACTTTTTCTTCTGGGTGATCTCCTTGGAGATCTACGTCTAGGAGATCGTCTTTTCGGTGATGAATCTCTTTTTTTCACTGGAGATTCCTTTTTTCTTCTTGGAGATAGTTCACGCTTAGAATTAGAGGATTTGTAAGGACTAGTTTTTCCAGGAGTATCATGCTTACTAAAATGTTTATTTCTGAAGGGGCTTTTAGCTCTGGGCACATTTACAATTTTTTCTCCAACTACAACTTGTTTATTAATTTCTTCACTCAGTACCTCTTTTTTGTTGTCTTCTATTAGCGCTTCTAATTTTTTTCTTTTTAATTCTTCAATTATCGACTGATCATCGTTATCTGAGTCATCTAGATTTAAATTTGAGTTATTTATTAACTGCTTTTTAGAAGGAAGGGTTAACGTAGCAAATACAATTTTTTGTTTTGTTCTTGTTTTTTCTAATTCTCTATCTATTGATTTAGTATTATCTAATATTCTGTCAGATTCAACAGATAAAATTTTGGAAAAATTTGTTTCTCCTTTGGGTGGTTGTATGTTAGATGACAGTATAGCTTTCGATTTGGGGGGAACTTGTATTTGATTTAAGATTAATTCTGATGAATTTGTAACAGGATTTGAAGACGTGACTGTTTCACCAACTGGCACAGGAATATTATTCATACTAACCACAGTTTCATTCGAGACTGGAGTAGAGATTTCGACACTAGTTTTTGAAATATCAATACTAGAAGTAATTGGGGCGGAAAAACTTGTTGCGCTGGTGGCAAGACTTAGAGTTATATTCTGGGTTACATTAGCAGACAAACTTAGATTTATAAGCGGTTTATTAAGGTCAAAAACAGCTTCTAATTTAGGTAACGGTACTGGAACCGGTTTCATTTCTTCAGGTTTAACGGGAGGTAGTGGTATCTGAAGTGTGGGTATATCTACAAGTGGTGTTTCCACTGGCTTAGGCATTAAATCATCAAGATTTGTTATCACCTGCTTAAATGGACTATTATTATTAACAGCTGCCTCACTAACTATATTGCTACCAATCTCAAACTCTTCTTTAGACTTAAGACCTTCGTTTAATGTAATAGAAGAATCTGTACTACTATCTATGACAATTGGTTTGGTCATATCATCTTCCTTTGTAGATGTTACGGCTTTTAGAAATTCTTCGTATTCATTTTCCAAAGTAACAGCATTATGAGAATTGTTGGCATCCAGATCAATAATTTCTGTTTTAATTTTAGGAGTAGATATTATGGAATCTAAAGATTTAATATCCCATCTTCTTTTCTTTGCCGGAGTTTGAACCTCAAATTCATATGTCGCTCCTTTTTCGTCATTCTTGGTTTTTAAACCAGATTTCATTTGTTGTTTTTGCTGTAACTCCTTTTCTTGAGCCTGAAATAATTCACGTTCTAACTCTTTAACTTTCTCTTTTTCTATTTCTAATTTTTTTCTTTCAGCAATTAAATCGCGTGGGAGTTCTCCAATTTCTTCAACTGTATCAAAATTATCATTTTCAACTTTTATTTCTCTCCTAGTAAAATGCTCGATGTTTAATGGAATTTCCAAGTTTATTAAACTTCTTTCAACATCAAAACCATAACGTCTCTCAACATCAAGGACTTCGTCATCAGTTTCCCAAGATGTATTTAAATTTTTAAATTTACTTTGTTGCTGTTCATTAATAGATATTTCATTATCACTGTCTATTTCCTTTTTTATACGTATTATTGATAACTCATTTTCTAGAGGAAACATTTGCATATTCTTTGTAACTTTATTTTCACTGGAATGTGGTTTTGATTTGTCAATTTTTTCATGAGCTGTATCAGATATATGACGTTTCCTTTTATTTTTTAATTCTTCCCAGTCCGGTTGGTGTTGAACTTTTGAACCATCTTTTTCCTGATAACCACTAACACTTCCCTCAGTTAATGAATTTTCGTCTACAATTTTGGTATTATCTTTTATTCCATCCTTTTTATTTTTTGTATTATCAACTTTGCTTTCGGTACTTTCGCCATGTTTAACTGAATTATCTTTTTTAATTTCATTTTTTTTGTTGTCCTTTTTGTCAATTACATTTAAATCGTCGTCTGACGATTTTATAATTTCCATATCCTTGGAAAGTTTTTTAGGTGACTTACTTTTTTCTATAACTTTATTCCTCCCCTTCTCTTTGAATTCATTAGCAATACTACTTTTTAAAGGCTGAATATAATTATTCTTCTTTTCTAGTTTCTGACTTTTTAATATACCCAGATTTTCATCTTCGCTTCTACAAAAAGTTTCTGTTGTTTTTATAGGATTATTTGAGCCTGTATTATCACAATAAGCCTTGTTTTGTTTAAGTTTTAATTTATCCTGTTCTCTTAAATATTCCTCGTTTTTCTTAAGAAGATCTACCTTTATTTCATATTTTTTTCTTTCTAGTTTTTCGCTGTTTCTCTCATTTTGCAAATTATCAGATTCATGGTTTTCCCATTTGGATTTACGTTTAATAGTTTTATCGCTATCTGATTTCGATGGTATCATCAATTCTTCTAAATCAATATTGGTTTGGTTTTTATTTTGAATATTTCCACTGATATCAAAATCATCCTTTTTGTATTTAATTTTTCCTTTTAGATCATCCTCTTTATCAAATCTAGCTGTAAAGTATTTAACATCATCCTCGTAACCTTCGTGTGTAATATCGACACTATTTTTTCTGTCTTGCATTTTATCGTTCGTTTCTTCACTAGTATCATGTCCTCTTTTCAATTTATTGATACTTTTCCTTTTTTTATTTTTATTTTTCTTAGGAATATTTTCTTCACTGTCCGATTCTACTTCAGAACTTTCACTCTCGTTATTACTATGGATTACTTTTTTTTTCTTAGATCTTTTCTTTTTCGCTTTCCGCTTTTTCTCCTTCTCCGTTTTATCTTTGAAATATTTTTTCTTCTTCTTTTGTTTCTTCTTTTTTGAAATCTTCTCGGATTCAGAAGAATCAACATCCTCCTCACTTTCATCTTTTAATTTTTTCTTAATTTTCCTACTAGATTTATTTTTTTTATTTTTAGATTTAGATTCTTTTTCTGAGCGCTTGTTTTTCTTCTTCCTATCTTTTGTATTTTTCCCGTCTTTTTGTATAAATGTCTTGTCAATATTGTCCAAGTAATTAATCGTTGATTCTTTTAATGCTTCCTCCAAACTCGCTAATTCATTTTTTGTCTTCTCATATTCGTCTTCGGAAACATTTACTAGACTCTCTTCTACTGACACTTCACCTTCCTCTTTCTCTTCTATTGGAGGAGTCTTCACAACAGCTGAAATATCTTCCTCGCTAACATACAGACTAGTATTTCGTTCATCGTGTCTACTTATTCCAGCAGTTATCGCATCTTTAAAATAATCTTTTGGAGTTGCAGGAGGTCGGGTACTAACTTTACGTTCTGGCAAATCTACTTCTTTATCTACGCCAGTCTCATCATTATTATCCTCCAAGCCTTCCTCTTCTTCTTCTCCTCCATCCGAGTAACTTTGAAGGAACGAAAGACCTACTGATTTTTCTAACAATTTTGCTTCTGTATTATCAAATTTTTTCCAGTTTCTCGGATACCATTTTCTGGTAGTAATTTTTTTATTACTCGGCTGGCATCTAAAATCAAAATAATAAATCAATGAATGATGTAAGCTTACCAAATATAAAAACATTTTGCAGGTATAGTTGATTACGAGTATCTACGAAATCATTCAAAATACCCTAATTAACTAATTAAATGAATACAATTTTTGGGTGTAAACTTTAGTTGATAAAAACACATTTCTTCAATAAACAAAAACAGTTGAATATCGATTGTGATTTCTTCGGTATTTTGCTTTGAAAATGGCAGCACTGGAGGCATTTTAGTTTGGGCTTAAATCTAATTTTTTTAAACACAGACAAAATAATACCATTTTTACATTAATACAACAAACAATCTACATAAAGACATTCCAAACATTGAAATGTAAAAAAGCCCACAAAACTAGTCAATTCTTTGACCCCCTGAATTCGACAAATAAAAACAGAGAGATTTTCTAAGTGGTTACTTGAAACACTTTGTATTGTATTCGGTTTTGAAGATTTTGTTGAGCTGGAGGTGGTGTAGTGAAAATCTCTTCTCGGTAGTTCCAAATGGTAACATCTAAAGGAGTTAAGTCAGGTTACCTAGTGGGTCGCTTGGTCGGACCACTTGTTCCCAGCGACCGTTCCTCAAATTTCCGACTTAAATAATTTGTCACAATCGTGAGTGGTAAGTGCACCATCATATCGGAATATGATATTTTTTCTGGAAGATCATAAAAAAAAAAGAATTTTCGATAAAAAAACAGTCTTTACCAAACGTCGATTCCAAACCGTTCCTGGAACGTTCCATCTTTTACTGTCGGTTTTCTGTTGGCCAATACCTGGTATTTTTCTGTTAGAAATTTTCCAAAAACTAATTACAATATGTAAGTTTTCTAAGAAAGTTACTTTCATATAAATGATGGCAAATTTGGTACTAACAAAACTTTAAACCATGTTTTTTCATAGGTAATATTTAATTGTAAAGCAATTAATCGTAAAGAAGCGGTGTATCATATTCAATGTACGTACATTTATCTCAGTGTTCTCATTTAAATTAAAAATTTCATTATTATCTTCATTACCTTCGTGTTTAAGATAATCTTCCAAATACAAAAAATAGACTAAAGAGGATACGTGGTAATCTGGATACCTTCCAGCGCAAGATCTTGTTACAAGTCTAGCATTTCTCCGACGTTCGCCATAAACCATTAATGTACCAATTTTACACAATGTATTTACAATTTTACAACTGAATGTAAAGATTTTAATAGTTGTTATTTTTATGTTTTGTTCTTTCATCTTTTCTCATTTTCTTTTTATTTTTGTTAAATTTTTACTGATATAATCAACGTGTAAGAAATGTATGCTATATTTTAGTTTTTTGTGAATATATAGTGTTTTATTACAATGTCCAATACTTCTGCGAAATGGACAATAAATATTGTTATTATTTATATGTATTTTATTATTTTAACGTATATCAAACCTCTTATAGTCAAAGAAATGAACATGTCTAGAACTGACCTAGCGACAGGCCTGAGCGCTTCTGGTTTATATAACTTTTATCAGTTGGCATTACGTTAGTACAAACATCAGGACCGGGCTTTAAACCTTCCCATTTTACATTAAATTATTCCACTTAAAACATTAAATAGATAACGTAAAACATCAAAGTATAGGAAAAATCAAAGTTCTTTTGTATTTATTTACACACAAAATTATTAACCAGTTCAACAGCACAAAAGAATACTTTACTGATCTAGGAAAATTTCGATCCTCCTATAGCACATGACCGATTTCATTTTTACATCACTTGTCTGTCAAATCGTCGAGTTCTTTCAGTACTTTGAGTAAAACAATGAGAATATGTGGCCACTATGATGTTTGGACTATCTTTTATTTTCATTAATTTCAACTGATTTCAAAGTAACGACATACACAAAACAGAAAAATATTTCCAGTGCCGCCATTTTGAAAGCAAAGTGCCTCTTATGATATTATCGCCGAAAAAGGGAATTTAAAGAGCGAACCAATGGTCCGAAATTTTAAAAAATTAAACACCTCTAGAGAAACCACAATGGATTGTTTTTTAAACAAAAAATATGTTTTTGTCAACTAAAGCCTCAATCCACATATACAATTTATATTTTTAGTGTGAACAAAGGTAGGGTATGCAAAATGATTTCGTTAACTCCCGGTATATAAGAGACATAGAAAAAGGCAACTCGACAAATAATTATTAAATTTTAAACGATGTTTAATAGATTTACTGATATTGTTGTTCATATACTTAGATGTTCTCCTAGGACTAAAAGATCAAATCGGCACTATAGTGTTCTTTGGCGCCCCCCCGTGTGCCTCTAACTTGTCAGTCGACACTCGACAAAATTCTCAATACTGTATGGACAGTCTTATTCACTTTTCTAGTAATGTCTTGAAATAACAATTTAGCCTCAGACCAACAATGCGACACTTCTAAAATTCTGCACGCCTTTATAGTCTAGACATGGTAACTGGTGGAAACAAACTACAGCAAAATAAATTACCAAAAGACTATAAACCAAACCAAAATGGTGTATCATTCAAGAACGAGTACAATACACAATATTTTTTTAGACAAAACAATATTTCTCATTACACTCGTTCCTCAGATCAAAAGAAATTAGAAAATACAGATACTTTTACTGAGTGTTTGTTTTTCTATGTCACTTCATATATTTAATACATAAATATTTTTTGAATAATTTACAAATGGTATTTTTTACTCGTTGTTGTTTACATCTAGATATCAGTTTTATAAAAATTTCTCGAAATTGCGAACCTTTACTACACCTTAACTAAATTTTGATATCAAGGGATCTAGAAATCTAACATATACAGGATGCAAAAATATAGTGTAAGACTTCGACGGAGGTTAGTACTCATCAAGAGTAAGAAAAAATATCATATAGTCTCGAAAATGCATTTTTAGGAAGCTAACCGCCCTTCAAAAACAAATGATAAGTGTTTTTTTCTTTTAGCGTAGCTAGTAACGAAATGCCATTAATAAAATTTGTGCACTTTTGTTAAAATATACTTAAAATTTGATGGTGTTATGAAATTGATTAATGAGTAAATGGTAGCTTTGGTAAGAGGAATGTTTGACAGGATAACTTTTTTATTTTTAAATTTTCTGCAATTTCTAAAATTAAAAAGAATTGGGACAAAAAGTACTTTTCTTTTATACTAACAGACCCAATCGTTTTAAAGATGTTTGTAGTTGAACATATTGAATATATACATTATTGTAAATTAAAAATTTTGTCGTTGTTCCTTAAAAACAAACGCAAAGGTGTTAATTGTGATGCAATTATGGTAAAATAAAATAATTTACCATTCTAGATATTTATGTTGAATTCAATTTCTAAATGATTTAAAATGCTATTCGATTTTAGAAATGATATGATGGTGTAAAAGTGTTTTTAAGAATTAAAAAGCAAAGGTAGAAATACTTTTTTAAACTGATTAATTACTTAACTAAAAAAAATAAATTGTAAAATTTTAAATAAAATATGTTTTTTCACAAAGTTCTGAAGATATTTCCATGAGTTTTTTTACGAAAACTATGTCAATTTTGTTAAGGACATTTTATTGATAACTTTAAGAGAACACTGAACCTCGGTCTTCGTAAAGCCATATTTCCACTCCATTTTTAGGTAAATGTGTATATTTTATATATTATTAATATTTTTTTTTATTGAAAGTAGCCCTGAAGCTTATAACAACTCCCAAAATGAGATTTACTTAAGCTTAATTTATAATTATTACTTATTTTGAATTGAAACCAATTTAATGTTTTTTTTTTCTTAATGAAAAATGTTTTACGCCTGTAGCAATCTAAAATATTGTAACGAAGGATAGAAATATTATAATGTAATGAAGAAAAACTGTCAGAGTTCGAATGTGCCCTTATAGAAATATTATATCGACGAGTCGTTATTATTTGTCATATTTCTAGGGTAATTCTCGATTTGTATTCTCGTATATTCTATAGGTATACAAATAGGGATAAGATAAGAGTAGTTTAGTGTGTATTTAAATGTGAAAGTGTTAACAAGCAGTAATTAAAGGGTTGTTATTTAGTAGATAAAAGTGTTGTTAAAACCCAGTGAGTGGTTTTAAGGAGAGAAAATCGTAACAATATTCACAGATCATATAAACTTTTAGTATGTTCCCAATTGAACCGAGAGAATATTTTTTAATTTTTACTCAATCGTTTTTGTAAAAGTTGATTTAAAAAGTTAAACTTAGTTATTAGATTTTTCCTGAAAAATGAAATGAAATATAAAGAAATTTTTTATGATCGTTTTAATAAATTTTACACCAGTAACACAGAAAAACTCTTACTATTCCGGTGTTTTACCTACACGATGCCATTCGACTGTCGATATTTTATAGTCTAGTATAAAATGTCGGCAGGTATAATATCCTACCACATATCTTGAAACAGGGGTTTTAAACAGACAGTTTTTTCTACGAATTTTATTCTCGATTCATTAGAGTTCCACTGACGAGACCATTAGGTGGTCGAAATTAATTTACAGAGAGAATCAGAGTGGAAGTTGCAAGATATAAACCGTTTCCTTTCCTTTTTGACGGTCTGAATGAAAAAACCCATTAACTTGTTAATAGATTTTTCTTGTGGTATACAGGTTGTTCGTGAAACTTAAAAATAGCGATTTAACAAACATTTTCGTATTTCATCTCATTAAATTTTCAGTTTTTGCTTTACTTTTTTTAATATACTACATCATAAAAAAAAACCGTAAGGTCACGTTGATCAAAATTAGTGAAATCTAAATAAATTATATTTTCAAAATCTAAAAAGATCATTAAATTCAGCTAACCCGTTTAGAAACTGCAAGTGTTTAAAGATATGTTAAAAATTCCTTTTGTGGATTTTCTTTTTCAACGAACAGTTTATGTAAATTAATTACTGATTAGTTTGTAAAGGTGATGCTCGACAAGAATATAAATTTAGTTATTTATTTTATCAAATGGCTCAAATTTCATTTTTAGAAAACTGATCTTCCACTTTATTAAATATTCAACGAAATAAGATCCTTAAATTAAAAACGCCCATATTTAAAATACTCTCGATTTTACCTAGACGGAGTTTTCCATAATTTTTCTATAAGAAGCTTTCTTTCGGTCGGAATTATTGAAAACAATTGTTCCCTTGTCAAATATCCTGGGGACGTGACATGTTGATTGGTACTATATAGAATTTGAGGTTTGGATGCAGTTGATCTAAAAAATATTATTTTAAAAGAGGAATGTTTCTTTTGCAGTATGTACAATATTACCTTATATAAGGAAATGGTATCCAGGCTGCATCTCCGCTTATTGGCTGACATTTATAAATTTCAATTGGTGCAGATGGTAACCCGAAATTAAAATATTTTTTTAACCTGAAAATAATAAATGTTATTTCTTGGTAAACAGTTTTTTTTGCTACAAATTATATGAATATATTCTATTCATCTACTAGACGGGCAGGCACAGGAACCATATCAAACAATATTTTCCTTCTCCTGCTGAGTTTGATTGAAAGCATCTTTGAAGCATCACGCCTCCACAAAATTTTGACTAAAAATCCCCTCAATCATATAAGGGCACTGAAATCAGACGAGACTAGCAGGAATACCCCGAAGGTACTCCTTCAAGGACACCTGCCAGACTCAGACATTATCCCTGAAGCTACAGCAAATAACCAAATGACTGAAAAATACTATCAGAACAAATGCAGGGGCTACAGCTATAGTGGAGGATTGGTATATTAAGGAGCACATTAGGGTAAATCCTGGAAAAACTACACTTATACCCTTCACTACAGGAAGACACCTCGGTAAGTTAAAGCTACCAACTCTTTTCGTAATACAATTGCATTGAGCCAGAAGGTTAAGTACCCAGGTTTAATCCTAGATGCAAAGCTTACCTGAAACACATATTTTCAGAAAATCACATCTAAAGGTAAAATAGGGTGCTTACAACCGTGCATTATATAATGTTTGTATACAACAGTGGTAAGACCCATGGTAACCTATAGTTCGGTTGCATGGTGGATAAAAATTACTGAGGCGGACCCGCTCTGGAGCTCTCGAAACTCCTGACTTGCCCGTTGACTTCAGAAGCAATGAGAACCACCTCGATAACAGCCATGGAAACCCTGTTAAATCTCAAGCTGGAACAAAATAAAGAATGGTGGACTGGACCTGCCCTCCGATATATCAGCACCAAAGGCATGCTAACGAACTCATTATTGGAGATAAGCAGTGATACTAGCCAAAAAGCTTACAACTTCACCAGACCCTACATAATTTAGGCGGACTGGAAGGTAAGATCTGCTCCAACACAAGGTCAGTGACGAAACATCGTCAGGTTTACGGGCGGGTCCAAACTGCCATGGCACAGTCTCGGGGAGAATTTGAAAAAGAGTTACAGAGGCGAGGCCATCCTCACTTTCTCCGCCAGTCAAACAGCGCTTAAATCACTTGAATGCCATCAGATAAAATCTAAACAGGCCTGGGACTGTCTCAAAACCTTATAACCCTGGCAAAATACAAGGTTACATTTACATGGGTATCCAAGGCACAAGGGTATCCTAAATAATGAAAATGAAGATCAACTAGCAATACAAGGGTCTATCACATTTATTGGTCCAGAATTAGTACCTGACATCTCTAAAACAGCAATTCGTAAATCATCAATAACAGAACCACTGTAACCGCATTGCGGGACACATGTAGAGCAAACCAACCGGCAAACGATATCGCGATGTTTCGCGCCTCAGGAAACAACAGATTAGGTTGGTAGTAGGTTTGATAACCGATCATGGTGGCTTAATGAAACATTTACACAAAAACAACCGCACACACTTCGAGTGTGAAGCTCTAACCTACTGGAAACATTTTCAAGTAACAATTAATCCTGAAGATGTACACCCAGAGGATAACTAATAAATAGGCTCAAAACCTGGTGAAGACAATCAACCTATTCACACAGAATATATATATATATATATATATATATATATATATATATATATATATATATAATAAGCAACACAATAAGCCTTCACAACACAATAATATATATAACAGGAAACACAATAAGGGCTGTCACCTAGCGCCTGCTACATTAATCAATCAATAGTGACATAAAATTTAGAGATGTTCAATTTTTGTAAGCTTTAAATTACATATATATATATATATATATATATATATATATATATATATATATATATATATATATATATATATATGTATCCACATAAATTTTCCAAGTGAAAGTTACAATAGAAAGAAGATATTTATTATTTATATTCGTTTAAACTGAAGAAAGATTAATAAGTCCCGACAAATCTAAGTACTTATGAGTTAAAATTGTGGAAGTTTAAAGTCTTTTTGTAACTGAAGCAAATTAAAACATGACAGAACTTGGTCCCTTTTTTGCATTTATGTTTTTGGTGGGATATCATTACTTTTTGCAAAGTTTTATTTACAGCGTTATTTTTAAATATTTATCTTATTCGTCAGTTTATTTTCTTGGCTTTGAAACATTCCATTTGAAAAAATTATCTATATAAAACATTGTTATAGTTTCTCTTCTGGAATAGGCGACTAGCTTAATTAAATCACACTTACGAAAAATGTTTCGATCTGGGCTTCTTAAATAACTTTGCTTTTAACAGAGAATCTTTTTGTGGGTCTAGGTTGAATTCCTTATATTCAATCCAGTTTAATGGATATTCTTTCCTATCTTTTTTACTGTTATTTTCATGTTTACTATTTTTTGTAGAATTTTTTGGTGAAGCAGATCGCCTGCTAGTTATTTCACTTTTTCTTATATTACGACATTTGATTTCTCTTTTTTTAAACAAATTTTCCTCGTCCATATCTAAAAAAATGAAATTATATCTATGAAAATATCAAAGATCCGCATCTCAAGCTGTAAAAAAATAGTGTATCAAACTTTTAGGATAGATATTAAAATAAGGGAAAAAAAATCGGTAATGTTTTAAGAATCGTGCGGGCTTTAAGAACAAATAAAAACAGTGTTGTTTCTTTTATCGTAACTCCTAACGATACTCAATTTTAATTAAATTTTATGTACTTAGGTTAAAATTTACCTAGAATTTGATGGCGTTAATACGCAAACGAAACTTTCTTTCAACCTCAATTATAAATAAGTATATAGCGTCCCCAGATTTACAGTAAAAAAATTAGGTTCCTTAAAATAGACAGTAAAATATTGAGTTTATATAAATATCAAAAAAAAATCTTTATATTTAATATTAAATGTACTCTTACAAGGCGAAACGTACGTAGAGCGATCCATGTATTCTTAGCCTGACATAGAAAAGAGGGTTGAAACAAAAAGAACATATTATTATTTTTTAATATAGTCTCCATGTATTCCTATACGTTTTTGAGAACGTTTAAATAAAGTAAAATGGTTTATTTGATTTCATCTTCGTAGTGGAATTTTTTTCTCGTAAATCTGTCTTTAATTTTGAAAACAAATTTAATTGGAGAAGGCCAGGTTGGAGCTATATAAGGGATGAACAAGTTCAGTGAAGTGTCATTCTCGAACAGTCGCCCTGGAATTCGCAGCAATGTGGACCGGAGCACTATCATGAAGCAACTGAACACCGACCGAGTTTTCCTCGTCGCTTCTGGGTAATATTCTCGCGCGGAACACAGTTTTTCGAAATGCCAGTTTGTGTAGCTGCCCCCTTTGTCTCAAGTCATCGATCGAACAAAACAACTTTTTTTTAACAAAATACACATCCTCTCGAGTTGTCATCGATACAGAGCCTCCTTCATGTGGATCATCTTCCAATGATTCACGTCCCCATCGAAATAACTTTGACCAATTTGTAATTAAAGTAAATAATTGGCAAGGCGTAGGTTGAAAATCATGATTCTTGGGTTTAAACCGTGTCATATTGGAATTATTACCAAACTCCTCAACAAAATGTCATAAACGTACCTCCTATGGACAGTGTTGTCTTACCTTACATACAAGGAACCACCGACAAGATTGCCAGATTGCTCCAAAAATCAAACATTCGGGCAATTTTCAACACATGCAAGAAAGTTGGAAAATGTTTGAAGTATCCAAAGGTCGCAATTCCATTTCAAACAGAAGGCGTTTACAAGATACCTTGCTCTAGTGGTAAAGTGTTTGTAGGTGAAACAGGACGGTATATATCCACTAGGCTTAAGGAACATGAAAGATGTATAAAAAAGAAACAAATTGTATAATTTACAGTAGCTGAACACCAGCATTGCTCAGGTCACACTTTTAATGTAAAAGAAACTTAGGTGCTAACATCAGTGTCTGGTTTCTTTAAACGTAAAATTAGAGAATCAATCGAAATTTATAAATATCCAAATAATATTAATAGAGATGCAGGTTACAGTCTACATCACAAGTAGAAATCGATTGTAACGCTGGATCACGGTTCGCTAAGCACCAGTCGAGTATAAACACCGGGCTGTTGGTCGTCGATCAGTGTTCTAATTTCGTGGAGAAAAGAATCCTGATGATGTCTCGTACAATCTTAGGCGAAACGTCGGATAATAATTCCAATTTAAACCCATGAACCATGATTTTCAACTTGACCAAAGCCGTGAAAGCTTTCGTTCTTTATAAGGCCTAGGTGTTAACCATTCTTTAGGAAGAAATTTTATATCCACGATATTCAAGTTTTCGACATTTTAAAAAATTACGTGACATTGATCGACTTCGATCCCAGTCACAATTAAACTGACTGATGCTGCGCGTTGATATCATGTATTTGATTTGTTGAGACTAGTGACTATTTTATACATATGAAAGTTTTGGCATTAAACGCTTTTTATTATATGAGGTTAAAAATATGTAGGCCGCACTACGTACGTAGAGTTTCGCTCTATTAAATCTCTGAAACATGTAAAGAGCAACCAGTGTTTTATTTCCAAGTATATATAAATATGAAATTCTAAAATATCTGAAACATCTTAAAAAAGTATCAAGATAAAGATATTTCAACAGATAGCGGGCGAATTAATTGCAAACTATATTCAGGAGTATAGAACTCCGCACAAAAGTTTAGATAAACTAAAATAACATTTTTATTTTATGTTAAATATAAAATTCAGTGAAATGCCTTATTATGTTTCATTGTAATCTTCATTTTTTTTTAATTAAAAGTGATTTCCTTTTTTAGAAAGTATTTTTCTAAACGCTTGGAACACATCCTATACAATCTCATACAAAATGAACGTGGCTTCCGCGAATACCAAGAGATGGTTGAATATTGCTATCTTATTTATATCGTCTACCTTTGCTAATCACTAAAAACTAATAATATTAATACTTACCTGAGCAGAATGAGATTGTGGGTGATTTATCAATATTAAGTTTACCGAGGGAAATGGGTACAAATGGCTCCACGGGAATGATGTCTGCTGGTACTGATGTTGTTAAAACTGAAGAAAGTATTGGAGGACCTCCAAAGCCAGCTCTTTTTAGATTCTCTATATCACGTATCACAGCTTTTGCAGCATCGTCTGGATAAAGAGCTAAAATACATATAGTGAACGTGCTTCAATACATAAGCTATCAAGTTAATCTCTTTCACTTCAAAAGCACAAAAATAGGGACAAAATGTTTTAAAAGTCTAAATTTATTTACATACGTTCTCAAAAAGTACGCAACATAAAAAAATTGGCTTCCACACTTGCATATCGATGCAGTTTTTTGAATTGTGATAAAAATATAAAATTTAACTTTCATCGATTTGTTTGGCTTATAAATGTTTCTCGCACACAGTGATTATTTAATATCCACTCAAGGAAATAAACATAAAAAATAAATAAATCAAACGTTTACTGCAATAACATTCATAACGTTAAAATGCTTAAAGGTATTGATTAGAATATGTTTTAAGTCGTAGGAAAATTGAAATACTACCAAAAAAAATATATATTTAAGCTCCGTAAGTATTTCCCACCCAAATGAATTTTATTTAGGTTTAGTTTTGCAAGTGGAACTTTTTAATATCTTACTTTCGTGAATTAAAATTTTAAGGTACATATTTCTCTTAAAAAAAGGGGCGGTTTACCGAATACGAATAAATTATACCTAAATGTGTCGCGACAACAAGAAATGAAATAGATTTTTTTTGTGAAATTAAAAAATATATTTCACACTTTTTAAGATAGGGCAATCAGGAAGAAGATGGGAGAATAAGACCAAGTTACAGAAAAATAAACATATACAGAATAATGTTAAAAAGATTAAAGAGGTTGGTAGATGGAAACAACTAATGTCCAAAAACAAGAGTGCAAGAGTGTAAATGTTAGTTGAACTACCAATTTCTTCGACAATTTTTTGTTAAAATGTAAGGTTCATCCAGACATAATCAGTGCAACACATATTTACAAAATTATCCTTTAATGTTTTCAGTAGGTATTTTTTTCTTAAATCTCAATCTTTCAGGATAATAATCCTTAAGTAAATTGTGCTCAGTGTAGCTTGGTGGAACTTTTCGGGAAGGTAGAATTTGCCGACAAGCGCTATATACAGCTGTAATGTATGGTCCCAAGTTCGGATAAAGAGGGAGGGTGACAAACATACACACGCACCTACCCACATCAATACCAGGCCTAAACTTAAGGTGTTATGCGACCAGTGCTGAAGCAGTGGGTGGCAACTGGCCTTAATTAGGTGTCGCAAACGGAGCCTCTGAGAAACCGGGCGGCATCTCGGAGCAATTAGACTTGCACCCGTGCAGTTGGCCCACGGGTATCTACTTTTTATTTCCCCCACACTCGAAACCCAAAACGACGAGATCCCTGGGTATCCTCTCGTTTTTCTAAAACTAACTCCGAAGGAGAAACAAAACAGGAACCTCCCGATCCTAGTAACATAGGAGGAACTGAAACAGTACCCAGTACCATATATGATAATGCTTCCTCGACGGCTACTCGACTTGGAATGAATATATATATATATATATATATATATATATATATATATATATATATATATATATATATATATATTCCAAGACGAGCAGCCGTTGAGGAAGCATCACTTGAAAATGCCAGCTGAGATGTTGGCGAAACATGAAGATTTTTCTACTGACAAACGGATTGAAAATCGGAAAAAAATTCAAGGTGCAGCGTGCTTTATACGCGGTCGCAGATAGTAACGGTTGGTTGGCGTTGGCTTCGCCGACCTTCCGCCGGATGGCGTATATATGTTTATGCGGCTTTCGCGGATTCCTCCGTGTGAAATGAAATAGCAGTGGATATATCCACATTATGCCGTTGTAGTGCTGCAATCAGCAAACGTACAACTTCATATATATATATATATATATATATATATATATATATATATATATATATATATATATATATATATATATATATGGGGAATACAATCAGCAAACGTACAACTTCATATATATATATATATATATATATATATATATATATATATATATATATATATATATATATATATATATATATATATATGGGGAATACTTACGAGCTTGTTTGAACCGTGAATGTAAATTCTTTGACTCTTGTTTTGAGCTCGTTGTCCCTTGATGAACTGATGAGTTGCTTCGTTAAGCACTAGATTTTTGTTCTTTTGCGATAACCGTGAAACTCAAAAACATTCGAACAACTACGCCAATGTTAGATCGTGTTCGAGTGGTAACGCTTTAAAAAAACTTTCTTTGCAGTAGCACTATTTAACAATAATTTTATTTTAAATTGGACTCTTGATTTTTACAATGAACTTTTGACTAGCACTTAACTTTTTATTTTTGAACTGATTTTAAGATACGTTTTATGCGATAGAATATCTTGAACTGAAAAGAATCCGGGCGTTTATATGTTGGTATGAAGCAATTGTCTGGTCTGATTCTACTTCAACGTTTGATAAGGGATAAACATTAAATTGATCAGCGGTTTTATATTCTTAGTATTATTCATTGTTAATTGTTATTTACTGAAGTTTCTGTTAAGTCAGTTATATTGATATGTACCCCCATTCGGTATAGCTAATGGACTTAGCATAGTTTTAAATACAGGGTATATCTTTAATATAACGTATATAATACTCAAAAAGCAATCTACTTGTGTATATCATTGGATCGCATCAAACAGTACCGGGAAAGTTAAACAAACATGACTATAAAATAATATTTACTAATGAAACTGGAAGAGGTTGTTCGATGGTAACATTGAAGAAGTATTTCGGCTCTTATTACAAACAATCCAGTGACATTTTGATTTAGTATGCCCGAAGAAGAAAATTAGACTAAAAATGCAAACTTCCAATTGAGTTACGAAGAGGCAAGGCAGAAATGAAATAACTTCAAAGATTTATATGATATGCCGAAGCAAACGCAAAATGAAAATGCCGAGGGATTATACAAAGAAAAAGAAAGATTCGAGAAAATCTTTTGCAATAAAATAAACAAAACTTTTACAACTGGAACTTTTACGTCAGCCCTAAAAATAGCAACGGTAAAACTTGTTCATAACAAGAGTTAGGAAACAAATATAGAAAATTGCAGGCCTGTGTCTGTTTTTGCTGTCTTATCAAAGAACGAATATTATAAAATAGGCTAATTAACTATCTGAATCAATAACATAGACAATAAACAACACGGTTTTAGGACTGAAAAATCAACGGAGACAGCAGCACTCAAACTACCGGAATCTGTATACAGAGAACTTGACCTGGGATGTGTGTTGATTGGCTTTTTCTGTGATTTGTTGAGAGCTTTCGACGTATTAAATTTTCTATTTACTAAGGACAATGTGTACAACGTGGGCATAAAGGGACAAGCATCGTTTTTATCATAATGCAAACTACAGATAAAGATAAATAATTGCACTTCAGAGAACTATGATATAATATTACTGTTTATTAATGATCTTAATCTACCTGGAATTACGGTAAAGTTTGCCGATGATATTTCTGTTGCATTCTTGGGCTAAGATGAAGACGAGGCGATATTGAGAGTCAGATCTGTGGACATATGGAAAAATTGTGCTTTTCAAACCGATTTATATTGACTCACGATAGAACAGTAATTGTTTGTAAGTCCACTACCTATACCAGATGCGAGTATTTATCAATATAACTGACTTAACGGAAAGATCAGTAAATAACAATTAACAATAAATAATACTAAGAATATAAAACCGCTGACCAATTTAATGTTTATCCCTTATCAAATGCTGAAGTAGAATCAGACCAGGCAATTGCGTCATACGAGCATATAAATGCCTGGATTCGTTCCAGCTAAGTTCAAGATATTCTATCGCATAAAACGTATCTTAAAATCAAGACAAAAAGTTAGTTACACTGTTTGTCAAAAAATTCATTGTAAAATCAAGAGTCCAATTTAAAATAAAATTATTGTTAAATAGTGCTACTGCAAAGAAAGTTTTTTTAAGCTTTCCCACTCGACCACGATCTAACAATTGGCGCAGTTGTTGGACTGTTTAAGAGTTTCAGAACAAAAATCAAAAATTTCGTAATTTTTGTAAAAAGAATGGTCACATCATTATCGATTGTAAAATGCAAGGAATGGAAATGCAGCCACAAAATAATCAAAGACTAAACACGCATTTTCAAAAAGGAAAACTATTCAAACAACGAAAATTAAATTTTTGAAAACTATAATTTCTATGAATAAAAAACTCCGATTACAATAGCCCCGATTTTGAATATAATTATTCACCGCACTATGATCAAAACGATCTAATAAACGATATATCAATGAATAATTACAATGAAAATAACGAAAATGTTTCAATCAAGATATTACATAACTTAAAGGCCGTAGGTTCTTAAAATCTTTTACATTTACGATATAACAAAAACTTTTACAACCAGATTCACTAAAAAGATTTATGATTTAAATCAGATCTAGTTGCCGTGAAATTTAAATCTTCTAGCCGGCCAGTTTTGTTTTGCTTATGATATTGTCATAATTTATATTACATATGTCAATAAATAAACGTATATATAGCGTTATTAAGGATAAGAATCTTGCGATAAAGCCTTGAAATTTGTAAGGGAATTAGATGTATTGAAAATAAATAAAATTCCCCATTTTTGCCGGTAAAGTAATAAAACAAAATGATTTTTTATTCTTGTATTTTTACGGTTTAAAACTTGCTCAACTTACTGTTTCTCTTGTCAGCTTAAGCCCTCTGCTATCAATTTTAAATGGTTTTAAAATTAAACCACGTTAGTGAATTCGGCTGTTAAATTTTTAATCAACACAGGAGCAGGATTTCGATTTTGAAACCAAAAACTGTGAAATGCTTTTAAGAAAGGATTTCAGAAAATATTATGATAAAAGGAATAGCTAATCAAAATATTTTAATTAATAAGTCAATATTAGTCCGAGTTAAATAGGGAGATCTATAGGGTTTATATTTGAGATCTTGATATTGATTTAACGGAATTAAGGGCCTAGATTGTTTACAACATTATCGTTGTTTAGTAGATTTAAACAACATGCAGATGGATAACGTATTTTAAAACAATAAAAACAGTACCTTTATTTAAATTTAAATATTGCATTTGCAAAATAAATAAATCTAACGATGTCAAACGGAAAGAGAACGTACAATATATAACTAAAACACAGCCTCGAACTGAAAAAATTTGTAAATTCAAAATTAATCAAAAAAAACCGGAAGCAATATTACTGGCTTAATTAATCGGTAAAATACGAATTCTAAATGCGATAGTTAAAATCAATGAAAATGTCGCCTTTTTAAAGTCAGTTGTAAACATTATTCAGACAAATGGGAATAATGACGGTCTACGCAATGTATATTTATGAATGTCTTATGTTTGTCTGCAGAAATAAAAATTATCTGAACCACTTATTAGAAATATTATCATACAAGAGCAGAATATTTTCGTTATCCCATGTATCGCTCTCAACTGACTGAAAAAGGATCAGACTATATGTGTGTTAAGTGTTATAAGTTACCCTTAAAAAAACAAACCGAAAGTTAACGAGCTTTTAAGACTGAATTAAAGAAAATGCTAAAACAGCTGGAATCATTATTTTAATAGGAAAATAAGTATTTATTTTGACTTTATTATTGTTACCGACTATTGTTGTAACGTCATTTCATTTTGTTATCTTTCTGGAAAAAAAATTTAAATAAAGATTATTATTATTATTAACACAATTCCAAAATCATTAAAATTTGAACCTCTTATTAAGGAAAACACTTTAAATCTAAATTTTAATAATGCAAATATTTCAAGTTATGATCAAGAAGAAACACTAGCAAATTAATTGCATACAGACCATTTAAACGATGAAGAAATGTAAATGATCATTCAAATTGGCTTAGATTTTGCAGATATTTTGTACCTGGAAGGAAATAAAATAACGTTTACCGGCGAAATAAAACATTCCATACAAACTAGAGATACAAAGCTCTACAGATATCCTCAAGTACATAAAAAGAAGTTAAAACCCAGATCAACAAAATATTAAATCAAGGAACAATCCGACCTCTCGCCATGGTCCAGTCTAGTATGGGTTATACCAGAAAAAATAAAAGCTTCTGAAAAGCAGAAATTGAGAGTTATCACTTAAAAAACTTAACGCCCTTTATATAGACGACAGATATCTATTACCGAACATATCGGACCGACTAGATCAATTAGGACGCTGTCCGTACTTCATGACAGTAGATTTAATATCAGGATTCCACGAAATAGAAGTTGGCTCTAAAAATGTACAAAAACTACTTTTTCTGTTGAAAATGAATATTATGAGAACCTAAGAATGGCATTTTACTAAAGAATGCACCTTCAACATTCCAGAAAGTGACAGATAACATTGTCGTGGGCATTCAAAATGAAAGATGTGCAATATATATGGACGATATTATAATCTACAGCAGAACCAATCATGAACACATGACCAGATTGAAAGAAGTATTCCCCAGACTATGGAAAGTCAACCTAAATATTCAACCTGATAAATACGAATTTCTAAGAAAAGAAGTTGCATCTAATAACAAAAGATGGAATAAAACCAAATCCAGACAAAATTAAAGCAATTCAAGAAATCACAATTCCAAAGAACACCAAAGAAGTAAAATCATTTCTTGGACTATCAAGATATTATCGAAGATTTCTATCAGATTACGCAAAAACTTTAAAGCCATTAATCAAATTCCTAAAAAAAATATGTTTCTTTTAATTTTGACCAACAATGTCATGAAGCATTCCACAATTTAAAAGAAAAACTTACAACAGAACCAATTCTAATCTATCCATATTTTGAAGACCCTTCTTAGCGCTTACGCATCCAGCTGAAATAAAATATAACGTAATAGAAAGAGAACTATTAGCCATTATATGGACATTTAAATCTTTCGGATCATATCCGTATGCAAGAAAGTTACAATTGATAATTGATCAGACCATTAACTTGGCTATTCGAAATTAAAGATCCTGGCCCAAGGTTAGCAAGATGGGGATTAAGATTAGAAGATTACTATTACGAAATTTTATGCAAACTCATAAAATATGAAAATGCAGATGCTCTTAGTCTAGTTAAATTCAACAAAGAAAAAGACAAAAGAAAAACCAACAAATTCACAGAAACGATCAGATTAGGAAAATTACGAAGATGAGACTAGGTTAATGTTACCCCAAACAATGGAAAACGAATGGATAGGTTTGGAGACATTTATCAAACAAATTATCTAATCGACTACTTAAAAGCTGATATTCAAACGGTCAATTATTAGATAAAGACCATAAAAATATAATTTTCATTTTTCAAGATAGACTGCAAGACCTTCATCACAAAATCACTGAAGATTTTTACGAAGATCACTCTAAATTTGATGATGACCGAATTAACATCTTAAACTCGAAATTAGTTAAAAACAAAAGTATTATCTAGCTACACTACCATTTCAAAACGAAAATGCATTCCGATTCTATTTAAAATTTTAATCAGTTCAAGGAATATAAATGAAAACTCAAAAACTTACAAAGTCAGAAGTAATGTTAACTTACCGATCATGGATATGCTTTTTTTATTTTTGCCTATAAGATCTTAAAATTAGTCATATGCCAAAATATCATAACGAATCTTCAAAAAAATGAAATTTCGATTGTAATGCAAGAATACCAATCAGGAAAAATAAATTTCTATAGATGAGTAATTGAAACAAAAAGAAAAAATTAAGAAAAATACAACTGGATAGGATTAAGTAAATATGTAGAAAATAAAATTTTAAGGAAAAGCTCAGGTAATCGTCTTGTTATTAACTGAAACTCCAAAAGCACCCTTTGAAAGAATAAACGTAGATTTGCAAGAAATATCTCAGAAAAATTATACTTTATTTTCAACATTATGGAATACCCTAAGAATCTATTGTAACTTCGGCAGAAGATTTAGTAACCAATTAATGAACGAATCAATCAAACGGTTTCGATAAGAGTAATGAAAACGGAGAATCCACAAGAATTTCCCTGTCAATTATTACCATACAAAAAATATTAAAAAAAAAACAAGCAGATTTCCCCTTACTGAATTAATATTTGGAAACACATCAGTCTAACAACCAGAAACCAACAAAGGGAAATACTTTCAAAGTATATTCGAGAACTTAACGCGAAAATTAAACATTATTATGAACTCGCGAGAAATAATACGAAAAGATCGAAACAAAAAGTAAAAAAAAAGCTTCGATAAGCATGCAAATTACAAAATTGGAGAGAATGTATATGTTAAAAAATCTCAAATTACCGTTGTTATCAAAAATATCCAGATAAAACTAGATTTTAAAAAATAATGATTTAAATCTAGAAATTTCGAGACTTAAATTGGATCAGCATTTTTGAGTGTATGATGATTAATGAACTCGTAATAAAGAAATATCGATTCTAACAATAAAACTTGTTTATACATTCTTTAAATGTAAGAAACGTAAGAAAATAATATGGATAGGCATGAAGTCGTCTAATCCACCACTGCCGTTCTCGGGTTCGAAAATATCGAGTAGTATAGTCCGGTAGATATATAGATGTCGTTTGGCGTTATTTTTCAGTCTGACATCGAAAAGTCGACAGGATTAAAATTTTGTTTATATATATATATATATATATATATATATATATATATATATATATATATATATATATATATATATATATATATATATATATATATATATATATATATATATATTCGAAAAACTGTTCTTGGGATAAAGATTCATATAATGTTAGTTGACAGGACATTGTCACCTGAGGGGCCATATTCATAAAATCGGTGTCGAAGACGACCCGACGTGCAGATGGTGTTTGGAGGAGGGTGAAACTATTGAACGTGTCCTCAGAGTGCGCAGCACTCAACGGACTAAGACAGAGATATTTCGGAGATACAATTTTGTTACCGGAAGCAGTTAGGCAAGTCAACTAACGAGGCTGCTTGGATTCGCAAAGGCGATCGGCCTCGAATGACCTGCAGCTATGATAGGATGTAAAGGGCCCAATGGAGGCATAGGCATCGATGTTCTAATATCACCACCCCTTCATTCATTCATTCATATAATGTTAAAACATCTTTATTATATCAATAAAATATATTTCTAAAGCGTGTCGACCATTTTATGGTATTCATCAGTTATCTGCAACAATACAAACATCGTTTTGTCCCATCCTTTCGTTACATTCATTACTTATTATTATACGCAAAATGAACTACATAATTAATGAAAAAAAACAGGGATAAATTTTTTTTTCGATTCACCATTTTTCGCCACAAACTTTCTTAAAACTACACTTAGATACATCTCACTTTAAAATTTTTCTTTTAAAAACACGATGAAACATTAAAAATAAGTGCATTATTTAGATGAATAAAAATTAACATTTTAAAATACCACCGCGCTCGTTACTTGAATTCCGACTAGGTGTTTATCTTCTACATCGTTATCTACATTCCACTTCCAGTGTATGTATTATTTTTTTTAATGTTTTTAGTAATTTTTTATTAATTATATATAATAAGATGGGGCTTTTAAGTTAATTATATATATATATATATATATATATATATATATATATATATATATATATATATATATATATATCTTTGGCAACCACTACTTTGTAACATCTAATTATAGAGGTGTGCACAGTGAAGCGAAACTTTGCGCTTCAATGAACACAGTCCCTACGTAAGCTCCTAGATTTAAGACAAAACATTCAGTTTATACTTGATAACGATTAGAGATATAACCTAATCGAAACGTTGTAAAAATAAAGACAATGCAAGTCCAACAAGTCCACATTTTAGTCAACCTATTAGCTTTGTTATATAACCATAAAAAACGTATCTTAAAACTAAGTTCAAGATATTCTACAGCATAAAACGTATCTTCAAGGGAGTTCAAGTTAAAAATTAACAGTGTTAATCAAAAAATTCGTGGTAAAATCAAGAGTCCAATATAAAAATAAAATTAATGTTAAATTGTGCTACTGCAAATAAGGTCTTTTTTAAAAAACCTTTCTACTCAACCACGATCCAACATATATATATATATATATATATATATATATATATATATATATATATATATATATATATATATATATATATATATATATATATATATATACATAAATATAAAGAAAGCGGATCTATCCGCTAGACATTTTCAGTAAGCATTTCAAGAAGACCTTGATCCACATTTTCATGATTAGTTGTATGATTAAGTTAATAGTTGTAATGATGAAACTCCAAGTCATTTAAAAGAACATAATACTTCTGAGGAAAATTATATCAGCATGTTAAACAGTGGCAAAAGCACAGCACCAGAAAAAATTGCATAACAAAGAACATCTTAGAAAATTGCCTATAGACATACAGGTTACATAATTAAAATTAACGGATTCTAAGTAATTACTATTTTCCACAAAACTGGAAAAAAAAATGTAATAATTACAATAGCTAAACCCAACAATGCTCCAAATCCATCTAAAAATAATAAGAAATCTTTTAATTCAAGAAATAGATAATAGTATTCCAAGATTTTAGAATGGATTCAAACCAAAATTATCCACAGTGCAACAGTAATGCTCAGCATTAATGGAATGTTTGATAATGTCTGGCACAAAAGAATTTCTATCTCTATTAATAAATTGCAGCAAAAAAGGATTTCGATTTTAAACATATCCGTGTTTACAAAATCTTTCAAATTCACTGCTGCCTGAACAAGGTGTATCGCAAGGATCACCTTCCTCACGTCTATAATATCTATAGTACCTCCAGGAGTCAAGGTCCATATAATAACTATTGATTCCAATTTGGTAGCATATAGTTCCTCGTTAAAGACAACACTGGAAGCACTGCAAAACTTGATGAATAAAACTTCTGAATGGTTTTAACTATGGCGCCTAACAGCATGAAAATGCCAACTGATTATATTCACTTGACTACAACAATCAATCACAAACAATATTATTTAACAACCAAGTAATACTGGTCAAGGCATCAATAAAATATTTAGATGTAAATACAGGCCAGAAGATTCACTTAAATTTGCACTCTAAAACTGTTTAAACAAAAATGCATACAAAGAGCTAAAATTTTAAGGTGTCTAACACATAAAGATAAAGGGGTATTAAGAAAAAGAGCAGTTCATATATACAAAGCAATATGCCAACCCATATTTCGTCATATTATAGCCAAATTTATACACACCTAAGCTATAATGTAATATTATGGTTCCAAGCAACGAATGTAAAAAAAAAATTTACCTCAAAAAAAAATATCAGACTGATATTTGGACTGAGAAAACTAAAATCATGCAGAGACGTTTTAGTTAAATAAAAACCGGATTAGGACTATAACATTCTTTATTTTTACTTCCTCACAACTTTAACATCTACTTCAATATTTTCCCCTCCATGATCCTTACACTGTACCCTGTGAATTTTTTACGAGTTAAAGCAGTGTTTGAAGTTATCTTCTGAAACCATGTTCATGCTCTCCATCACCTTTTCCTTCACGGCTTTAAGAATCTGAAATCTCGTTTCTTTCAGTGCACTTCTGGGAACAGAAATAAGTCACATGAAGAAAGATCTCGTGAGCAGAGAGGATTTTCCAACACAGATCCCATGCTTACCCAAAAAGACTTGTTTTCAATAATTCAGGTCGCTTTCTTCTTACTCGTTCATAGAGCGTAGATAGAACTTTAAGATAATATTCGTTATTTACAGTTTGATCTTAGGACACCTAATTCACATACACAATCCCACAGATGTCGAAAAATATTATCATCTTCAGCTTCCATGAATCGGGGCTCTTCCAGGGCATTGATTGGCGCTTAGTTTCCGAATCATGGATGAAAAACCACGATTCATTACGTTATTACCTTTTAAGAAATTTAAGGCTCTTCTTGATGGTTGATGTTAAAATGTTCATGTAAAGTCTGCCAAATTATTTCTTTGTCGATTCTTACAATCACGACAACCGCACGAATACTCAACGCCCTGAACTTAAGTCATCTTTAATCCTTCTCGTCCCTCTTTGAACCGCTTATACCACTCAAAAACTTGAGTGTGTGAAAGACTTTCATCACATTTACTTCAACAGAGAAAGAGCTCTGTGGCGGACTTTTCAAGTTTCACTAAAAATTTCACATTACTCCATTGCTCTTTCAAAATGCTAAACATTTTTTGAACGAGCTTTGACAGAAACGAAGGCCACGGCCCGACTGAGTGGTAGAAAATCTTGAAACAGTGGAAATAACAATTCTACATAGTATTATTAAAATTTGTCATCCCAACAATCCAACACATAAACCATTCAATCAATTATCATATGAATTGATAAGCATCCAGTCCATTACAACAACACTTCCTGTCCTTACAACTAAGTAAACAAAAACCTGAATCGTGTCCGATGATAGAGGAACTGTGTATGACCAGGTACCAAAACCAAAGACCAGCCAGAAGGCATCCATCGATGATACTGGCAAAACTCATTTAAAATACTTTTTTTTATATTTCGTAAATAGATATAGATTTGAAGATCAAATGTATCATAAATAAGTTTCGTAGACTAAAGGATCTCGGCTGATTGCCTATTGTGCTTATATGTATATGTCCCAATAAATAATAATAATAAATATTCTAGGAATATAATTTCACCAGTCTTGAACTTGCCTCGGGACCAAAACTCGTTTTGTTAGCAATATTTATTACCATTGACAGAAATTTTATTTACAGGTCTATATAGTAAATACTATGTTTGACGGTTTGGCAAATAAGTAAAAAAGTGAAGACATTCTGAACTTTTGATGAAACCATTTAAAATATCAAAAGTAAAATAGACATCATTCTACTGACCAGAGAGGTTAAATTTAAATATGACATAGTCTGGTCCACCTCAAGACTAAGTCCACTGCAGTAAAGTCTATATTTAACATATGTTAAAAATCTGAGCTGTGCTGATCCAAAGCCTCTTGGAAATCCATCTTCTACTTGCTTTCATTTTTTCAGCCCTTTTTTTGTGTTTGCACACTATGTGCTCATCTAACACTTTAATTCTTTATTGCTATGCTTCTACCTGTTTCTTGTATTATTCCTCTGCTTCTTTAACATCACATGGGAAAATGGTAGAATTCTGCTTTATTTGTTCTAAAGTGATATTCTTTATCCTTTTAATGCAGCTTCTATGCTAAATTGTTCTGCAGAATACACAGCAATAAAACGCAAGTTCCTCACCATTGCTGCAACATTTAAATATGCTTATCATTAATGTTGTGAATCCTGTTATCCCTATAAACCAGAGTGCTCTTCCCTACTAAATCCAAGAGCAGACAATCTCAGAATTCAAAATCTGGTTCAACACAGATTAATTTTAAATAAATCATTTAACTATTATTAAAATAATTAAAATGTTTTAATCCCATGTAAATCGGCAGGTGTAGGGAATCCTTTATTTTAATATTAATAATAAGAAAGCGCATGAAATGGACTGTGTCCATGAACGAGACAATAATGCGAATTTTTTATAGGGTGACTCAACTAGAACGAGAGATGATCAGCTATAGACAACAACTACATGCCGAATTTTGCAGGGAGTACCCACACATGCAAGTGTCCCAGCAGAGAATAGCTGGCCAATATAGAATTATTCTCCGAAACAGCCTAATTCCTGAAGTTCGGCTTAATAGCATCAAAGAGGAAATTGAACGTGAGATCAGAGGCTCTGACAATAACAACAATCCGATTGCTGAACCTGAGCCACAACCGGAACCCGAGGTCCAAGAACAACAGGAACAGCTGAATGACGAAACCCAACAGGACAACCAGTGTTGTCTCTCTTTTATCAGAAACTGTCAACGGAAATGAGTGCTGCGGTGTTAGAGTATGATGGAAGCAATCCGTTAAGAAGACCGGCATTGCCAAAAATTAATTCATCCAAAAAACTAGGTGCCATGTTAGACATCATGAACAATCGAATTTTACCAGCTTAAGTTTCAGATACCTACACTCTGGAGTCCTTACATATGACCATCTACTGTGCCGCGACTGCTATAGCTAGAGCTCTAGAAATTAAAGTTACAACAGAGCGCCGATCAGCAAGAACAGAACCCAACACACCACCATGGGAAAGACGTCTAAATAAGAAAATTGAAAATCTTCGAGTAGATATAGGACAGCTGACGGAGTACATCAGGGGCACAAGAACTAGTCGACTGCAAAGGCGAGTTGAAGAAATCATGAATCGTGTCCGATATCATTCGCAACAAGATCCAGCGAATGTTCAGCAATGCCTTGATTCGCTGAAACAGAAGCTCTCTGTTATTGCAGGACGGCTAAAGAGATACAAGACCAGCAATAACCGAAAACGAGACAATGCTCTTCCAACGATCTGAAAAGACTTTCTACCGTAAGCTAAACTCTCCACCTAATATAGCAGATAATAGATATCCCAACAGAGAGCAGGTAGAAGAGTTTTGGGGAAACCAACTTTCCACACCAGCCGATTGTAACATCGCAGCTGGCTGGATCAATGAAGAACACCAAATCTGCAAAGAATACAGCCAAATGCAATTTGAGCCATTTACCACCGAGGAAATTTCAAGAATAATCAAGGAATCCCATAACTGGAAAGCTCCAGGTCTCGACGGGATCCAGAACTGCTGGCTCAAAAAGTTCTGGTGTATGCACCATCAGCTGGCTAATCTTATTAATGATGTTTTTATTAACCCACCAAAAATGCCATTGTTCTTGACCGAAGGTATTACGTACCTCCTACCAAAGGACCAACATAACACACATGACCCAGCTAAGTATAGGCCGATCACCTGCCTACCCACACTGGATAAGGTGATCACCTCCTGCTTGACCCATCGCATCTATGCACAATGTGAGCAAAATAACATAATTGCAACTCAACAGAAAGGATGCACGAGGGGAGCAATGGGATGTAAGGAACAATTGATTGTTGACTCTATCATAGGTAACCAAGCCTGTGCCAACCGAAGAAACCTCTGCTGCCTACGTGGATTATAAGGCCTTCGACTCAGTACCACATGAGTGGCTCAAAACTATATTGAGAATGTACAGAGTCGAAAATAATTCTGTTTCCTTTTTAGAACGCATCATGTCAACCTGGAGAACTAGGATCCAATTGCAAGTGCATCCAGCGACATCATCGAAACTAACACCATTCCGATACGAAGAGGAATATTTCAAGGCGATTCACTTAGCCCATTGTCGTTCTGCCTTGCAATGAACCCACTATGATACCGTTTGAACTCCACCAGACACGGCTTTAGTGTTAGAAATAACAACGAAGAGGTAGTCAGAGTGAATCATCTTCTATACATGGATGATCTTAAACTGATGGCTGCTACCAGAAGCCAGCTGGAACAAATGCTTAAAATTGTAGAGAAGTTCTCCGGGGATATCGGAATGCAATTTGGACTTGACAAGTGCCGTAATTTGAACATCGTTAAAGGGAAGATACAACCGGGGGCTTTTGAAATGCAGAACGGTGAAACTATAGCTGCAATGGAAGCAGACCAAACATACAAATATCTAGGTATGAAACAGGCTAAAAGAATTGACCATGGCACTATGAAGGCCGAATTGACGACCGAATTTGTCAAGAGAGTAAGGCGGGTATTACAAACTAACTTAAATAGTAGAAATTTGTTTAAGGCGCTCAACACGTATGCTTGCTCTGCGCTAAGCTACTCTTTTGGAATTGTAAAATGGAGCAGGACGGACATACAAAATCTGCAAAGAAAAATAAGGACACTCCTAACAAAAGCACAAAAACATCACCCTCGGAGTGCCATTGAACGTACAATGCTTCCAATACACCAAGGAGGAAGAGGACTGGTGGATATTGGTAAGCAGATCGATCAACAAATAATAAACTTACGTTCATATTTCCACAGGTTAGCAGACTCTTCCACACTACATCGAGCAATATGCGAGGCAGACGATTCAACGCCGCTACAGTTGAGGGAACAAAATATTAATTTTCCCCACCAAACAGACCAAGAGAAATTACAAACTTGGCTACAGAAGCCACTTCATGGACGGCATCCAAATGAGGTTAATCAGGACAATGTCGATAACTCAGCGTCGAACTACTGGTTGATTTCAGGACAGATGTTTCCGGAAACGGAGGGCTTCTTGTTAGCTATTCAAGATCAGGTTATTCTGACGAAGAACTATCGGAACTCAATAGAAAATGACCAATGCAGGTATGGCTGTCGAACATCAGAGACAATCCAGCACATAACTGGAAGATGCCAAGCGTTTGCCGCAACCGAGTATAAAGAAAGACAGGACTCAGCCGCCAAGATACTCCACCACGAGTTAGCAGAAAAGTTAAACCTATTACAGGTAGGAAAAGTGCCTTATTACAAATCCAATCCAGAGCCTATTCTTGAGAACAACCAGTTCAAATTATATTGGAATCGAAAGGTTCTGACGGATCAGACAGTTGGTCATAATAGACCAGATACCAATAGATAAAATTTCTAGGCGAACTACACTAATCGACATCGCTGTACCTAACAACAACAACCTAAGGCCAAAATACAACGAGAAGATCGCCAAATACAGAGATCTGGAGGTGCAAATCCGAAGACAATGAGCAATGAACAGCGTCCAAACGATTCCCATAATACTCTCAACAACTGGAGTGATACCAAAGAACCTCCTGCAGAACATCAAGGGACTGGATCTTAATGAGCATCTGTATGAACCGATGCAGACAGCAACTCTCCTAGCAACCGCGCGAACCGTCCGAGAGTTCATGGGAAATACAGCAGACCACGTCACCTAGGACCCGATAACATGGAAAGGGTCCCCACAGAGCTTTATACTTTTGGTATCTTTGTGTATCTGGTATGAGTCAATATTCCCTGGAGGGAGTGCGAAGCCGTTTGGCTTGTAAATCATAATAATAATAAGACCCAGAGCCTATTCTTCAAAACGAGTTCAAGTTATACTGGGATCGAACGGTCCTAACAGATCAAACAGATGCTCATAACAGGCCAGACATTATACTAACAGATAAAATTGCCAGGCGAACTACACTGATTGACATTGCTATACCTAATAACAACAACCTAAGACCAAAATACAACGAGAAGATCGCCAAATGCAGAGATCTGGAGGTGCAAATCCGCAGACATTGGGCAACGAACAGCGTCCACACTATTCCCATAATATTGTCAACAATTGGAGTGATACCAAAGAACCTCCTGCAGAACATCAAGGGACTGGGCCTTAGTGAGCATCTGTATAAACCGATTCAGAAAGCAGTTCTCCTTGCAACCGCGCGAACCGTCCGAAAGTTCGTAGGAAATACAGCAGACAACGTCACCTAGGACCCGATAACATGGAAAGGGTTCCCACAGAGCCTCATACTTTTGGTGTCTTTGTATGCATGGTATGAGTGAATAATCCCTGGAGGGAGTGCGAAGCCGTTTGGCTTGTAAATCATAATAATATTCTGTCTGGCCGGCAGTGTGCTACAGCCAGTATACTTGTCGCTACTGTAATGCGTAGACAGTACAGCCAGCAACGCCAGCTATCCGCTGACCTTTAACCATATCCTTTCTTTACCTTTTAAACATCCCTGTGCCCTGACCCACTTACAATCAATTCCTACATAATTCCTTAGGAGCCACTTTCTTTCAGCTTTCCGACTGGACCCGGCAACGAGTAGATCCAGGGTTTCCTTCAACCAATCGTAGGAGGCGATTAAATGGGGAGAACTTTTAAATTTTAAATAATGAAATGTCGACTGCAAAACATAATGTACCCCAGGTGGGTAGGACCCATGGTCCACAATCCCACACCGCAGAAGCGGTCTGCTCCACGGATTCTGGGGGGAGCCACATTTCGACATCGCAAACTTCAAGTGGCAGGGTGTTGAGGAGACGAACCCCTGTCGCACAAGAAGCTACAGCCCAACAACAACATGAGAGCCAAACAACAACGAGAGCTCCACCCTCCGAATGTGCTGCGCAGGAACCTCGGCTAGCGCTCACTCAGGCGGGACTTCCGGGACGGCGCATGAAATGGACAACATCCATGAATGAAACAGTAGTACGCATTTTTTATAGGGTGACTGCACTAGGACGAGAAACGATCGGCTATAGACAACAGCTTCATGCCGAATTTTGTAGGGAATATCCACACCTACAAGTGTCACAACAGAGAATAGCAGACCAATACAGAGCTATTCTCCGAAATAAACTAATCTCAGAAGCGCGACTTAACATCATCAAAACGGAAATAGAACGAGAGATAAGAAGCACCGATGATAACAATGAACCAACCGCAGAACCTGCGCCACAGCCAGACTTAGAGACTCAAGAACAACCAAACAACGGCATGAGAGCCGACATCGCTGTGGACAGGCAGCAACAACTACATCAACACGAGGGTCAGATAACTCCAAGAGCTCTACCCGCCGAAGATGCTGTGCGGGAACTTCAACCAACTCTTACTCAAGCGGGACGACCAAGACAGCGCATGAAATGGACTGTGTCCATGAACGAGACAATAATGCGAATTTTTTATAGGGTGACTCAACTAAAACAAGAATTGACAACCGAATTTGTCAGGAGGGTAAGGCGGGTATCACGAACTAATTTAAATAGTAAAAATTTGTTTAAGGCGCTCAACACGTATGCTTGCTCTGCGCTAAGTTACTCTTTTGGAATTGTAAAATGGAGCAGGACGGACATACAAAACCTGCAAAGAAAAATAAGGACACTCCTAACAAAAGCACAGAAACATAACCCTCGGAGTACCATTGAACGCAAAATGCTTACAAGACACCAAGGAGGAAGAGGATTGGTGGATATTGGTAAGCAGCTCGACCAACAAATAATAAACTTACGTTCATATTTCCACAGGTTAGTGGACTCTTCCACACTATATCGAGCAATATGCGAGGCAGACGATTCAACGCCGCTACAGTTGAGGGAACAAGATATTAATTCTCACCACCAAACAGACCAAGAGAAGTTACAAACCTGGCTACAGAAGCCACTTCATGGACGGCATCCAAATGAGGTTAATCAGGACAATGTCGACAACTCAGCGTCGAACTACTGGTTGATTTCAGGACAGATGTTTCCGGAAACGGAGGGCTTCTTGTTAGCTATCCAAGATCAGGTTATTGCGACGAAGAACTATCGGAAGTTCATCATTAGAGATCCCTTAATAGAAAATGACCAATGCAGATATGGCTGTCGAACATCAGAGACAATCCAGCACATAACTGGATAACGGAGCGTTTGCCGCAACCGAGTATAAGGAAAGATACGACTCAGCCGCTAAGATACTCCACCAAGAGTTAGCAGAAAAGTTAACCCTATTACAGGTAGGAGAAGTGCGTTATTACAAATACAATCCGGAGCCTATTCTTGAGAACAGCCAGTTCAAGTTATATTGGGACCGAACGGTTCTGACGGATCAGACAGTTGCTCATAATAGACCAGACATTATACAGATAAAATTTCTAGGCGAACTACACTAATCGACATTGCTGTACCTAACAACAACAACCTAAGGTCAAAATACAACGAGACGATCGCCAAATACTGAGATCTGGAGGTGCAAATCCGAAGACAATGGAAAATGAACAGCGTCCAAACGATCCCCATAATACTGTCAACAACTGGAGTGATGCCTCCTGCAGAACATCAAGGGACTGGGCCTTAGTGAGCATCTGTATAAACCGATGCAAAAAGCAGTTCTCCTTGCAACCGCGCGGACTATCCGAAAGTTTGTAGGAAGTACAGAAGACCACGCCACCTAAGTCCCGATAACATGGAAAGGGTTCCCACAAAGCTTCATACTTTTGGTGTCTTTGTATACCTGGTATGAGTCAAAAATCCCTGGAGGGAGTGCGAAGCCGTTTGGCTTGTAAATCTGATAATAACAATACGTTTCAAATGCCTATACTCTGGGTCCTTACATACGACAATCTATTGTGCTGCGACTGCGATAGCTAGAGGTTTAGAAATTAAAATTACAACAGAACCCCGATCAGAAAGAACGGAACCCAACACTCCACCATAGGAGAGACGTCTAAATAGCAAGATAGAAGATCGAAAATATATAGGACAGATGACGGAGTACATTAGGGGCGTGAAAACAAGTAAACTTCAAAGACGAGCTGAAAAAACAATGAATCGAGCTCGGTACCATTCGCAACACAATCCAGCGAATGGTACGGCTCAACAATGCCTCGACACACTGAAAAAAAGCTTTCTGCCGTTGCAGAGCGGCTAAAGAGATACAAGACCAGCAATAATCGAAAACGAGACAATGCGCTGTTCCAACGATCAGAAAAGACTTCCTACCGTAAGCTAAACTCTCCACCTAACATGGCAGATAATAGATTTTCCAACAGAGAGCAGGTACAAGAGTTCTGGGGAAATCAACTTTCCACACCCGCCAATTGTAACATCGCAGCCGGCTGGATCAATGAAGAACATTAAATCTGCCAAAACTATAGCCAGATGCAGTTTGAGCCATTTACTACCGATGAAATCTCAGGAATAATTAAGGAATTTCATAACTGGAAATGTACAGGTCTTGACAGGGTCCATAACTACTGGCTCAAGAAGTTCTAGTGTATGCACCATCAACTGGCTAATCGTTTTAATGATGTTTTTCTTAACCCAGCAAAAATGCCACTGTTTCTGACAGAAGGTATTACGTATCTCTTGCCAAAGGACCAACATAACACACATGACCCAGCTAAGTATAGGCCAATCACCTGCCTTCCCACACTATGTAAGGTAATCAACTCTTGCTTGACCCAACGCATCTATGCATATTGTGAACAAAATAGCATCATCGCAAATCAACAGAGAGGATGCACCAGGGGAGCAACGGGATGCAAGGAACAGTTGATTGTTGACTCTGTCATATGTAACCAAGCCTGTACCAACCGAAGAAACCTCTTTGCTGCCTATGTTGATTATAAGAAGGCCTTCGACTCAGTGCCACATGAGTGGCTCAAAACTATATTGAGAATGTATAGGGTCGATAATCATTTTATTTGCTTTTTAGAACCCATCATGTCAACCTGGAGAACTAGGATCCAATTGCAAGTGCCATCCAGGGACACCATCGAAACTAATACAATCCCAATATAAAGGGGAATATTTCAGGGCGATTCGCTAAGCCCATTGTGGTTCTGTCTTGCAATGAATCCACTGTCACGCCGTTTGAACTCCATCAGATATGGCTTCAGTATTAGAAATAACAACGAAGAGGTAGTAAGCTTGAATCATCTTTTATACATGGATGATCTTAAACTGATGGCTGCTACCAGAAACCATCTGAAGGAGCAAATGCTTAAAATTGTAGAGGAATTCTTCGGGGATATCCGAATGCAGTTTGGACTTGACAAGTGCCATATTTTGAACATCGTTAAAGGGAAGATACAACCTGGAGCATTTGAGATGCAGAACGGTGAAACTATAGATGCAATGGAAGTAGAATAAACATACCTAGGTATGAAACAAGCTAAACGAATTGACCATCGCACTATGAAGGACGAATTGACAACCGAATTTGTCAGGAGGGTAAGACGGATGTTACGAACTAGTCTAAATATTAGAAATTTGTTTACGGCGCTCAACACGTACGCATGTTCAGCGCTTAGTTACTCTTTTGGAATTATAGAATGGAGCAGGACGGACATCGAGAACCTGCAAAGGAAAATATGAACACTCTTAACAAAAGCACACAAACACCACCCTCGGAGTGCTGTTGAACATACAATGCTTTCAAAACACCAAGGAGGAAAAGAACTAATCGATATTGGTAAGCAGCTTGATCAACAAATAATAAACTTATGTTCTTATTTCCACAGTTAATCGGACTCTTCCACACTACATCGAGCAATATGCGCCGCTACAGCAGAGAGAACGGGATATTTCTTCTCACCACCGAACAGACCAAGAGAAGTTACAAGCCTGGCTACAGAAACAACTTCATGGACGGCATCCAAATGAGGTCATCCAGGACAATGTCGACAACTCAGCGTCGAACTACTGGTTGATTTCAAAACAGATGTTTCCGTAAACGGAGGGCTTGTTGTTAGCTATCCAAAACCAGGTTATTCCGACGAAGAACTATCGGAAGTTCATCATCAGAGACCCCTCAATAGAAAACGACGAATGTAGATATGGCTGTCGAACATCAGAGACAATCCAGCACATAACTGGAGGATGCCAAGCGTTTCCCGCAACCGAGTATAAGGAAAGACACGACACGGTATATCTTAGGGAGATACTCCACCAAGAGTTAGCAGATAAGTTAAAACTATTGCAGGTAGGAAAAGTGCCTTATGACAAATATAATCCAGAGTCTATTCTTGAAAATAACGAGTACAAGTTATATTGGGATCGAACAATTCTAACAGATCAAACAAGTGCTCATAATAGGCCAGACATTATACTAACAGATAAAATGACTGGGCGATCTACATTGATTGACATTTCTATACCTAATAACAACAACCCAAGACCAAAATACAATGAGAAGATCGCCAAATACAGAAATCTGGAGGTGCAAATCCACAGACAGTGGGTAATGAACAGCGTCCACATTATTCCGTAACACTATCAACATCTGGAGTGATACCAAAGAACCTCCTGCAGAACATGAAGGGACTGAGCCTTAGTGAGAATCTGTATAAACCGATTTGGAATGCAGTTCTTGCAACCGCGACAGAAGACCACGCCTCCTAGGACTCGATAACATGGAAAGAGTTCCCACAGAGCTTCATACTGAAGGGAGTGTAAAGCCGTTTGGCTTGTAAATCTGATAATAATATTTTAATGATCAAAGTAGGTTAGATGTTTCAATATAAGGATATATAGTGTATTCAAAATTATTAGAAACCAACTAGAAAGTCCAATCACTTATAACAATGAAACTGCAATAAAACATTTCAACCACAGCTGTAAAGTTATACCGAAATCCGTTCAGGTCTGGTTTATTTTTAATTCTTATTTAAATTTCGTTATGTTCCTAGGAAATAAGTTAGCAGGCAAGAGTTGATTATTATATTAAGTTAAATAAAACAGGATAATAATATAATACATTATAATATTTGCATATGTATAAATACTTAGTTAACACTAAGTTCTATATTACTAAACTAAATCTATTTCACTTTCATCTAGATAACTAATTTTTCTGTTGCATTTTTAAGATAGACATAGGTTTTTTCTATTTTCTTTACATGTTTTACACAATTTTCCCAGTTAATTTGAGAAATTTTTTTGCTTCGCTATCAATTAAAGCTAATACTTTAGAATTAAGTGTAGGTGAAATAATACTATGACAAATTCCTGCTTTAAGTTGGTGCCATATTTGCTCAATGGGTTTTGAATATACAGTGGTAAGGTGGTAACCGCAATACTGTGTGACCCATACTTTCCGCAAGTTCGTCGCAATAATATTGTTTTTTAATAGACAAACTTTTAAGCACTTCCAATAACTCTTTTTTTTGTATAGTTTACATGAAAATCATACATATAGTCTTGAATTTTGGCTTTTGGATCGTTTGAACAAGGTGCTTTGTTTAATTGTCTACTATGGTAACTCGCGTTGTTCATAACAATAACACTTTTTGGCGGAAGATTAGGCAATAATTTAGTTCTAAACCAATCTTCAAATAGCTCCGCTGTTGTGTTGTCATGATAGTCAACACAAGAATCTAATGTTTTTGGATGAAAGAGACAAAGCATTCGGCACAAATCCGTTTTCAGATCCAGCATGTAAAATTGTTATTCTTTTACCGCGGTTTGACGGCGCACGTGTCACACACTTACCGGTAGATTGTCCCATCCATTGGTCGGGGTGTCATTGGTATCAATCCATGTTTCATCTAAATAAATTATTGGCCTTTTTTCTGTTCTGTAGTCACTGATTTCTCTCAAATACTTTCCCCGCCATTCTTAAAGACGACTGGATTCCATTAGAAATTGTCTTTTATTAATTTTTTCGAATTTAAATCCCATTCCTTGGATGTACTTCCACAAAGTAGTTCTTGAGCACTTAATTTCGATTTCATTTCTTTCAAGTATTTTCATTAAATTGTCCAAAGTTGGAACATATTGGTTTTCATACATTTTATAAATTTTTCGTCGTATGTCTTCGTCACCATGGTCTAACTTTCTCAAAACTCCAGCATCACTTCTTTTTTTGGGTTTTGATGTAATTTTCCACGCCGTGGAAAAAGTTTTCCTTGTAAGTAAACCTGTTTCCTCTACAGCTTTCTTAAGGCACAAATTACCGCGCTCCATAAAGGTTAGAAACACGTTCTTAATAATTATTTTAGCATGTGTTGATAGATGCACTTTTCGATTTGTTTCACTTTCACAAATCTCACTAGAGCTCCATGGCCGCCACATATCTAAATAATTATTAGGTTTACAGTAGCAAATGAAATATGAAATAACCACGTGTACTATGACTAAAGACACAATTTAAACTGGCTATTTCGGTTGATATTCAATTATATGATACATAGTAAATGTAAATAATACCTAGAATTTTATCTGCATTTGCAAATTATTCCGGACCTGTGCGGCTGTAAATTTATACCTGCCCTATGTTTACCCGACTTTTTAATCGGTTTCTAATAATTCTGAATACACTATATGTTTTTGTTTTCTTTTTTAGAACAGTTTTTAATTAAAAATACTATTTTTATTAGCCAGGATTTGGTTTCAATAATTTTATTTTTTTTAAAACCTTGACTCTCATTTTATGTGCTCGTCACATATCATTTATCAGCATATGTAAGTACATCTCAACCAAAATAAGATGTCCTTAAACACATGACATTTAAAGGATGTCTAAAAATATGACAATTTTCTAGTAACACCCTAATATGTAACTCTCAAAGTCTAGGTTAAAAATTAAACTGATGTACATTACATTTATAATCTTAAAAAGCTGTAATTAATAACCAAAATATGTGGATATACCGAGCATCTCAAATCAACTTTTTCAATCTAGATGAAAGCAAAAAAAATTATAAATATGCTATTTACCCAAAAATAAAAATCTGAGGGACTCTGTGTGATATGGAAATTTCTTTAAAAAGATGATAGATTTTCTCTTAAAGTAACTCGCAGGACACAATCAAAGTTCACATTTTTTTTTCCGATTTATATATGAACTTATTGAAGGTTAACCACACTTTAAAAAGTTTAATTTTTTAAGCTAACACCTACTACATTAAAGGAAGGGGTTAACAATTTATTTTGTTAATCAGAATTACATTTTTTTTAAAATACTAATCATGAGATGGAAATATCAGATTCAGATATAAAAGTATATCAAAAAATTACAAATAACTGTTACCTACTTTTTTTCAATTTTTTAAAAGTTGCCCTCTGGGGTTTTTCATTAGATGAAGTCTCATCTTTGACATTTACTGATTTAAATTTGTTTACTGAAGAATAGGCTTGAAGTCTTTTTTTTGCCAACAGTGTAGCTTTTAGGGTTTGTTTAACCTTTGGAAATTCAGCAGGATCACTTGAAATACTGTTGGGATCATCAGAACTATACTCTATAGAATCTCTCGATACATTAGGACTGTCTACTAACTCCTGTAATCCGGCTAAAGCTGAGGATGTAGAATTTCCCTCTTCATATTCGCTTTTCCAAAAGTCCATGTTTGCATAGTAATTTAATTCTAAAAAGGTTTCCAAATTAAAATTTAATATAGTGATCTAAAAATACTCTACCTTTTCAAAATATGGAGTTATTTTAAATAATACTAAATCATGGTTCAACATTTTCAATAGGCAGATAAAACTTTTAATAGGTCAAAAACTAACCAAAAAAAGTAAATCTTTTTCTCGAGTATTTCAAAAGGAATAAAAGTCGGATGCGTTTTTTACTTTATTTTATATTTTGTAATTTATTATGAAGATTTTCATTTTATAATTAAAAGAAATTATGGTAATATTTTGACACAACCCAACAATGCAAGATGCACTAAAGGCAATCGATATTTAGGTACTTTTAATTCATAAGGGTTTTCACATTTGTTACCAAAACAATATTTTTTGGTTAGAAATATTGTACATTTGTAGACACGTCATAATATAAATGATTCTTAAAATAACGAATGCGCGTATTTCACCATCGGATATGTTATTAAGAAAGAAACCTAGAACATAACTTTCGACAAAATTCTAGAACACTTTATTTGAAATCTAGAAGAGATAGGGAAAAATGGACTTCATTATCGCATTTATGATCAATAAAGAAGCTTAGGACCAAATTTTCGGCAGAGTTCTGGAACATTCTATTTGGAAACTAGAAGATATAGCAAACAACTAACTTCATCATTTGATTTGTCATCAAGAAAGCAATTCGGAAAAGAGTTTTCAAGAATATTTTAGAAGATTTTATGGTAAATACTAGACAACAAACAGCTGAAATAGAGCAAATAAATAAAACATTTTTTATTTTATGGAACGGATGGAAGAACCAAGGCTGTCAATTTGCCAGTAACTCCTGGCATTTTCCAGGAATAATTAGCTGTGCCAGGAATACTATCATGCCAGGGATTTGCCAGGAATAAATGCCTTGTACTCAGAAATTAATAAAATATTAAGGCGAAATATACATACAATTGATAGCAAGTGTATGAAAATCGATAAGATGCCCCATCTTTAAAATTAAATATATCTACTATCTCTTTTTGCTTCTCACATGTAGTTATTTTTTTCTTTATTTTATGGTTTTTTTTGCAGTCTAAAATTTAAAGGATGGACAATCTGTCTTTCTCTAATATTCAGTTTAATTGAGCAATATCAGCTTTTTCTTATCACAAGCATTTTGCCAGGAATAAATATAAAACTTGCAATTATTTTTCTGTGGAACATTTGACAGCACTGGCTAGAACGTCGCCTTTAAGACAAACAAGAAAGAAGAACGTTGTCAGAAAGAAGAAGAACGCCACCTATAAGAAGAACAATGTCGTCTAAAAGACAAACAATAAGAAGAAGAACGACATGAGGATAAACGTTACAAATAGATTCAAGAGGTCATTATACAAAAAGAGCAAAAATTCGATTAAATTGTACAAGGACAAATACAAGAGTTAAATAAATAGCTAGATGAAGTGTGACAAGACATTAAAAGTGCTACAAGACCTAGGAGAAGTGCGATAGATATTATAGAATTGAAAATGAAGGACCTTCAGACAGAAGTCAAATAAAATAAAGAAGTATGGCCCTTTTGATAATGTAATTACGACGGCTAAACATCTTGGATAATGTACAAACGACGATTTGAAGCTACCGCTACTGTAAATATCTGGAAATTTGACCCAACAAAAAGACTATCAGTGCTGATTTGAAGATCAACATCGGCGCCATTTATATTAATTACAGCTCAAGTCAAGACATCAAAGAAACGGAGAAAGTTCGCAAGAATATGAAACAGATGTCCGACGTCTTGTTCATAATGCACTACTTGAATAAAGCGAGAGTTTCTTGCACGTGAACAGCTCTGAGCGTCTCAAGCCAATAAATCGAGGGCAGTATATAATAGAGCTATTCTTTTGAATCATATCACTTTCAGTTCTGTCACTTGAAGTAATCATGATCACTTCGACCCAATGACAAGTAAATGCATATTCAAAAGAACATGAAGTTATCAGTTAGAGCCGTTTTTCACACACAAGAATTGTTTCGAAAATTATAACAAAAATTTTCAGGAAATTTTTGCCGAAAATTCTGTGGAGATAATTTTTAAAATAAAATACCACTCTGTGTGATACGTACAAGAAATCTGAATATAATTTTGGTGATAATTTTGTCGGTGCTCATGCACATTTTCACAACATGTGACGTTCCAGCATAATAATCATAGACGTAGAAGAAATTAAATAAAATTACATTTTATTTTTATTCTACGTGTATGTTAATAACTTGCTCTAGGGATCACCTTAAAATGTCATGAATATGAAAGTTTCCAAACATATATAATCAAGGAACCACAACATAAGGGATATTTTGTGCAAGAAACAATAAGTAAATATTGAGGTTTGGTCACGGATTTCTGAACTAAATGGATGACAGGTGGTAATGGAGCTGTCAACGGAAAAATGTCCGGAGTATGCTCGGCGCCATTTTGGGTAAGAGTGACGTTTTGGTACGTCAAATTAACCGTCAAAAGTCAAAAATAGTGTCATTGTCGTTATTATTGTGAAATAATCTTTGTTTTTCCTTGGATTAAATTTATTTTAAATAACTTAATAACCAAGTAATATGCACCAAGCCATCAGTCAAATATTTAGGTGTAAATATAGACCACAAAATTATCTTAAATTGGCACTTTAGAACTGTTAAACAAAAAATGTATACAAAGGGTCAAATACCTTAGGAGTCTAATACACAAAAAAAAAGGAATCTGAAGAAAAACAACTCATATATACAAAGCAATATACTGACTTTAATAGGAATACATACCTCCTATATACAGTAATTGCAGGAAGCCAGCACTCGTAAAACTTGAAACGGTAGAAACCTCTGCTCTATGTAGTATTACTCAAATCCATCGTCCTAGCTATCCACCAATCAATTATTGTATGAATTCACTTAACATCTAGCCGATTATTGTAAGACTTCCTGTCCTGACAAGTAAGTTTGAAAGAAAACCTGAAACTTGACCGGTGATAGAGGAACTGAGTACGAGCAGGGGCCGGAACCATAGGCCAGCCCGAAGACCCCCATTAATGATACTATTCAACCCTTAATATACTTTTTTATTATTTTGTGAAGATTTGTAGGGGCTTGAAGACCAAACGTACTATAAATAAGCTTTTTATTCTGAAGGACCTCGTTTGTTGGCTTGTATGGTTCAAATTTATATGTCCTAATAAATTATAATCAATAATATTTATTTAATTGTAGTGTAGTATAGTGTTTAACACAGCCTAAGGAAGTAAAATGTTGTATTTAACATTATTTGAATATAAAATTGAATGTTACTTATTTTAATAAAAGTTTTAAATATCTTACAAATTGTTACTTCTCAATTTTTTTTATAAGTTGTGTTGATGAAAACAATTATGTTACACTTAACTGTTTAAAGTAAGTTATGGACATACGGACACAGGTGTTTATATTAAATCCATAATTAGAACTAGTCGTAGGAAAACAATTTTTAAGCAGCACGCTCATACTATTGAGATATGAACAAAATTTAGTGTAATAATTTTGTATGTCTATAATCTCAAATTTACTTGAAATTTGCGAAACATTCAACTTTCTAAGGAAATTTTAATTAGAAAATACTGAAAATAACGGGGTACTACCTAATTAATATTTCAACTGTTTTTTCAAAAAATAAAACGTTTTGAAGAAACGGTTCGTCAACATATTGCTTTTTTAAGGACTAGTTATTTTTAACAACCAAAAATATAATAAAAATTATTAATTTATTTTTACGACCGACCAATAGTATGACAAATATCCACACATAACAATCAATTGACACCAATTGGATTAGTTGAGTAAGGTTATAACGTAATACTGTCATTTTATCTCTTTCTACCATTCGTTTCGTTCAATTACTTATGTCGATGAAATTTCGGAAAGGAATGCAAATTGCTTCAAACCTTGTCAGTTGGAGGTAAACGATTACGTTTAGTCGTTATAATTTTTCAGTGGCGACAGCGTATTCATTGTTATTATAACTTCACCTTACCCAAAATGGCGCATAGCATGGTCCGGACATTTTCTGTGTATTTGACGATCAGTACATATACTTTATACGTGCGTGGGTTTGGTTGATTACCAAACGTGGGCTGTCAATTCACAAATTTTAGTTTGCGTCGATTTTCGCGCACTTTCTGCATTTTAGTCATAAAAATATAGAACACGGTCTATTTTTTTATGCCGAAAATTTTCACCAAAATTTTAACAATAATTCTTCGATGTGTAAAACAGCAAATTAGTTTTATGAAAATTTTCAACATAATTATGAGTTAAATTTTGGCTATAATTCTTGTGTGTGTAAAACGGCTCTTACACTTTTTTCACATTGATAAATTGATAATTACTCTAAAGAATTACAGCCAATGCATTCTGTAATTAAAGTGAGCGTCCCTCGCACCTGAACAGCTCTAAGCTGCTCCGGTGAATGAATCGAGGCAGTAAGAGGGTTTTTGTGTACAACACGAAAAAACGACTCATTAGCGAATAGTAAACAGTATTGTGTCAAAAAAATTGTGAGTAGCCATTTTGATAGATTTTATGTCGTTTTATGTAAATTTTTAATACATTAAAATGGAAGTTACCAAACAAGTAAATAAATACTTTTAATTTTAGTTACGTTTATTAGCTCTTACGAGTAACTTTTATTCCAGATGTCTATATCAGACGATGAAGAAGATTTGGAAGCTTTACGCCTAGCAGCTTTACAATCGTTAAAAAAGAAAGTATCCTACAGTGAAGGTTTGTTAACTTATCCAGAGGCGGTAAATTTCTCACAGTTCCATGGGAAAGAGCAGAGACATGATTCATCGCTTAGATACGTGAATAATAGACAGCATGGAAATTTTCCAATTAAGAGGGGCAGATTTTTTGGTGTGCGAGGAACCAAAAACGTAAGTTCCAAACCTAAAGCCACTATTTGGCAGTTATTCGGAAAGTGGAAACACCGTATTTTTCGATGATTTTTTTATATACTTCCAATTTTTGGATCATAGAATACAAATATGAATTTTTTTTTTGGGAGCGCATAGTTTTTCCAACAGAAAATTTTTTATTTTAACTTATATGAACGAATGAATGAATGTTTTATTAACGGTCAAACCATTTAAAAATATACAACACTTTACAACTTACAAACAAGCTTCCAAATAGATAAAAAAAATACTAAACAATAAACACACAAATCCAAAGTATCCGTTAAACTACAGTAAGCACACATTTAAGACTACATGTAAAACAGTGAGAATTAAAAATTTGTACTATAGATATCGCTTTAAAAAATTTTTGAAACTATTTAAGGACATGTTAAAAATGTCCAGATCAATGTGATCACGGGATAACTTATTAGCTAAAATGCACATTCTATTTAGTGGTGCATAAGTGGAGTAGTTGGTTCTATGAACATCCACAGAGAACACTTCAGCCCTTCGACTACTTCTTTGAGGCACATTGAAACCAATATGCATTAGTAGTTCTGGAGAATTTATTATACTATTAATGATTTTAAATAGATAAAATAAGTCAATGTATTCCCTGCGATGTTCAAGAGTCTTCAAATTTAATTGGAGTAGTAAATGAGGGTAGTTGATATTTTTTTTTAGGAACACCTAATTTATAAGTTACGAATCTTAAAAAGCGCTCCTGCACATCTTCTAGCTCCAACTTGTGTATATTGTAGAAAGGTGACCATATTGGTGAGGCATACTCTAATATAGAACGCACAACACTGCAATAAACATTTCTAAGACAAATAATATCGTTGACGTCAGATAGATTTCGTGTAACAAACCCCACGAAATTTCATTCCCTATTTAGTGATATTATGTATATGCTCTTTAGAAGTTAACTGACTATCCAATATTACACCAACATCAGATATAGAATCGGTCAATTCCACAAACACTCCGTTAATCTTATAATTGTACTCAATTAAAATCTTCTTTCTACAGAACCGCACTGTCTTGCACTTTCCAATGTTAAGGTACAATCTGTTAGTAGTACACCATTCACTAAATGCATATGACCTGTAATTTTCTACCAATACTTTTAAATTTTGGCCACTTCACAATGTAACAGAATTTGATTATAGACTCTTGCCGATGACGTATTGAGGTAGCGTTAATTATCTTATCTATAATCATTTTTGCCCCATATTAATTAGTAACTATTTTAATAACCTACAATTAAATATCATAGTAATAAAGACACTCTGGAAGTCTGGTCGTTCAACTTCTCTCTTGCAGCTTTAGTACCAAACACTACGGTTATTAAAGCTTACCACAACCATGACTCAGATCTTCAGGACTCAGGAAAGGCTGCTAATTAGTTGGTCAGTAGACATCTCTGGATTTGTAGATCTCGCAGCAGCGCGCCCGCAAGTTAATCCGCGTGAAGGTTTTAATTAAATTGAATAAAACAAGTTTCTCAAAACACTTAGTCTATTAACAAAATAGATAGAATAAAACGAACTATTTATAATGAGAAACTTAAAACTAATAACAATTACGAAAACTAACATAATTGCTCTTCTCAGCCGTTATTTTAACCAAAAACGTAAAACCCAATTTTGAAAAAACACGTATAAATAGCTTAATAAAATATTAAACAAAAAAAAAGAAATAAAACGCGAAAAACAGCTATTTATATTACTTAATCGAACCGTATGAAAAACGCGAAATGCCCCACTAAAATAACACATCATACTCCCTTAACTTCCCGAATTAAATCAAAAACAAATCAAACAAAGAAAACCTTCATTCCCGCCAAATATACACTACGGCACTGGGCTTATAGAATGGTACCGATCACCCTTATTCGAATTTCAGATTGGAACTAAAATTTACTATTCCTTAAAAAAGTGTCTTCGAATCTTACACTTCCCCGACACCCTTCTGTTCGAAGATTTGGGAGTTTTCTTACTGAGGGCGTTAGCTGTACCATACCGGATGTTTGATTCACGAATTGACCTGTGAGCATCTTAAGCTTAATTTTTATATAACACAATTGATAAAACTATTCTATTTCTTTCTATAACTAAAAGAATATATGTTAAAGACTGTAAAAAAAACTATTCACTTTTCTTGGCTGTTTTGGCAATAAACATCTTAACTCATTATTTCTTGTGAATAGAAAAAACAATTATTAATCATAATTCTTTTTACAAATGGTCAAACGATATATTTCTATTATAGTGAGTGTATTTGATCATTCTTTTGTTTCCCAATAATGGGAAAATCGTTCAATACTTTTTTAAATAAAGTAATAAAGTAGAGTAGGCTGTGAAGTGAGAGTGTCATATTTTGCTCCGCAGTTTAAGCTTATTTGAAAGAGTGTTTTAGCAGTTTTAACATAAAAATATTATGTCTGATAGTAGTGATGGAGAAAAAAACAAGAAACAAAATAAAACTCAGAAAATTCAAAGCCAATTAATGAAAACAAGGTGTTTTTCAGTGGGATCAAACGTAGATTTAACAACACAACAAATCGAAAAGATCATAGGTATCGATATGAAGATAAAAAATAAATTCCGATCAAACGCCGATAAGGAAAATACGTTAACCGATAAAGAACTAGGCAATACAAATGAGCAAGTTTACACCAATAACAGTAAATCGAATATGTTGGATTTAGATTTAGAAGATAGTGAACCTTCAACTAAAGGAAAAATACCTGAGATTTCTAATGATACCGATGATATATTTAAACCTAAAATAACGGTGGCACGCACTCCTCCTCCAAAAGAAAACATAGAAATAGTAAAAAAAGACGACAAAGAAAATAACAGTGAAAAGTTAGGAAAAAGGAATAGATCTACAACGACACCAGACACAGATAAAAATACAAAAAGACAATGCGATAGAATAACTCCTATAGCTCAGCATAGCATAAATGAAAATTATACCAAACAAGAAGAAAAAAATGAAATTGATATAGAACAAATTATTCTTGAGGCCTTCTCATCTCTAGATATTATTTCAGATATATCACATAAACATATTAATTCTAAACTAGAGCTAGAATCTGTAAACAATGCAAGTAGCAAAATTCATAAATCTTTAACAATGATATTGTACAAGATGGGAGTTTTGGAAAAAGAATATCTTACTCTAAAATACAAACTAGAAAACAAAAGTGACCCCAGATATTTAAGAGACGAAAACGAAAAGAAAAGATCCTATGCCGATGTTAGTGTCTTAAAAAGAAATAACCCTACACCACCACAAAATCAAATAACACCAACAGAACCAAGTCATAACTGGACAACACCAAAAATCCGAAAAAAGCTTGAATCTAAAATTTCCATTGAGAATAGTAATGATGCAACTAAGACTATGCAACAAATAAAGCAAAACTTATCGGCAAAAAATATAGGTGGCGGATTTAAAAATGTGAGATATCTAAAAAGTGGAGCTGTTATAATCGAAAGTCACAATGAGGAACAACAGGAGAAATTAAATATAGCATTTAAAAATAAGAAAGAAGTAAAAATAGTAGATACTGGTAATGAAGAACCTACGTTCATGCTGACTGGTTTAAGAAAAGGATTAACAAATATTGAATTACTGGAGGATATAATAAACCTAAATGAAGACTTAGAAAAAGAACTAGGAAGGTCAGCAATTGACAAAGTAAAAATTGTAACAAAACGATCTTGTAGAGATCAATTTAAAGAAAATTGGATTCTGCAAGCACCACCAGACATAGCTAAATGGTTTCTTAAAAAGCAAAAAATTTATGTAGACCTTATGGTCGTTTACGTCCAAGAACATATTAATTTAGCAATATGCTTTAATTGCTCGGGGTTTGGTCTCGTCGCGAAATATTGTAGAGAAAAACCATCCTGTTATAGATGCGGAGAAGAACATCAAGGAAACAATTGTGTCAGTGAAGAATTAAAGTGTCCCAACTGTACCAAATTTAAAATAAAATCGGAAGAAAGTCGACATTCTGCAAAAGAATTCAAATGCCCGGTATATCAACGAAGACTTAAGCAGTATCAAAGTAATATAAATTACAGTAGTACACAATCTAAAGATTTTTTACGAACATAAACATAGGAACCAACATACATCGAAAAAGTATCATCCACCAAAACGTACAGTCCCTAGGAAATTCAATAGATCGCATTAACGCCATGCTAACAATTAATCAGAACTGCGACATTTTATGTATCACTGAACATTGGAAGACGGAAGATCAATTGAAAAAAATGGCAATTAATAATTTTAGTTTGATATCAACGTTTTGCAGAGGAGAAGGAGAACACGGAGGTGCGGCGGTGTATTGCAAAAATAGCCTCAAAAGCAAGGCATTGAACAAGTTTAACTGTTTATCAATAAGTGGTGTGTTCGAGTGTGCCGTAGTAGAATGTACATTTGCAAAAGAAAATAGTGTAAATGTGGTTTGTATATATAGGCCCCCAAATGGAGACATAAACAGTTTTATGTTACAATTAGAACAACTTTTAGTAAATATTTTTAGCGTTAAAAAACATATTTTTATAGTAGGAGATTTTAACATTAAATTGTTGATAGATAACGAGAATGGTAGAACTTTGCTATCTTTAATGAGCTCTTTTAATCTAAACCAAACAATCTTTGAGAACACTAGAATAACGGCAACCTCTGCAAATTGTTTAGATAATATTTTTACAAATATGCAATATATAGAAGCAGTAACACTGGAGTATTTTATATCAGATCATAGGGCACAGAAAATCACCTTTAAATTAAAGTCTAAAACAGAAAATAATCTCAGTTATTATCGTATTTTTTCTGAAGAAAATAAAAGTGATTTTTTATGCAGTTTACGGGAACAAGATTGGGAAAGGGTATATCATATCGATAAATCGGATGTAAATGGTCAATGGAATACCTTTATGAATATTTTCAAAAACCTATTTAATCAGAGTTTCCCGTTAAGGTTAAAAGGAAAAAAACAAAAAACGCTAGTGTACAAAGATGTAAATATTATAGAATGTAAAAGTAGGCTAGATATCTTATTAACATTGTCAAGTAAAAATCAAACATATAAACAAATGTATATTAATGAGAAAAAAAACTATGATAAGTTATTAATAGAAGCTCGAACAAAACATTACGAGAATCGTATAACAAAGTCGGACAATAAATCTAAGTGTATGTGGACAATATGCAAAGAAATTAATGGGACAGAAACTAATCGCGAATTAAAAATAGAGGGTTCGCCTGAGATTATTGCTAAGAATTATAATGACTTTTTACTCTCAGTTGTGCCGAACTTACTAAATAGCTTAATCAGGGTTCCTTTTAGTAGCAATATAAAAAATAACACAAAATCTATATTCTTAAATCCTGTAACATCTGATGAGATTTGTGAAATAGCTCAAAAACTAAAAAATAAGCACAGTAAGGGAATAGATGAAATTCCGACAAGTTTAATCAAAATATCGGCTACTGAGCTAAAAAATGTGTTGTGTTATGTTATAAATAACTCCTTTACGTTTGGAATATTCCCTACTAATTTAAAGATAGCTTTAATTAAACCATGCTACAAAAAAGGTGACCCTGAAATAATGAACAACTACAGACCTATTAGTTTATTACCGGGGTTTTCAAAGATTTTTGAATATGCAATGTACACCAGATTAATTCGTTTTTTTAATCAAAATAACTTATTTAGTCATTATCAACATGGATATTTAAAGGGAAAATCAACCCAAACGGCAATTTTCGATTTTGTTAAGAATATTCTTGAGCACTTGGAAAATGGAAAAATAGCTCTCGGTATGCTACTGGATCTATCCAAGGCATATGATTGTCTGGATAAGGACTTATTAACCTTTAAATTGGAAAAATATGGTATAAGAGGAAATGCGTTAAAATGGTTCAAATCATATATAAACAATAGAAGGCAATCGGTGACAGTAACAAAAAATTGTAAAACTGAATATTCGAAAATCTTGCCTAATGACATAGGAATAGCACAGGGAAGTGTATTGGGTCCAATCCTGTTTATAATTTTTGTAAATGACCTGTACCTGCTGATGGATTCGTCTGATCGGCATGTTGTAAAATATGTGGATGATACGAGTCTAGTTGTTGGGGGCAAGAACTTGCAAGAGCTAAAGTTCAAGGCAAAAGAATTTTTTGATAAAGTCACTGATTGGTTTATTACAAATAGATTAATTTTAAATAAAGAAAAAACAAATGTCCTTTTGTTCAGAACCAAACAATCTAAAATTGTCAAGCCGACACATATGGAATTTGATAACAACAATTTAGATATTATGCAACATACAAAATTTTTGGGCGTTTACATAGATGAACATCTGGATTGGTCATATCAAATCTCTACCTTAATAAAAAAATTAAATTCCATATGTTACGGTATAAGAGTAATAAGTAAATATATGAATGAAAAATCTCTTAAAATATTATATTTTGCTAATTTCGAATCGGTTATTAAATACGGAATTATCTTTTGGGGAAGGAAGAGCATGATGGAAAATATTTTTATAGTCCAGAAAAGATTAGTAAGAATTAGAAAAAACATGAATTACCGTCAGAGCTGCAGATCGATGTTTAGAAATAACGGTATTATGACGGTTTATGCTGTATATATTTATGAAAGTCTGATGTTTATTTTTCGCAATAAAACTTTGTTTGAAGCCAAAACAGAAAACAAATACAACACTAGAACATTAGATTATAAATATGTAGCACACAGACTTATACTTACTGAGCAAGCACCTCTTTACATGTGTGTCAAACTGTTTAATGCGCTGCCAAACCAAGTAAAAAGTATAAACACCATAAAAACAATTAAGGTACAAATTAGAAAAATTCTAATAGAGTTAGAACCATATAATTTAGGAGATTTTTGTCCAGATCTGTAGTTGTGATTTAGATTGACGTCATTTCATTTCATGTACCTATATGATTTGAAATAAAGAGTGTATTTATTTATTTATTTATTTATTTATTTACTCTAAAACACCTTAACGGAATTCCACATACCACATGTTAAAACTACCCTTATCACATCTGGTCCTATATACCTAACCAGGGCAGGATTACTTAGACGGATTTATAGGCAATTCTAAGAGAGGGTCTTTTACATCTTCATAAATTAACTGACTTTATGTATTTTTTTAAGAAAACATTTAAACGACAAAGATCATAAAAGTTAAGCGATAACTGATTTATTCTTCCTTTAGACCTTCGTGGATAGTGATAAAAAATATAACTATCCTGTTCCCACGGAATATCTATTCACAGAGTGATTATTTAATTATTTATTTTAACAGAAAATAGTTGACATTGAACAATGAAAAATAATTAACATTTGTTCCATTACAACACAATATTTAATTCTTTTTTGCAATTATTTACATTAATGAAAATCTATGAAAACAACGTTTTTTAGAAAAAATTTTGATACTTACCCCAATTTAGAGGTCGTAAAATACAATCTAGGCCTTGGTTTTTCACTATTTTTCCTCACTTTTCTGGAAAACTCAAAAACATCAAGTGTCTCTTTACAAAGTACTTTTATTTCTGGAAAAACAATGAGTTTGCATATTTATTTTGAATGGTATTAGTTAAAATATATGTTTTAACTATTCTTGCACAAATTTTAGCTAACAAATTTAGAAAAACTTCTCGGAAAAGCTATTGACTTTTGTTGCAATGTTGCCAGATATAAACTCCTTTCGTGGTATTGACTATTAAACATAGTTTAATTTTTTTAGTGTATAAAAAAGGGAAAAATTAATCTTAACCACTGTATATGTTAAATTGAAACCAACCTGAATTTACCTGAACTAATCTAGATTTATTAATTAAAAAATGTTATTATCCAGCAGAAAACACGTGAAGGTGAGACAATCTCTGCCAGGAAAGGATATTGGAAAGGGTCACAGTTAGTACGGAAGGGCAAAAAAAATATGATTAGTAAAATTATAAGACCAAGATATAAAAAAATTAATTAGGATTATAAATTCGATGGTAAAATGGTATTGTTTGACATCAAAACAATAGAAGAAATAGGGCGACATTAAGAAATATGCAATAAAAACTTATTGTTAATATTCTTCCTCATGGGATGGTATACTTGTGATTATGGGTGACTTCAACCTGGATGTCTCGAAAAACTCTTTTTATGCCACAAGATCATCTTCGACTGCTCAACAAATTTTTATTACACAAAAAAGAATTATCCGAGTTATGCTGGGGTTGCACCCTGGAAAATCATGTAAACCTCATTTTAAGTCTCTGAATATCATGACTGCACCATCATTATATTTTCTGTCCCTGGTGATGTTTGTCAAAAAGCATCATGACCTCTTTGCTGTTAACAGTGATCACTATAGCACTGAAATGTCAACTGTCACAAGGGGCAGAGGGGATCTAAGGGTGCCAGCCCATAGTTCAGCATATTTTGAAAAAGGGCCTTATTACATGGCTGTCAGGGCCTATGGCCTATTACCACAAAAAATAAGGTCTATTGAAAATAGTTTAGGCTTCAAGCAAGCCACAACTCAGTTCTTACAGAATAAATGTTTTTATGATTTTAAATTTAGATTTTAGGAAACCTATTTACTATTTTAGTAACTGTTGTATATTTCTATTTATATATATATTTTTTTTAGTATAGATTTGTTTCGCTTTTGTGACGTTACTTTGTCAAATTTGATTTGATTTAGTTGGCAATAAAGGAATTTATTATTATTATTAAGATTACAGAAAATCGTAGTTAGTCATGGCCTTTATCATCTAATTAAAGTTTTTACAAGAGTGACCAGAGATTCTGCATCTATTTTAGATTTGTTTGTGACAAATTGTAAGACTCTCAAACATGAAGTTTTTCCACTTGGAATCTGGCTGATCATCACATGATCCTTGCCACACTAGTGGATAAGGCACAATTTAATTTAACGAGAAACTATAATAATTTAAGTGAAATTCAATTTCAGACTGACCTAATTGTATCTAACTGGGCTCATGAAAATTCAATAAATGTACATTTGTTGGCTCAGGAACTCATAAACACAATTATAACTACTTCAGACAAGCATATTCCAGTTGAAGAAAAATATGTTAACACAAAATGGCAAATAGTCTTTGGTGGACTCTAGGAAATGACTGTCCGTGATATGCTATACAGGAGAGCTTTGAATACACAAGCGGAAAATGATTGGGAAAATTTTAAAAGCCAAAGAAATATGGTTGTTTTCTTAATACACCAACAAAAGAAAGATTATTACTTTTCAAGAATCGATGCCACAAAAGATGACCCAAAGCATGTGTGGAAAACCCTCAAACTCTTAGTTGCAAATCTTAGAAAACAAAGTTCTTACAGACAGGGCTGATATAGCTGAGGAATTCAATTCTTTTTTCGTGGATAGTATAGATGATATCACAAGGAACATCTTAAGAAATAAAAGCTATGAAGAAACAGTAAAACACATTGAAAGCCCATCAAGATTGGATAGCTTTCAAGTCCTCGAGATGCGAGATCTTTGATCAGTAGTCAAAAATTTAAAAAATTAAGATGGTAGCTTAGACAACATAAACACAAAAATCCTAAAACTTTCATTTGAGGCAATTGGGGACAGATTTTTGTATCTTATTAATGAAAGTATTCGATCTGGTTCATTTTCTGATTCCTGGAAGCAATCCATGATTACTCTGATTGAGAAAAAACTGAATACCGTTGGATGTGAAGAGTTTGACCAATAAATGTTGTTCCAGTATATGGAAAATTACTAGAAACAGTTATTAATAAGCAAATGTAGAATATATAGAAAAGAATAATCTCTTAAGTAAATATCAAGCTGATTTTAGGAAGCATAATTCATGTGAGAGTGCTCTACAGACTGTTTTGTTTGAGTGCATTAGAAGATAAACAAGTTATAGGCGCAGTGTTGTTGGACTTCCGGACAATCACAGTCTATAGTTATAATATAGATTAAAGAAAAATCAAATAATAAACAAACAATTAACTGATCACAATTTAGAGAAATTACATCTGGATTTATCACAAATATTCAAATTCAGACAATCAATTTTAAAGGTTTTTTTTTTCAAGACAAACTTCAATCTATTTAGAGAAATATCAAATAAATCCCCATGAAACTCGTTTCCATTTCTCATAATACGGTTGACTGGCGAATTTTCTCCATACGTTGTTCAATGTTGCCTCAACTGGAATACTTTACATTCTCTCATTAGTCTAGGAGGAACATATCTTTGAAACAATTCAGTAAGTTCTGAGCTATTAATGAACCCATTCAGAATCTTGTAAGAAAACACAATATCATAATTTTCCCTACGTTTTGCTATACTATTCAAATTTAACTCCAATTCTAAGCTTTTATAATTGATATTTTCCTTTGGTATATGCTTTTTAAAGGCTATATAACGTAAAAATTTCCTTTGGACTGAATCAAGCTTATTAATAAGGACTCCACACGCTGGTACAATTTTCCAAATGGGGTCTTACAAAAGAGGGATATAATATTTTGATAGCATTAACGTTATTAAAATCTCTAGTGTGTCTCATTATGAAACCCAGCATCTTGAGAGCCTTGTTACGGCAAGCATCAACATGCTGAGCAAAAGTAAGTTTGTTATCAAAGAGAACCCCAAGATCCCGAATAAGTTTAACACTCTCGATTTTATAATTGTTCAAACAATAGTTATTCTCTTTAAAATTATTTGACCTAGAAAATTGTATATATTTACATTTTTCAACATTCAAAACCAATTTGTTTACATTGCACCATCTAGAAAATCTATTAATGTCGTTCTGTAAATAGCACACATCCTCAGCATTACGTATCATTTTAAAAAATTTTAAGTCATCAGCATATAATACATAATTTGAATGCAAAAAACATGACCCAATATCATTAATATATATATTGAACAGTAGTGGTGCAAGATGTGCCCCCTGTGGTACACCAGAGGTAACGGTTATTGGTTTTAAAAAATAATTATTTATTTTAACTATCTGATTCCTGTCTGAGATATATGGTTTCATCCATTGCAAAAATGAGCCCTTTATACCATATCTAGATAATTTACATAACAAAACTTCATGATTCAATTTATCAAAAGCCTTTGAAAGATCTGTGTAAATGGAGTCAACAACTTGACCATCTTCCAAAGATTCTGTTATATATTCAGTATATGTTAGCAGATTTGTTACTATTGACCTCCCCTTACTAAAACCATGCTGGCGTGTTATAATTATGTTTTGAAAAGTACTATCAAGAAAGTCGGTTATAATTGATTCCATTAATTTTTGGTATAAGTGAAATTTTAGCTATTGGTCTATAATTCGACACACAATCTCTTTTACCAGTATTTTTGGAAATTGAACTCAGAAAAGAGGTTTTCCAGGCATTAGGGAATGTTCTACCACTTAAAGAATTATTAACAATTAGCCATAGTGGTCTAGCTAGTGAAAAAAAACAGTTTGTTAGAAATTTGGGAGACAATCCCTCTGGCTCGGAGCCCTTTCTTAAGTCAATATCATCCAACCTTTCAAGAATATTTGAAATATTAAATTTAAAACAGAAAATGTTTAAATCAGCTAGGTCAGAGAACTCCTCCTCAAAACCGTTTATCTGATCATTGTGTTTTCCAGCATATACAGATGCAAAGTGATCTGGCAAAAGCATTAACAATTTCAAATTCATACGTTAATTGTATATTATTGTAGGTCACCTTGTTTCTTCTTATTGTTAATATATGACCAAAAATTTCTATAATATTCTCCTTATAACATTTACTAGAGAGATCCTTACATTGAGTGCTCAATTCACAAAACTTACTGTAATCATCTAAAGATTTATATTGTTGATGTAACTCTATTTTCTTTATAATGCAGTCTCTAAGTTCAGGAGAAAACCATTTTGGAAAGTAAAAATTATTTCTAATAATTATTCTAGGAACATACATATTTAAATATTGATCCAAAATATAGTAAAATCTTTCAATTGCTAAATTAACATCACAATTTAAAATCTGGTCCCAGCTGACATTAATCAAAAACTCGTTGACCATTACATAATCACAGTTATTGAAATTAAAAACAATTTCTACTGAGTTAATAGGAATGAACTTATTACAGAACGAGTGCCCCAAAACCAAGGCAGGATGGTGACTATCACAGGGTAATAATATATCACAGGCACATTCAATTATCACATTGGAATTGTTGCTAAAAAGTAAATCTAAAAGTACCCCATTTGCATTAGTGATATTATTAATTTGATATAAATTGCAATAAGCAACAGAAGCTGTCAGTTGGTCGCCAGCTACATTGTTTCTTTGAGGTTTACATTTATAGTCTACGTTATTAAAAAAAAACAGTTCTGGTAGATTATAGTCCCCTAAAACATAGACAACATTTTCATCCTGCAAGGACACAAAATGTTCCATTACATCACAATGGCACTCATATTCAACGGGTGTACACCAGACCAAACGGAATGTTCTGATTATTAAGTGAGACCACTATCCATAGTTCTTCATGACTATATGATTCTGAGTCAATTATTAGTTCTCTTGAATTAATGTTGTTCTTGAGAGCGAAAAGCATACCTCCATCTCTACTCTTACCAGTCACCTCCAAATCCTGATTTTTTCTGAAGACAGTGTAATGTTTAGCCCTAACTCTGCATTTGTATATTCTTTGGTTAACCATGTTTCTGTAAGTGCAGTAATATCGTAATTGCTTAACACAACATTTAATGAAAGATCGGTAAGTTTTGTTGGAAGGCCTCTAACATTTTGATAATAAATATTAAGTTTGTTTGGTGTTCTCTTGTTTTGATTTGTATGGTAAATTAAGGTTAATGGATTGACATTCGTTGATTTCTTTTTCGAAAATTTTGAAAATTCCGCTTCCACTCCGGACTGTTTCTTCGCGTCCCTGACCATCCAATGTAATTCCTATTCTTGCTGAACACAAAAGGCTTCACAACAACATTGAAGGGTCACACACTGCTGTTACAAAAGATATCATTCTGGTTTGGTCTTATGGATACCTTAAAGGAGGCTTTGTGATCCTGCTGAGATTGGAGCTTTTCACAGGAGATCTAATTGATTTTATGATTATGAAGTATTGTTTTAAGCGCTTCTGTGTAGTTTCACCTGCAAGGTTACTAATGTGAAACCACTTACGTTCCTCTGCTGCTGACAATAAATTATTGGTATAATTGGTACCCTTGACTATATTGGAAATGCCTCCATTCCCTGATCCAACGTGGTTTGCATTCCCCAAGCTTCCAACAAAATTTGCATTCGCTAAATATTCAACAGAATTTGTGTATTGGGATTGGCACGGTCAGTTTGTTTATTAGGAACTGTTAGAATATCGCTTTACTTAGATTTAGATGTAAAAATCTCACAAGTTCAGAATTTGTCTCCTTAATAGCAGTAACAACTGAGTCCAGCTTAAATGACATTTGTTCTGTTTGAGTAGTCATTAATTGCTTGATGATTGGAAGCATATTTTCATTTTGGCTGTGACCAACAACCTGAGAATCCATAGCCATTTCATCCATAGTTTGAGTCTTCAGTATATCTATATCATCTTGACTTGGATTTTTTTGTGTGTTACAATTAGCCTGACTCTCAATTCTTATCTTCAGTTCTTTTAGGCCCTCTTCAAATGAATCCATCCTAGAAATGACCTCGGTTATTTTAGGCTTTGCCTCGAGTTTGGACTCCAGTTTACCAATCTTATTTTTGAGAGATGCAATCTCGTTCTTCAAAGTATCTACCAATTTGATTGTTTTAGGCAACTGCCTAAAATGAGCAATACAATCTGGACAAAGGTGAACAAGAGTTCTTGTCTGACTTGGAATTACTCGTACCTCTTGTGCCTGTGCATTGGAACACTTCTCACAAATAACCCTACTACACAGGTCACATTTTGCACTTATTTAAAACGTCTATTTCCAGTAGCCATGTTGGCAGGTTAAAATCTTATTGATTTGAAAAGTTCGGTCTTAATGGTAAATTATTATTATGTAAATTAAATTCAACCCCGAATTTCACTTTGTTCAATCCCTTGAACACAATATTTCATATATTTGCGATAATCTTTCAAAAGAAAACAAAATTTCAATAACACGTGGTTACCGTTTGAGGTATACTAATATAAAAAGTATGATATTAGAAACTAATTTATTAAGTGTGAACCAACAGATTTTATATAATACACTAATATTTATATACAAAATTATACATGGCCTAGCACCACAACATTTGCTTGAAAATTGTACTTTCGTAAATGATATTCATAACTATGAAACATGTTCCAGAAATAACTTTTACATACAAAAAGTAAACCGTAATTATAGTCAAAATAACCTATATTATAAGGGACTAAGAGCCGTTTTACACACACGAGAATTATTCCGAAAATTATAACAAAAATTTTCAGTAAATTTTTGCTGAAAATTCTTTGCGAATAATTTTCAAAATAACATACCACTACATGTGATACGTACAAGAAATCTGAATATAATTTTCGTGATAATTTTGTCGTTGCTCATGCGCATTTTCATAACATGTGATGTTCCAGCAATTAAAAAGTTAACTTGCTCTGGGGATAACCTTAAAATGTCATAAATATAAAAGTTTCCGAACAAATATAATCAAGAAACTACAAAATAAGGGATATTTTGTGCAAGAAACAGTGAGTAAATATTGAGGGTAGGTTGATTACCAAACTCGCGCTGTCAATTCACAAATTTTATTCTGCGTCGATTTTCGCACACTTTCCGCATTTTAGTCATAAAAATATAGAACACGTTCTATATTTTTATGCTGAAAATTTTAACAATAATTCTTTGGTGTGTAAAACATCAAATTAGTTTTATGAAAATTTTCAACATAATTATGAGATAAATTTTGGCTCTAATTCTTGTGTGTGTATAAATCGGCTCTTAAGTATTATAACAATTTACCAAACAATATTAAGAGTTGTGAGACAATTTTGTAGGATGAGCAGACCTTATGTGCAACAAACAATGTTTTAGATGGTATGTGTGTGTATGTGTATCTCTTTTCTCTTTGTTAAAAATTTAAACAGTTTAAATAATGTTAAAAAAAAAAGAATTGTATTTATGATTAGTTGAATATTGTGTAGCATGTTATTTTTGCTAATAAATTTTTATTCTATTATCATTAAAAGATAGGGATAAACTTGTCCTATGTATTTAAAAAATTCATGGGACATATTTTTGTGGGTGGAATATTTTTTCCAAAACTCCTTGTCATTTGTTCCTCACATTGCTGACATTGTTAGTAAGCCCTTCAGGATGTTACGTTTTATTAAACGTCGTGCTAAGGCGCTTAAAATACTCTATTGCTTGTTGGTTCGAACACACCTTGAGTATGCTTCTTGTGTTTGGAATACCCGCTATGAATCCCATGTGTACCGGCTCGAACAGGTACAGAGAAGGTTTCTCAGATATATTAATATGAAATTCAAATGGGATAATGATCTTGATTATGCTGCCTTGTGCTCCGAGTTGAATTTGCTCCTCCTTGCTAATAGAAGAAAGGGTAGAGACTTACAACTTCTCTTTAAAATTATAAATAATATCACCAAATGCCCATGCCAGTTGTTGAATGTTCGTCTAAGGGTCCCTCCCAGGAGTACTCGTACTTCCCATATATTTCATTGGCCTTTTCACAGAACAAATTTCTTTTATACCAAGGGTGGCTGGATATGCTAATGGGCTGGGTAACTTGAATTTGTTTGATTCATCCTTGAATCATTTTCAATTTATTCAATCAGTATTATCATATTTTACAACACTTACATTCGTCAGTAAATAAAATAAAAAACACTACAAATACATTTAAAATCTTAATTAAATACATTACACATTAAACTTAGGCTAGGTTTAGTTTAAAAATTATGATTAGAATTTGTAATGAATAAATTCGTCAAATTTATAAAATGCATTTTGGATTAAAATTTGTTTTATTCTATATTTAAAAAGATTATCCGGAAGCTCTCTCAATGACAGAGGCAAAATATTAAAGAATTTTATCGCCAGACAACCAGGCCCATTTCGACCCCTTTCCAAACGAAAATATGAGGGCACCAAATTATCCCTGTGCCTTGTGTCCCAGGTGTGGACCTCACTGTGCGTTCTGAAACTTTCTTTGTATGTTTTAACATACAGTAAATTATCCAGTATGTATTGCGAAGGCAATGTTAAGATTTTCATTTCGGAGAATGCTGCTCTCCTCCCTAAAGTTTATACCCCGCACCATTGTCACAGCCCTTCGCTAAAGCCCAAACACGTGCCCTCAATGCATGGCCCCAGATGTCATATGCAGTGCATATAACATCACCGAATGGAACAGCGCAAAGTACGAAACTCTCAGAACCGGCATGCCAACACACAGCGCCAGACGTCTCAAAGCAAACAGGCTGCTACGAAGCCTCCCTGAAACCTGCTCTATATGAGCTTCCCAAGTAAGGCTAGGATTAATCTGGACTCCCAAGAATCTAGCACTCAGCAAATCCCCATTTATATCTCCCACGTCACGTAGAGAAAATACCACTTGTTTGATTTTATTTTCATTCAGAAGCAGTCCAGTTGCATCAAACCACTCCCTGGCACCAGACCGTGCCGCTTCTAATCTGCCCAAAGCTCCTTCTAGAGATATATCTGAAACCGAGAGAGTGGTGTCATCGGCAAAGAGTGTAAAATCTGCAGCACCTCTGCCCATAGGTAGGTCATTTATGTAGATTAAAAAGAGAATTGGCCCCAATACCGAACCCTAGGGCACCTCCATCGATATCCCACCCTTGGCCGAGGATTTTAAACGAAGGCTGTTAGAATTGATTATCGATTGATGTTTTATATTTTTGTTATTACAGATTAAGATAAGATAATTGATTAGTAATAATATACAAATAGTACTTTTACAAGTCAAATAAATAAAATATTAAAATTTTGTCAATTAATTAGATAGATAGATAGATAGATAAGTCTTTATTTATTCCAATAAGTATTACTTACAAAAAAAAAACCCATAAGGGCATGGAACAATGTCAAAAAAAATATCATTACTGTAATAAACATCACAATAAAAATTATAATTCATTCTTAGGTGTAGATAAAATAAATGAAAAAGAAAAAACCTCAACAATAATCATACAGGTTTAAATATCTTTCTTGAATAATTCTATCAAGTTAGTATAGTAAAAATAAAACAATTAAAACCTAAGATATTATAAATGAGACAAAAATTAAATAACAAGTACACTTACATACATTTAAAATTTAATAATACAGCCAATAACTAAAATTCTAATTCGAGACAATACTGCCTTTATCACACTCATAAAACTCTTCCAATGTATAGAAGGCTTTTTTACATAAAAAGATTTTCAGGACACACTTTAATCTATTTCTCGGTAGTAAATGTACATTTTCAGGCAAAGAATTAAAAACTTTTATTATAGAAAACTCGACATTTTTCTGCAGAAAACTAAAGTTATATTTATCAGAAACCAGATTTGTTTTATTTCTAGTAATGTAGTTATGCTTAATAGATGCACCCTCAAAAAGATCCCTGTTATCAACAATAAACATCACCGAGTCCAAAATGTACATACCTATAACCGTCAAAATATTGTTACTAATAAACACAGTTCTGCAACTGTCTTGTTGTTTCATTGCAAAAATACATCGTAAACATCTTTTTTGCAGAATCAAAATTCTATTAACATCACAGGAATTGCCCCAAAACATCAAACCATATCTGAGTCTGGACTGTACAAATGCATGGTAAGCTGACAGAGCTGCATCGATTCCAACTCTCTCTGAAATAATTCTTAATGCGAAACAATACTGAGATATTCTAGTGGCAACTCTCTCGATGTGCGCCCCCCAGTCCAACCTTCTATCGACGTTTAGTCCCAAAACAACAGCGCTCTCAACTGATGTAATTGTTGTATCCTTAAACGTTACTGTAAATTGATTATTCAATCTGTTACCAAACATAATGCACTGTGTCTTGGAAACATTTAGCGACAGGCTGTTGGACCGAAAGTACCCATCGAGAGTGTCCATCACAGATTGAACCTTCATCGATAGCAACTCCGCCGTGCTTTCACTGAATATAAGCGACGTATCATCAGCATATAGTACAGTCTGCTCTCCAGAGATTTCGGGTAAATCATTTGTGTAAAGAATATACAAAAGAGGTCCAAGTATTGATCCTTGAGGGACGCCCCTCTTCATTTTAATCCTCTGAGACACTATAGCCCTACCATGGAGATCAGACTCCACAACACACTGAGTCCTGTCCGTCAAATACGATCTTACCAATTGCAGCGCGTTACCCCTTATACCATACATTTCTAGTTTTAATAACAATGTTTTATGATCCACAGCATCAAAGGCTTTAGAGAGATCCAGGCACATGGCCAATGTTTGCTTTTTTTTATTTAGAGAATCTATAATTTGTACAAGTGTTTGGTACAAAGCTCTGACTGTGGATTTCCCTTTTCTAAAGCCATTTTGTTTATCTGATATTACAGAGAACTTATCCAGAAATGTTACAATTCTCTGAAATAAAACTTTTTCAAAAATCTTGCTCATATTAGGCAATAGCGAGATTGGTCTATAATTCTTTTCTTCAGATTTCTCCCCTTTCTTATAGATTGCTCTAATATGGGCATTCTTCAGTTTACCCGGAAAAATACCTGTAGTAAAACACATATTTACAATAAAAGATAAAGGCTCAGAAATAAAGTCACCTACATCTTTTAAAATAGAAATAGGTATTTGATCATCTCCAACCGACTTCTTGTTTTTTAAACCCTTTATAACCTTCAATATCTCATTAGAGTCAGTAGGAAACAAATAAATGGAATCTGCCACTCTCCCTTCAATCTGTGAATTATGACATCGCGAGTCAATGGTAGGGCATGAATTTATAAAATAATTATTTAAACTATTGACTATCTTAAAAGGATCACTAAATTTGGAAGAAAAATTTTCAATAACTGTACTGGTTTTATCTTTTCGATCAGTAATTTGTTTAACAACTTGCCAGGTAGCCCTAACTTTATTCTCAGAGGAATTAATATGGTTTCTATTACTTAACTGTTTAGCTTTCACAATAACATTCTTTAATATTTTACAATAAGTATTAAAATATTCAGCTGTGATTTGTCCCCTTGTTTTTTTAAAGTATAAAACACGTTTGTGTCTGCAGGACACTCTAATGCCTGCAGTAATCCAAGAAACCGATCCCGAGGGAGAGTTATACTTCTTAGTGACAAAAATCGCATCCAAATGAACCGAGAAAATACCCAAAAAATTATCATATGCCAGATTTGCTGAATTTGAATCATATACTGGTGACCAGTCAACATTTTCAAGCTCCTGTCTAAAATGTTGCACCTTGTTCTTTGTAAAAATTCTTTTAAATATATAATTACGATCTTTCTGAATAATGATATTCTCAATACATATAACTTGTGCCTTATGATCCGAAAGTGCAGTATCAATCACATAGCTTTGGAAACCCCTATCTGAATTATAGAAAATATTATCAATAAGTGTTGAAGTATTATCGGTTGTGCGGGTTGCCTCAAAAATACTTTGAGAAAGATTATAAACATTCATTAGATCTAAAAATCTCTTTGTGAATTCATTCTTTATAAATAAATTTATATTAAAATCTCCGCCAATAACTACTCTAAACCCCAAAAATTTTTCAAATATAAGATTTAATACCTGTTCTAATGTCTCTAAGAATATTTCGAGGTTGCCAAGACCCCTTCTATAAATACATAAAACAATAACCTTAAATTCTTTATTCACTGCACATGCTAGTTCAATCACACCATCTACGCTCTTTCCACAAATTGTAGTTTCATTTTTAAAGTCAAGTTCATCTTCAGCATAGACACACGCTCCCCCATGTTCCATCTGGGTTCGGGAAAAACAGGATACCAATTTATAGCCCTGTATCGTTAGACATGAACTTTCTTCTGGTCTCATCCAGTGTTCAGTGAACAGCAATAAATGGGGTTTGTTTGTAAGACCATCGATCATACATTCAACCTCTAATGTTTTATTTCGAAGTGATTGGATATTCTGGTGCATAATATAAATCTTATCCCTAGATTCGATATTTTGTTGATCGCTGACACTATCTATCCTATTTGATTGCTACTTTTCTTCAGCATAATACTCAATTTTAGATCTTTCCAGCTTTACCAGATGACAGTATGTAGGACATGCCATGCTGTATGCAGAGTGATCTGTATCCAACTTTAACTTATATTTTTCATTGCTCAATTTGCAGTTTATACAAGTTTGCTTATTGCTTGTACATTCTTTAGATTCATGCTTATTGCTACAGCATTTGCCACATGATTTATCTTCATTACACTCCTTTGAAGTATGTCCATATTTATTACAATTGTAACATCTAAAAACTCCTACATACTCAAAACAGCGACAAGATTTACAAATACAAATAAAACATTATACAATATTGATTCTTCCTTAAGAAGAAAGTTTTGGTAAAAAAAAAGCTAAGAGAAGCGGACAACAGACAAAGACCATACTACAGATTAAAATTAGATTCGAAATACTCCTCGAACGAAAAAAACGCGTTCAACACAAGGTAGTTCTTGATTTGTTTTTTGTACTGATAGAAGTTAAGAGCTTTAATTCTAGCTGGCACGCAGTTGTAGAACTTTATTGCTAAATATCTTGAACCATTTCTGGATCTCTCAAGCCGGCCAAAGTCTGGTACAAGATTGTTGTTGTTTCTTGTTGGATGGTTGTGAATATCTTCGTGTGATCTGTATAGATCAAGATTTTGTTTAACGTACAACAAACACTGCATAATGTAAACACAAGGTAAAGTTAAAATTTTTAAATGAATTTCGACAGTCTTCTCTATAACCAAGCCCAGAGATAATACGAACGCATTTTCTTTGTTGTCCAAACGCCTTATCAGTATGACAAGAATGACCCCAGGAAAGAATAGCATAAGCCAAAAGAGAATGAAAGTTACTGTGATATGCTGTCAAAAGAGTTTCTTTGGAAGTTACCCGTACAAGACTCCTGAACAGGAACAGTTGTTGGGATAGTTTTTTTGAGAGATTAACAAGGTGTTGTTCCCAGGTTAATCCTGCATCTAGGTGTACTCCCAGAAATTTGACTTCCATTGCACATTGAAGTAGAAAGGACTGTACAATTTCACTGTTATTCCTTAGAGTAAAGTTAATACTTTGTGATTTGGAGTTGTTCAAGGATAGGCGATTGGCTCGAAACCATTGAAATAGTTCTTTTTCTGAAGTTTTGTAATCAAGACTGTCAATCTCTGAAGGGTGATAACTTATATAAAACGTTGTGTCGTCAGCAAACAAAACAGTATTGACTCCCTTGCTCTTACAGTATGCCAGGTCATTTATATAGATGAGGAATAAGATGGGACCTAATACCGACCCTTGAGGTACACCATACCTTAAGGATTGTTTTTTAGAATTACACTGCCCAAAGTGAGCATACTGATCGCGATCCGATAGATATGAATTAAGTAGTTGAATGGCATCAGCCTGAAAATTGTAGAATGGTAGTTTTTTTAGAAGAATACTATGTGTAACGCAATCGCATGCCTTTGTGAGGTCTAAAAAGGATGCAAGAGTGTCAAGATACTTTTTAAAGCCCTGTAAAACATTACTAGTGAAGTGATCAATAGCTAAAGTTGTGGTCCTGTTCTTTCGGAATCCAAACTGGTTCAAGGCAAACAATTTGTTTGACTGAAAGTGATCATTAGCCTGATTTTTCAAAATTCGTTCATAAACTTTTGACAAGATTGGTAATAAAGATATGGAGCGATAATTGTTGCAGTCATCAATGGAGCCCTTATTCTTGAAGAGGGGTACCACCTTTGCAGTTTTGAAAACTTTAGGAAATGTACTGCAAGCTATAGGATTGATTTATCAATATTGTTAGGGGCTGAACTATTATATCCTTAATTTTTTTAATAATTTTTGTGTTAATTCCGTCAATATCTTTGCTGTTACTATTTTTTTTTCTGAAATGGCCTTGTCGACATCACTAAAACTAACCGATTGAAATTTAAAGGACGGGATGTTTTTCAGTGGCATAGATTTTAGGTAATCTTCAAAAGGCTGTTGAGAACTTTCAAGTTTATTCATCACACATTCAGCAATTGAACAAAAGTGGTTATTAAAATTATTTGCATTTGGTTTTGAATTAGAGTCAGAGGTATTATTGTTGCTTTTATTATTAATAAGTTTCCACATAGCTTGTTGAGGGTTACTGGATTTTTTTTAAATTCGTTATTAGCTTTAATTTTTGCAAACCTTATTGATTTTCTGCAATTTTTTCTATATTCAATTATGGTACTCGTTGGCATGGTAATAGAATCTCTTTTATTTAATGCTATCATAAACTGAAGTCTATTACGCATCTCTTTTAAGTTATCATTGAACCAGTTAACTCCTTTATTGGGATAATTTTTATTGAATAGTCTTGATTTTTCTGGAAAAGAAATATTTATGCAATGTGTTAACGCATCAATTAGCATTTTGAATTTAAGGTCAATATCCAAATTATCATCATTAACAAAATTAAAATTGTATTTGAGCATGCTTTGGTATAGATTGGAGAGGCCATCTTCTGTTATTGGCCTATAACATACTCTAGTTTGAAAATTTGTGGATGAATAGTTAGTCTGAAAAAAAATACCTTTGTGGTCTGAGATGTGCGTGAGATCTACTGGTTTTGCAATATCATCAATATTTGTGAAGATATTATCGAGACATCTATCACCACGAGTGTTGAATTTAACTCTTTTTTTTTAGATTAAATGAGCAGAATTGACAGGTATACACTTTCTTTTTCTTTTGTAAAGACTTTTTGGTTATACTATTATTGATATCACATTGTTATGTTTCACTCTAGCTCTGTAATTAATTATTGTAAAATGGACAGTGTTGTCCGTCGATAAATAAATAAATGTTCCACTAAGTAGCTGTGGAAGTATTCTTCACGCTGACCAAATCGCGGCACATTTCCACGTAAATCTCTCCATGCTCTTTCAATGTTTTGAGTGTGGACCCCACTATCAGGATCTACAAAATTCTGTGGGTGATTTACAGTCGAATGTGGAAAACCTTCATCTGCTAAGCAGTCATAAGCCTTCTAACAATCCGACAGAATCGTAGTTTCCGGCAGTATCCAATTTTAAATAAGTTACAAAAGAGTTTTCTTCGACCATTCCGCAACAGGAACCAGAAAAGGCCTCTTTGATTTTCTTCTATCCAGGATTTAACCTATTTAAATTATTTAGTTTAAATCACATGATTTTTTTATTTTAATCCATGATTTAAATCAAAAGAACATCAAAACGAGAAATATATTTCAGTTTTAATTTATTCAGTCAGTATCATGTTTTACAACACTTACATTCGTCAGTAAATAAAATAAAAAAAACACTACAAATACATTTACATTTAAAATCTTAATTATATTACACATGAAACTTAGACTAGGTTTAGATTAAAATTATGATTAAAACTTGTAATGAATAAATTCGTCAAAATTATAAAATGCATTTTGGATTAAAATTTGTTTTATTCTATATTTAAAAAGATTGTTCGGAAGCTCTCTCAATGACAGTGGCAAAATATTAAAGAATTTTATTGCTAGACAACCAGGCTCATTCCGACACCTTTCTAAACGAAAATATGCAGGTACCAAATTATCCCTGCGCGTTGTGTCCCAGCTGTGGAACCCACTGTGCGTTCTGAAACTGTCTTTGTCTTTTTTGACATACAGTAAATTATCCAGTATGTAATGCGAAGGCAGTGTTAAAATTTTCAGTTCTGAGAATGCTGCTCTACATTCCTCCTTAAAGTTCATACCCCACGCCACTCTCATAGCCCTTCGTCGAAGCCCAAACACGCGGGACGTCCGCGTTGCATGGCTCCAGACAAGTAGTGCATATGACATCACCGAATGGAACAGCGCAAAGTATGAAGCTCTCAGAACCAACATGCCAACAAAGATTGCCGGACGTCTCAAAGTAAATAGACTGCCATGGAGTGTCATAGGCAAAGAGTGTAAAATCTGCAGCTTCTCTGCCTATAGGTTGGTCATTTATGTAGATTAAAAAGAGAATTGGCCCCGATACCGAACCTTGGGGCACCCCTAGATATCCCACCCTTGGCCGAGGACTCCCCTCCAACTCTCACAATCTGAGCTGTATTTTCCAAGTAAGATTTTATAAGCTTGCAGCTGCTCTCATTAAAGTTACAATAGTGCAGCTTTTTTTTATGAAATCATGAGCAACACAAATGCCTTACTTAAGTCGCAGAATAAGATGGCATTATATTCCCTTGACTTAAATGGCCGTGTGATCGTCCCAATCAGATCCAGAATGCCCAGCACCGTGCTCCTCCCCCGACGGAAGCCAAATTGACACTGGCTAAAGCAGTCATTGTTCTTAAAAAAGCTCACCAGCCTTAATGCCATGCATTTTTCAATTATCTTGGATATGGCCGGCAATAAACTAATTGATCTATAGTTCGACACAACACTTTTGTCTCCCTGTTTAAACACCGGAATAACCATGGCCTGTTTAAGTATATTAGGGAAAATATTCTCCCTAAAGCACCCATTTACCAGCCCAGTCAGAGGACTTATGATTATTTTTTTTATTAATTTTATTAGATTTATACTAAGCCCAAAAATATCCCTGTTAGACTTGTTTTTCATATGATCCATTATTTCTTGCATTTCATTGAAAGAAATTTCTGTAAACTTAAAATGATCATCGGAAACAACCTCCATAAAACCTCCCAAAGGATCAGCCTGGTGTTTAGGGATGTGGCTAATTAACTCGTGTGTTATATTAATAAAATAGTCATTGAATTCATCCGGGGTTATGTTTTATGCCGCTTCACTCTTGTAAGTTCCTATGTTTATTTATGAAAACCCACATAGCCCTAATAGGGTTAGCGGCAGAAGCAGATTCTATCATTAGCTGCCTTCTTGGCGTTCTTAATTGATAATTTATAAAGTTTCTTAAATTCCTGATAAGCCTGAGTGTTCCTAGCACCAGGGTACTGCCTAGTGAGCTCCCTTAAAAATTGGAGATGTTCTCTTATTCCCTTCAACTCATCGTTAAACCAACTGGCATTACCTGACTGATCCGATCTAACCCTGTAAACTCTTTCAGGATATGCCTTTAAATAGGTCCATTCTAGAATATGCACAAATCTGGAGCATTTATCATTTACGCTGGAACTTGGATCCTTAATAAAACTAATATTTACATTTTCTATTAAGTTATAAAAGTTTAACATACCTCGTTGGGTAACTGACCTACATTTTCTAAACTCCTGTCCAAAACTACATTCTAAATGTGCTCTAAATTCAACTATTTGAGAATTGTGGTCACAGAACTCCGAATCAATAGTCCGCGATACAAGCTCCTCCACTGGGAAATTAATGAATATATTATCAAGGCATGCAGACGATCTGGTCGGCCCATTAATCGTTTTGTGAAAACCCAAGCCACCCAGTAAGTCGCATAGCTCAACAGATTCACGTTCATTTGTTCCAAAAATGCACATTGAAATCACCAGCCAGCAACACTCTCTTGTTTAGACCCCAGTGACTTAAAAGATCATCAATTACTGACAAGAAGGTGTCGAAATGATCACTCGAAAATCTATAAACTGTTAAAACATATATATTAAATTTTTTTTTATGAAAATACCACATAACTCTATACCACCTTTTTTATATGTTGTTTTTTCGACTTATTTCCACTCAACATAGTTTCCAGTTTTTCCTCAAGAAGCTTTTTGTTTTCAATGAGTAGTTTATTTTTATCCTCCATCTCCTTTATTAGTTTTCTTAATAAATAAATTTCTGCTAACTTACATGATTCCTCCCTGTTAATTTGTTTTTCAAGTGGGGTTATGTTTACTTTTTCACAACTGTTACATTTCAGTTGTATTTCACTAATATTTTCAACCTCCTCTGGTCGCACAAGCTTTATGGTACATTAATCCACACACTACACATATTAAAATTTTTGTTTCTTTTATTTTGTAGCACTTAAAATGCGTTTTCTTAGCAGCAACGTTTTCAACGTCATCGGTCGACGCCATATAGGTGTAAACATCGTTTAATAAGATATTACAAAATAATCATAAACAAGAAAACATTTCTTAAAACAAGTAGGTAGTTTATGAATAATAACACACATTTTTAATTGTCGTTGTAATATCTGGAAAGGAATACTAATTTTCCTGCTTTTTCTATTCCTGATTTATTTCTAACATACGAGTGAACGAGCCCGAATATAAAAAAAAATTTCTACTGAAGCTGACGACGAGACAGCTCATAAAAACTGCCTCAGAGTTGGGAGAAACCGTTCAACATCAGGGATGTTTTTTTGTGAGATTCACACTGTAGGGCACTAACATTAAATAAAACCTCCTCTGAAAACATAATTGTTGAAAATGGTTCCATTTTAGATTGGAGTTTTATAATAAATGGAAGAAATCAAATATTTTCATATATTTCTTTCGCGGTATTTAAAGCTTGGTTGTTCTCTACATCAGTCAGTTTATATTTGATTTTAGTTACATGTAAAATATAAGCTATAGAGTGATAGCCCGTAAGTGCCTGTTTATATTGTCTTTGCACAATATCAAGCTGGGATATTGATAATTCTAATTAATCCTGGATATACTACACAATTCCTTTCATATTTCTACTGCGTCCGATAGAACAAAATTTTTTCTTTGTAATTTATTAATTACCACAGCTATAGGTTTCAAGATTTTAAGATATTCCTTAGCTGATCTTTTAAGACCAATGTTTGATACTTTTGGTATATGGTCGAGTCTATTTCTTTTCTATTTTCTTCACAAATTTTTAACAATTTCTCCCATTAGCTTATATATACATCTAGACAATCTGTCATACTGTTCTATCTTAAGTCACTAGGTACTAGTGCTTTTCCATTAGGTGTTTGTATTTTGCTCCTGCCAAGTGGTTATTTCTGAAATTTTAATGACTTGTGAATACGTTCTTTAACGTCCCTTATTTCTAAGTCTTTACAGAGTAGGTTTAGAAGGTGAGCTGAGGATCCATATGTCGAACTTGTCTTCTATAGTTCTTCTCATAACTGTCATGTTAGCCTCATAATCTCTTACAAACGCTTTAACTTCACAGATCTATTGTGCCCCCCTACTGCTGCCCAGTCGTAAGCGTTACCCATCGGCTAGAGCAGGTCTTCCAGTCCTATTTCCCTCAGGAATCTCAGGATGTTGGATGGCTTCATGGTGAGTAGCTCCTCTTTTTCGATTTGATGTGCTCCCAAGAACCGCATCCTAGGGTTTTCTAGAGTGCTGCACTCTGCAAGGATATGAATAGAGGTTTCTTCCTCTTCCTTCTTACAGGATCTGCACTCTTCTCTTTCTACCAGTCCGAGTTTCTTGAGGTGTCCTTGCAGGTGGCAAGGACCCTTATCAGAACTTTGAGCTGGTTTTTACTCAAGCTTATGCATTTTTTGAATCTCTTCTGTTCGTAGTTCCCAGAAGTATCTTCACTTGTCTCAATCCTTGCAGCTCCGTCCAATAATTGGATCACCTGCTTTCTTCTTCTATCTTTAGTTCTTCCAGCATTACGCTGCTACTGATTGCCCAGAAAGGTTCTGGCTCCAGAAAAGGTATCTCAGCTCCATTCCTCGCGAGCTTGTCTACTATTTCATTCCCCTTTATCCCGGTATGTCCCGGTACCCACATGAGGGTGACTTCATTATTCTTACTCAAATCATTCAGTTCATCTAGGTGTTCCCAGACCATCTTTGAACTGATAACTTGAGAGCTTAACGCACTGATGGCTGCTTGACTATCCGTCATGATGATAATCTCTTGACCGTGATAGTTTTTCTCCTTGTTAAATTGAATACACATCCTAATAGCATATATTTCTTCCTGTAAAATGCTTGGTGACTTACCCAAGCTTTCGTAGTGCTAGGTCCATACACTCCTACTCCAGTTCCCTCCGTTGTTTTGGAGCCATAGTGGATTTCTTGCTGGTGTTTTTGTCCCAACCTTGTGCTGAACTTTTTCATAAAGTTGATTTTTTTTCCATTTCATCTTGGGACATGTCCCAGATTTGTTGATTTCTGGATGAGAGATTGGACCTTCGTTTTATGACCTCATCTCTCATCCTATAAATCGTCCTCTTAACCATGTTCTCTAGAAATATATGTAGAGGTGTGAGGTTTAGGATTACTTCCATGGCGGCCGTTGGGTAGGTTTTCATTCCCCCGGTTATACATGCACAGGCTAGTCTTTGAACTTTCGAAAGGTTAACTCTCGTATTAGTCGGACTGGTTCTTTTGCTCCAGATCACTGTCCCATATGTTATGATTAGTCTCACTATTGCAGTGTACATCCACTGCAGGATTTTTGGGTTTGTACCCCATCTTTTTCCCGCAAAGTTGCTACAGACCAACAAGGCTTTTGTAGCCTTGTTGATCACTGTTTTTTCATGCTTATTCCAGAGGAGTTTGTTATCTAGGATCAGTTTCAGATATTTAACCTCTGACTTCCACTCAATAACATTCCCATCCATTTTGATGGTCTTCAGATTGAGGTTTCTTTTCCTTATGAAGGCTACTAGGGTGGTTTTAGTGGGGTTGATGTTTAGTCCCATCATCTGGCACCATTCTCTAGTGTATTCAAGCCCTCTTTGAACTATGTCACAGATGATATTCTCGAATTTGCCTTTTGCGATCACGACCACGTCATCGGCACAGCCCTAACAAGAGGTCAGTCAGATCATAGAGGAGCTGGTCTACAATTAAGCTCCACATAAGTGGAGAGGCTACTCCCTTTTGAGGGCATCCTCTGGGGTACAGAGGGCGATAGTGTCTTGTCATATCTCTGTCTCTGTTATTCTAGTGGGGGGAAGTCGTGCTATCCATTTTTAGGTCGTTCCGTCCACTCCCTGTCGTCGAGTGCTCTTTTGACTGCCTCTTGTGGAATGTTGTCAAATACCCATTTTATATCAAGGAAGGCACATATTACAGTTTCTTTCCTGTTCAGTGCTTCTTGAATTTCATCTGTTAATTGTATCAATGCGGTTTCCGTAGACCTACCCGCTCGATACGCATATTGATGAGAATGCAATGGCGCCTGTTCAAGAATTTCTTTTCTGATATAATTATCTACTGCTTTCCCCATCGTTTGTAAAATAAATGATGTGAGACTGATGAGCTGCAGGGATTTAGGGTTTGTAGTGCCCTTTTTCCCCGCTTTCGAAATGAAGGTGACTCTGGCCCTTCTCCATATTTCTGGTATATAGCCCAGTTTTAGGCTGCTTTGACTGATGCGTACTATGTATGGTAAAATCTCTTCCTGCCCTCGTTGGAACAGGGCCGGGATTATTCCATCAACTCCTGGGGTTTTAAATGGTTGAAAGGTGTTCATTGCTCATTTTAAACGACCGCTACTGCATATGTATCTGGCCATTGCTGTAGCTTCTCTGGTGGGCCTTTCGGGATGTTCCACCACATCATTGGGGTTACTAGGCTTGCTCCTCGGAAAGTGAATGTTGAGTAAAAGTAATTCTCTTTCCTCTTCGCTCTCAGTGAAGCTGCCGTATGGCTTTCTGAGTGCCATTGCTGTGCCGACCCTATCCTTCGCTATGACTTTGTGAAGTCTAGCTGCGACAGGTGTAATTTGAATGTCTTCACAGAATTTCTTAAAGCTGTTTCTTTTAGCTTTCCTCACTTTCTTGTTGTAAATTGTAAGTTTCTCAGTGTAGCTCTGCCAGAGTTGTCCGTCACGCTTAGCCCTATTAAAAAGTCTTCGCGTTTCGGATTTTAGCTCTGACAGATGGTCATTCCACCAAGGTACATCCCTACAACTTTTGCTTGTTTGGAAAGGGCAGCTCGATTCATAAGCTCCGCGTATTACTTCATTTACTTCTTTCAGATCGCTTTCCAGCTCCAGATAGTGCTTAGCGGGTCCTCTGGTCTGAATGCCTGTCAAGTTTGCTTTCAGATTGGTGCTGTATTTTTCCGAATCTGTTTTCCTGGGATTTCTTCTGAGGACTGGCTCAGGAGGATCGGTTTCTAAACTGAATGTTATTATTCTATGGTCAAAGAGAGAAGGATCATTCAATACCCTGCAGTTTCCTACTAGGTTTGTTAAGTCTGATGTGCTTAGCGTAATGTCTAGCACTTCTTCCCTTACCCTTGTTACAAATGTAGGGGTATTTCCTATATTGTTTATGGTAAGATTACATTTAAAGATGTATTCTAATAGTTGATCACCTCTTTGATTGCAAATACAGCTTTGACAATTTGTATGTCTTATTTTTTATTTGCAGGTATTTGCATAACTAAATTCCCTAAATTTGCTGAGGAACTGGTTTTTCTTTTCTTAGAGTTAATTTGTGAATCAGTAAATTGTATTGCCTCGGATAATGATAAACTTACAGACAAATCTTTGCTTGGAGATGATCGTTTTTGATAACTGCTGGTTGAACTTGGTAAAGCCGCATTGCTTGGAATATTTGCGTTGCTTGAGTTTTTTTTTCTGTAAAAATATAAATACAAAAATACAAACCACAGATATTTTTAAATACAACATTCAACTTTCTAAAGAATCTAAAAGTTGGTCAAAATGGGGTAAAATATCAATATAAAGGAGTAACATGCATTTAGAGTTTTATAGCTATTAATATCAAAAATAAAATACAGCAATTTTAAAACTTGTGTACATATTTTTAATGAATTTCAAATCTCCACTTTTTCAGCCGAAATTTGTCAAAAAAGTAAAAAAAAAGTACAAGAATTGAAATTGTTATTGTAAAAAACAATTCTTGCATATTTTAAATAATCATTCAAATTTGGGTGCAATCCGTCCGTAAATAACGAAGATATAAACGTTTTAATTTTGACAGCTGTCAAAAAAAAAAACATTTCCGATTGTGGTTCAAACTCAAAATTAAAAAAAAGGCTTTTGTTTGTATTTTGTATATCTGCTACTGGTGTCAATTTTCAACTTATTATTATGTATTATTCACAGTTGTCAGTTAGTTTTTTATATATTATTCAGTTATTTGTTTTCCTATATTATGGCTGCAAATGAACCCTTTGAAAATCGCCAAAAATATATGCTCTGTTGTTTCATACAATGAAATGAAGATTGTGATGAAGCTACGCAAATGTATTTAGATAGGTATGTATGGGTATAATTAAATGTTATATTCTTGGATTTTTATGTTTATATTATTATATATGGGTATCCGGAAGGGAGGCATATGGGATACCAATATTAAACTGCATTAAAAGTAATTTAATAAATTTTGGAATATTCTTCAAGCCGTGGCCAAAAGTTTACAATAAGCCACTTCAGTCCAAAATTTTAATAATGTTAATACTCCAATTTTTTATAGAGAAGAAAATATAGTAAATCAATTGCGTACGTAAATGATGAATAAATGAATATGATTATTCAAATTTGTTTAGATGTTTCCAATATCTTCTGTTTAGAAGTGAAATAAAGCACTCTCTACCAACTAGACATAAAAATCAATTTATACCATGTCTTACTGATATCCTGAAGTACATAAAGAAGTTAAAACTCGGCTTAACAAAATGTTAGATCAAAGAATCATTTAACCTTCAGTTCCATGGTCAAATCGAGTATGGATTTTACCAAAAAAATTAGATGCTTCTGGAGAGCAAAAATGGGGAGGGTACATAAATTACAGGATACTTAACGAGTTTTGCCAATAGGACAATACAAAAGGGAAGTTGATCCTAAAGATGTACAAAAAACTGTTTTTTTTCTGTTGAAAATTGACATTACGAGTACCTCATAAGAAAAATTTGCGATATCATAATATACTATTCATTCACGAACACATGACTAGACTAAAAGAAGTACTCTTAAGACTGAAAAAAGCAAATTTAAAAATTCATCCAGATAAAGGCGAATTTCTCAGGAAAGAAATTGCCTATTTATGACATTTAATAACAAAAGACAGAGTAAAACTAAATCGAGACAAAATTAAAACAATCCAAGAATTCCAACGAACACTAAAGAACTCGGACTCTCAGGATATTATCGAAGATTTATACCGGATTACGCTACTTCAAATCATCAACAAATTTCTTAAAAAATATGTTTCTTTCAATTTTGACAAGCACTGTCATTAGATATTCTTCGACTTTCCAAACAATTGATATACCTAATCTTTGTATTAAATAAACCTTTAGTTAAACCAGAAACTTTTACAATTAATCGATTATACCTCATTCCGACAAAGGATTATCGAACGCAGATTCATTATATTCTGCCCACAATTCAAAAATATATCGCGAAAATTGATGATTCATATCAGTTTATTCCATTATCAGATATCGATAATTGCAGGGAACTTATTCGCTCAGGGGTCATGGAAAGGGGAGCAAACGCAATACTAGTAATTGAAGTACTTCTGGGCGATATTTTGTACGTTGACGTATCAAATACACGTGTTAATTTTATTTTTTTTTTATAATTAAAAACAATATAATGAACAAGCGGAGTTGCTGTATTGTAAACTGTAAAAATACTAACAACAAAAACTCTAAATTTTATAAATTTCCGGTAACAAAATGGAAATTAAATTAAAGAAATAAAATGGATAAGGCTAGGAATGCTAGTGTAAGAGTTTCCGATGTAAAGTCGTATTTTAAGTAATAAAATACATAATTCAATAGTTATTTTTGTTTTAATGGCCGTCCAGAGTAAGTTAACAGCAATATATAAGAATTTTTATTCCACGTTATTATTTAATGCTATTTTTTCTTGACATATTTTGACATTACTTAACCTAAATTTCAATAAACATTGATTATTTGTTTATTGTTTTTTTTTAGCCGAAGTAATAAAAATATATAATAATAAATTAATCTCTTCACTTGTTTTATAAACCCATAAACATTTATTAAAACCGAAAATATAATTTTTAATTGCGAATCTCCATTATATTCTACTGTCAATATACGCAAATATCTTCCTTTAGTTCACGTGTTAGCGCTGTTGTCACACACGGCGCTAATATTAAACATAAAATTATGTAAAAACTTATATTTATATTTCTAACTTATAGATTCAAACCCTATGTGTAAAGCTCAATTGTTAAAAATTCTACAATTATATTATAATGTTTATTACTTAATTACTCATTGAATGGTCTATAAGTGATTAAAGTGGATTAGGTAAGGATGTTAAGTCTCATCCTTTGAAAAATCCACAGTACCTGAGTCAGCTAGCTCTTTTTATCGTGACAATATATGGGCGGAGTTTTGACGCCTCATTGCTACAAAATGCAAAAACAGCACTTCCTGAAGTTACTTTTGCCGAAAGTTCAAATTTAAGGCGCCATCTGGAGCTTAAAACTGATAAAATGGTAACGCTGGGAAACTGGGCTATGATTTTAAAAGCTAGCCCCTGAAACAAAAGAAAAACATCGGGGTCAGTATTCTGGAAATTTTTTATGAGGTTATGGCGTGCGTAAAATGGAATTAATTTACTTTATTGAACTCGACGATTATAAAAAAAATAAAATATAGTTACCTTGATTTTGATGTAGATTGATGAAATCAAATAAAACACACAGATGATCACTGATTTTACTCTTTCTACACGACTACTAGAACGACCAGTTGCAAAGAAAATGGCCGAATCGCAACATTTCAAACTAGACTTGTTAAAATGCATACTTCAGGAAGTTTTCTAAAGCCATGGTCCTAATTATTGGAAAAATATTCGGCACGACGTATCCCCAAAAATTCAATATTATACTCCACGAAACTGCAACAGAAACATTTAAAAAGTTTACAGATGTCTAAAATTGGTAAGAATACTTATACAGGAAACCCGCTCGAAATTGCGACTCCAGTTAAGAATGATGCCGATAGATGGCGAGAGGCATACAACCTTTCGGCTCAATAAAACAAGCGTAAAAGTAAAAAAGAGGCTGTTACAAATATATCCCAAAAATTGTCAAACAATTCTAGTTTACGCCCGAGATTATAAGATAAAACTCCCTAAGTAATAATATGTGGTTACCAGCCCTAACAGATCAAATTCCTGCCATAAAAATTAATTCAATATTGAAAATTATTGATACAAATTCTATTATGACGTTACAACCAGATTGTATTGCTTTCATTGGAACTACTAAGGCTCAAACTAAGATGTCAAAACTCTCAGAATAGCATTGTAGAGTTATTCTAATGTAATGAAAATACCTTACAATTGTCGTCAAAACTATCCAGATAACATTAAAAAGATTTATACTTAAAACCTTAAAAAATTGCTATTTAAATCTAGAAATTGCCAAACATAAAACTTGGATCAATATTCACGAGATATTGATCTCATTAATGAATATTTAATTAGGAAATACATCCCATGGTTCACGTATGTTTCAATTTTTCTAATAATGGCGGTAATATTTGTTTATATATCCTTTAAATGTAAAAAACGTAGAAAAATGATAAGGATAGGTATTGAGTCGTCCAATCTACCACTCCCGCCTCCAAAACCAATGTTTGAATTCGTAGAAAATCAAAATGCGAATAAAAATTGTATCTAAGAAAAATTGTAAACTCTAATTAAAAAAGTTACAGCTTATCTACCAGATAACTTTTTAATATAAGCAGGAGTTGTATCAAAAATATACCCATACTGTATATTATTCTAAATTGTTTATCTGTAAAATGATAACTTTATATATACTGTAATTAATTCTTAGAATATTATATTTATATATTCTAACGGATGCAGGTGTTTAGTTAAAATACTGCCTTTATTCAAATTACGCTAACACTTTTCTGAAATTTCATAAACAAGTGTGGAATACAGACAATACTGAATAATAGCCTGTTATTTTCTATAGAAGTCTGATACAGCATGAGAACAGACAAGTTGCGTCTATAGATAGGATTAGGAAGAATCTGAAAATTTGACAGTGTACTAACGTGGATGGGGGACAGCTGGCTAAAATATTTTCAAGATGGTGGCACTTCCGGTTATACCGGAAGTAGATGTCAACTTGCTAATTTTAAATAGAACACCCTGTATATTGCATTTTTGGTTTCTACGTAAAATTCTAGACATATTTCATGTATAATGTTCTATACTTAAGTTTCACCGTTTTGGACATATTTAGATTTTTATGTCAAAGATGACGTTTGCGCACCAAAACTTAACTATAAATTTTTCCTATAAGAAAGTCTTTATTATTTAATTTGGGTTAGTTTTCTCGTAGAAGAAGATTGACTTTAGTAGTCTTTTTATGATATTTTGAAAATTATTAGTACAGAATGGCCAAAAAAGAAGAATAAAAATTTTATTTAAAAAATCGTCAAAAGTCAATTTTTTCAAATAGAAAGAACCTATTTTTATAATTTTATCATATTAAGCATTGAAAATAAGGGTAACTTTGTATAAGGTTATCTATTCGAAAAATTTTTCTATTGGAAAAATGCTATACGTCTTTTAAGTTTTGTTATTAGTTGACCATGACGGGAGACATGGCGAAAATAAAATAATCGAACCCTACAGAATTGTCACTATTTCTTGCCATTGGACATTCATTAATAATAATCATGTCGGACGATTAAATTACACGCACGAAGATTATTTAAACTTATTTATTATTTATGGAGAATGTGAGAGTTATTTCAAGAACATTTCGCCGCATATCCGACAATATCTACAAGGAAAGTAGCATTAGAGTCTGGATTATCTCAAACATCAATTTTAAGGATTTTATGGAAACACATTTTCATCCCTATGTATATTGCATAGTATAACATTTAAAAGGCACTGATTTTTCACGAAGAGTAGTATTCTGTCAATTTATTTTATTTCCATCACAAGAAAATGCCGGTTTTTTGGATAATATTATTTGGTCGGACGAAGCCAAATTCACAAAAAATGGATGGTTTAATCGACGCAATTCCCTTATTGGAGCGACTCAAACGTACATCCATTTAGAGAATTAAATTTTCAAGAGTCTTGTCGGTATAACCGGAAGTGTCGCCATCTTGAATTTATTTTGGCCTGCTATCCCCCATGCACGTTAGTACACTATAAAATTTTCAGATTCTTCCTAATTATAGTTTTCCCACAGTCTATCAATAAATTTCCCGGAGAATCACCCTGTATATATATATATATATATATATATATATATATATATATATATATATATATATATATATATATATATATATATATATGTATATATATGTATATATATGTATGTATGTATGTATGTATATTTATGCGGCTTTCACGGATTCCTCCGTGTGAAATGCAATAGGAGATAAATCCACATTATGCCGTTGTAGTGCTGAAATCACATTCAGCACACGTACAACTACATGCAGATCCGTGTATGTATGAAGTTAAGTGCGAACAGTAAATGCAAACTTCTCTCCATCATATCCTTTCTGTGTTAGAGGTTGCACAGTTAGAATAAATTGTTGTAAAACTCAATTTATCCTATTCCACCACCATCGAGATGATGGTCTACCTGTACCACCATACCGGGAAGAAAGTCAAAACTTACCCTCCCCGCCACAGTGGTACGGCAGAGGTACATGTTTCGTCTCTACTACTGTAGTTGTACGTGTGCTGAATGTGATTTCAGCACTACAACGGCATAATGTGGATTTATCCACTACTATTGCATTTCACACGAAGGAATCCGTGAAAGCTCCATAAACATATATACGCCATCCGGCGGGAGGTCGGCGAAGCCGCGTTCAGTATTTGCATGCTTCCTTCCGATCTGTCCTTTGCACAGCCAGGTACATGTCGGTACCCTGAGGAGTCTAGTAGAGACGAAACATGTACCTCTGCGGTATCACTGTGGCGGGGAGAGTAAGTTTTGACTTTCTTCCCGGTATGATGGTACAGGTAGGCGATCATCTCGATGGTGGTGGAATAGGATAAATTACGTTTTACAACAATTTATTGTAACTGTGCAACCTCTAACACAGAAATGATATGATGGAGAGAAGTTTGCATTTATTGTTCGCACTTAACTTCATATATATATATATATATATATATATATATATATATATATATATATATATATATATATATATATATATATATATATAATGTATTAATATTCGAAAACCTTTACAGTTTACGTTATAAAGAAATGTCAAAATAGGAGTTTGATTTTTTAACCGAATAATTTTTTGTCGTTTCAGGGGCAATATCACAGTAATAGAGTTAGATCGAGTAACTTAATCTCTATTACTCCAGTTGGTGCCGAAAATGATAGAAGTCCAGAAACACTGGAAAGTTGTTCTGGTACTAATAAATCTATTGAAGCGGATAAATCTGATGAAACCTCCAGCAAATTTGATCGCTTTAATGATTCTGATAAGTCAGAGGATGAATCGGAAGAAGAGATACCTAAAGTCAATTCCGATGACGATAGTTCCATCAAATTGGAGAGGTCTGATAGTTTAGAAGCTTTAATGCGAGAATTAGATGACGAAATTCAAGGTCGTCCTAAAACTAAAGAAAAAGTAGAAAAACTTGGTAAGGTAAAAACTAAAACAAAAAAGAAAAAAGATCAAACAATATCTGAAACTGATATTGATGGAGATAAAGTAGTAAATGAAAAAAAAGAAGAAATTATAGAAGACCAAAGAAAAGAGGACAAAATAGAAGTTGATACAAAGAAGGAACTTATTCTGGATAGTACTCCTCCATTTAGAGAAAAATCGGAGGAAAAAGAACCACAGTTTAAAAAAAGACGACATTCTCCGCCCATTCAAAGAAATTTTCATAATTATCTGGAAAAGCCCCGTAATTTTCAACATTCACCTCCATACCAAAAGATGCCATTTTTGCCTAATACAGGATCAGCACAGTATCCGCCAGGTAACGTTCCTCCTGTCTTCAGTTCAGCCTTTGGACATTTGAATCTCGTAATTCCACCAGCGAATGCACCTCCATTTTATGAAAGACCTCTCTCCCCGCTTTTAATTAACGCAGATACTTTACAAACACAAACAATGGCACCACTTTCACCTAGAAGTGCTGCATTTGTCTTAGAGAATAGGGCAATTATCGAAAAGAGAAAACGATCACCAAGAAGGTCTTATTCAAGAAGCCCATCTCCAAGAAGGAGGTCTTTGAGTCCCAGATCTCCAAGAAGGTCTGTGTCACCTCGAAGATCGTTGTCTCCTCGAAGAAGGTCAAGATCACCAAAAAGAAGGTCTTTAAGCCCCAAACGAAGGTCACCAAGTCCTAAACAGAGAGCATTTAGTCCAAAGCCAAGGCAGTTTAGTCCAAAACCAAGGCCATTTAGTCCCAAGAGAAGGTCTCCAAGCCCTAGAAGAAGGTCAGTTTCTCCCAGAAGGAGAGATAGAAAAGGTAAGCAATATTTGATTAGTATATGTAAACATTTATTTATATACTCTGCTATCTCCACCAAAAATATTATTATTATTTTTAATTTTTAGAGATTGGAAATTCTCCTAAGAATAAACCTAATATAAGAGATAGACTAGGTTTTAAATCTTCATCCAAAGTGGATAATAAAGAAAGCAAAGATAAGAGTCCAAGTCCAAAAAAAGATGACAAACAGTTGGATCCTGTTTTAGAAGCTCGAAAGCGAAAATTTGAAAATAAAGAAATTAAAATTAGAGAGGGAGTCATAAGACTAAGGCCTAAAGAAGAAAAAGTTGAAGAAACACATTTAGATACTAAAAAGCCTGAAGAAAAAATAGACGTTACTGAAGAAACCACAGAAGTTAATCAAACTAAAACAACAGATGAACTCAAGGAACTAAACGAAGAAGAAATTTTAAATGAAGATGTTCTTCTTGAAGATGATGAATTGGAACTTGAACCTAAAGTTGATCTATTTTCAGATGAAGAATCTGGTAGCGAAAATGAAGGAAGGTTTAAGGAAAAAGAGCAATCTACTTTAAAGCCTGCCATTCTTCCATTTGCTAAGTTGATAAATGGTGCGAAGAAAGAAATTAAACATAAACCGTTGATTGAAAACAAGAGAAAACAAGAAGGTGATCGAATAAGTGCTCGAAGTCGAAGTCCACATACTAGGAAAGAAAATGATAAGTCTGTTGAAAAAAAAATGGTTGATGCTACCAGCAATACCAAGAGGGTTACTAAATCCGATAAATCATCACTTAAGAAAAGAATACTATTAAAAACAGAAAGACATCCGACACCTAAAAGATTTGAAAGGAAAATTGAAATTAAAATTAAAAATCCTTCGAAATATGAAAAAGAAGAAAAACTGGAACAGGAGATAGAGTCTGAGGAAAAAGTAGATAGAGGTGTTAGAAAAGTTGAACTAGGAAATTCTACTATAAATGAGACGGAGGATGATGATGATGACTTTGAAACTGAAATTGTGGTTGAGAATGACGAAGATGAAGTTGAAAACACCATTAGTGGTGAAGGTAACTTGTCCTTTCCTTTTTTTTCTGTTAAAACCATTGTGTTTATTTCTTACTTTACATTTTTGAAATTCAATGTTTTTGTGAAATATATGCCTCATGGAAAGTCATTAAGACATTGCAAAAAGAGCGTCTATTGTTACTCTACACGGAGAAGGTTCTTCTGAACGTGATATTGCAGTATAATTTAAAAAAAAAAAGCAAAATCGGCAGTACACGATATGATTAGTAAATTCCAGTTTAAGAGGACTCGTTCATTCCCTGTTAATCGCTGGTGCTGTTAACCAGAGATTAAATATTCGGCTTCTGATGTTTGTCTCGATGGGCCAAGACAATCACAGTCTTGAATTGAAATTTACTGATCGGGTCGTATACTATCCATTTAGCTTTTTTTTTTTTTTAATTATATTGCAATATCACATTCTGAATAACCGTTGCTGATACCTACCAAGATTAAATTGGAATAATGCCTATATGTCGAAAGAATTATTCAAATTATATTCAAAACATTTAGGGCTCTGTAATTTTGGTTCTCGGGATGTATTATTTATCTTTGAATTCCTGGCTTACATTGTAAAATTTATATTGTTATATTGTTATTGTGTTAATTTGCTGCATAGATAACTAGAAGATCCAACTTTCATGGCAACTATGTCTGGTTTAAGACCTAAACGTTGTTAGCGAATCTAGTTCAATTTTAAAAATCTCGCATAATAAACCATTTTTTTCAGGTGATTTAAGAGCACAACTGAGTAAAAAGAGAGCAGAAAAATTACAGAAAACCTCGAGCAATGAAGGCGTCCCGTCAAGGCTTTTGCAGAATGCCCTTCAAAATGCACTACCCTTAAAAAAGTCTAAAAAATCAAAGTCTAAAGAATTATCTAGTAGCGGTAAGTAATTTCGATGAAGATTTTAAAAATTTTTCTAATATTTCTCAAATTACACATATAGAATCTTCTCATCTGGATTAGGGAAAATAGAAAAAAGTTATATAAGCACTTGGAGACACATTTAAAGAAATAGGATGAATAAAAGATGTCTTTGAAATATGGAGACGTGACGAATGATATTTTTTACGCTCCGAAAGATTACGGGTACGCCCTCACCCCAAATATATATATATATATATATATATATATATATATATATATATATATATATATATATATATATATATATATATATATATATATATATATTATGTTCGGATAATGCATCAGGATACTAGAAGAGGTAATTCTACATGGTAAAGTAAATGTAGTAAGTCATATAATAAAAAGTTGAAAACTCAATACTTCTCAAGTTATATCCTGTCGGAGTTCAATTTTTTTTTCCAGTTACTTTTTTAACTGATCAAGTTGATTTGTTACAGGAATTACGCTTAATGACTTCTATCTACTGTTTTAAAGATGTTTGTCTACTGTGCCACCAGAGGTCTCTTTACGTGAAATGTGAATATCATTTATATTTTTTTTTCACAGTTATTAGCAAAAAGGACGTGTCACTTTAAAGATAAAAGAATACCTAATAAAAAAGCTACTCCTTATTCGATTCGATAAACTCCACCGTTTAGGCGCAAATTGGAATTAAAGTTTTTATTAGCAGTGGAATCAGTTTTCCAAAGGGAAGCAAAAAATCAAGTTACCATGCTTCAAATTTAGTTAAATCCTGCAATCAAAACTCTAATAGATATTTTGACAATTAAAATAGCAACAATTAAATAATTAATTTTTTTATTGCTTTTAAAATAAATGAAAGTTTTTAACACATATTAAAAAAGAAAAAGTATTATAACACAAAAACTAATATCTTAGAAAAGAAATATTACAAAAATTTATGTTTTAAAAAAGAAAATGAATTACAATCTGTTTTTATAAATTTATTTATTCACTTAACGGATATGCGATTTACAAATACAATCAATATGAACAAAAAAAAATAACATATGTTAAAAAATATCACAATAACATAAAAAAAATATAACAAACGAGCAGGTAATATCACAAATCACCAATTACAGTCTACATTTAATATGACGTTTAGGTTGAGAGGCACTTGTATTAAATAAATATATTTCTATATTGTTTGCATTTTGCATGATTCTACTGATTGATCCACCCTCCCCATATCGTGTTTGGTGAGTTAAAATCTGAAATGTTCTTATCACACGTAAATTTCGAGCTGGCACATAGATATTCAGTCTCTGAAGGAGTTTGGGGCAATCAACATGGCCATGCAAAATTTTGTGAGCTGTGGTAACATCAGCAACTTAAATGCCATATATCTAAGAAATCTTCTTTGCACTGATTGCAATTTACTGATATAAATTTGGAAATGTGCAGACCACACTACAGCATTAACCTCTAAAAGGGGCCTCACCAACGATACATACAAAGTTTTTATACAGTTAATATCGCTAAAATCTCTAGTATTCCTTTTCAAAAAGCCTAAAATTCTATTTGTCCTATTACAGCACTGAAAAACATGTTCCCTAAATATTAGTTTAAAGTCAAACAAGACTCCCAAATCTCTAACAAGATCAAACCGCTCAATAATCTTTTCCTCAAAGTGATATGCCCTAGGCAACACATGACTCGACTTACTAAATTGAATGTATTTACACTTGTTAGCATTAAGATGCATTCTGTTACTTTCACACGATGTGTGGAATCTATTCAAATCATCCTGAAACCTGGCTCTACATTTGTTAGTCTTAACAGACATAAATATCTTTAAATCGTCAGCATATAGTATACATTCACAATGCAGTAAACATGCCGACAGATCATTAACAAACAAGTTGGAAAAACAGTGGTGCAAGATGTGCACCCTGTAGCACACCAGAGGTGACATAGATTCTCGCAGAAGTATGTCTGTTAACCCTGACAACCTGAGACCTCCCATACAGATACGATCCGACCCACTCCAGCAGTGCCCCATGAATTCCAAAGTCCCTAAGCTTGATTAATAGAAGACCATGATCCACCCTGTCAAATTCCTTAGAAAAATCAGTGTACACTGAATCCACATCATACCCCTCCTCCAAGGCACTGACAATGTAGTCATGATACACCAGCAGATTATTTGAAACAGAACGATTTTCTCAAAAACCATGCTGATCGTCATTAATAATATTTTTAAATGCTTTCTTCAGAAAACCAGAAACCAGCTACTCAAATAATCTTGGGATCAGGGATATCAAACACACCGGCCGATAGCTCTCAGCCCTATCTCTATCACCAGCATTCTTATACCCAGGTGTTAAGTACGATTGCTTCCAAAAATCAGGGAACCTACCAGAAGACAATGAAAGATTAAATAGAAGCCATAAAGGCCTACTCAAAGCAAAAGCACTGTTCTTGAGAAATCTTGCCGTTATTCCATCAGGCCCCGGTCCTTTTATGGACTCAATCCCCAAAAGCACCTCCAACACGTCAATAATATAAATACTATAGATCCAATATTTACATCACACAAAGCAGACACTTCATTACCAGGACAATAAGATTGAGAGTCGACGTACACAGAAGCAAAATTGGCTGCAATGAGATCCGCAATTGTGTTGCCATCACTGCCCATAACATCGCCCAACCTAATTGTTTCCGGAATGCCATGATCGTGGCCCCTTGAATAAATGTAATTCCAAAACAACCTAGGATTATGTACTAGACTTTGTTATACATTATTGATATAAACATCATAACATACTCTGATTTGAGTTTTACACCGGTGCCTAAGTTCTCTAAAAGCATTGTAATCCACAATTGACTTACTCTCCTTGTATTGTTTGTGGGCCTCCTTTTTCTTTAAAATATTAGACTTAAGTTCATTGCTATACATTATAGGGAACGTACAATAGGTTAAAATTTGATAAAACAATAACACAGCATCATTAACATCACATACGAGCAGATCAATGCATGTGATGAGCAATAAAAAATTTGTAATACTATCATAGTCACCATTTTAAAAATCAAATATACACTGCTCACAATCCAAGGGCCTAAATTTGTCATTTATATTAAAACGTAATTCTATTCGCATTCAGAAATTTGTTTATTTGCCTTAAGTTCGAAAATGACGTAATCTCTATAAGAAGTATCACGGCCTCCATTTGTCTATTCTTCTCAATATATTCCGAGTTCTCCAGGAACGTCCAATCGCCATCTGGTAAGTTGTAGTCTCCAATAACGTACATGTTGTTCCCCTCATGAGTGTTGGCAACCTCTTCAGTTGATGAGCAATGATCAGCATACTCAGTGATCTTACTATTAGGGGCAAATAAACTGCACAGAAAACTACTACTTTCTTTTCTGTAATAATTTCAACCCAAACCTCTTCAAATTTCTTATTAACATGATTTGAAATCTGCAGTCTACTTGCAGAAAACCTGTTAGAAACAGCAATGAGCATACCCCCACCTCTAGATTTACCTATCAATATGCTATCTCGATCAGCAGGGAAAACCAAATACTTATTCTGGCCAAGCTCTCCATCTAAGAAATCTGGGGTTAGCCAGGTCTCTGACAAAACAATCACGTCAAATTCATTTGCCGCTACACTTACGGAGAAGTCCTTTAATTTTATCCGAAGACATTCTGATAATAAATTGCTATACTTTGTCTAGATTGATTGTTGCTTCTTGAAAATTTGTGCGTACTGATGGTGGCTTGCTAGAATTGGATCTGAAATTACATCTCCTAAATATCACTCCCTGTAGCCAGAAGTTAGGGGACATCATAATGTTGAACTGCTATTCCAATCTTAAATGCCTTTGACTTTCCCAAAGTAGAAAGCTCCTCAATCAATACATCCTCCTCAGAAAGATGCCCATTGATCTTCAACCAATCAGTAATCGTTGATACAGAGACAGTATCAGCCACCTTACCAATATAAATCCACATGTTTCTAGGAGCACTCACAAAACCACAAGAGTTGGGATTTGCTGCACTCACAAATGTCGATCTCCTATTCTTTCGAGATTGGACAAGATTAAATCCTCCTTGTTTTCTTCAGGGGATCCTGCAAAACGAGACACAACTGTTTTATTTACAGCATTTGAGATTTGTTGTTTTGTAAATAAAGTTTGGTTAGGATTTACCTTGTCACCCGTTTCATTTTTATTTGTTGTTTCATCTGACCTTTGCAGAACGACATCGTACGTCTTAATTTGATTCATATTCTTAAAATTGTATTGGCCAGTTTGAATTTCCCGCTCCAGTGGATTTTGACAATTTGAAGTGACAGGTGAAAATTGCGAGATATTATCCTGCATAAAAATATGTTCTCCAGGTTTTATATTGTTTTTCAATAGAGAGTTATTCAATGCCACCTTCAAACTTTCCTCTAACTTATCTATCACTTAACAGTGACGCATTCTCAGACAAAACCTGATTTTTGTCCTGTAATTCAAGCACTAGGGTAGTGAGCAACCGTTTATACTTCCGTAAAGAGTCCAATGATTCATCTTCACAAGAATTACAATTATGGCAAATTATGCTGTGTGCCGCTGTTATTTTCACCCCCCCCCCCCCCACACACACACACACACACACACACACAATTCTTACCACACTTTTTACATTTCGCGGCGGTTTTCACCGATTTCTTAGAGTTTAAACTTTCAGCTTTTTCACCGACACCTTCACTGTCGGCCATTTTATTCTATTCATTTTTTTCAAAATAACCTCCATTCTTTTCTATATATTTTCTGATGCTTTTCAAAAAACCTTGTCGAACTCTAAAAAAAAATCCCGTTCCTATTTTCTACAGCTTGGAATCCATTTATTATTCTTTGACGAAGATCCTCAATATCATTTATGGGCGTTTTGTAAACTAGAACCTATAAATACTCCCAGAAAAAAATCCATTTGATTGAAACCGGGCCAAAGTCTTGTCCATCTGTCATAGAATATTTCATTGAGGTATCTCCCCACATCCAGATTAAAATGAGGTGAAGGACCATCTTGAAGAATCCAAATAATTAATCTTGTTTCAATGGGAATATTTTCCAACAATTAAAGAAGATCATTCCTCAGAAAATTTAAATAAGCATCCCCATTTAACGGCTCATCAAAAAGTGAGGTCCGACAAGTTGGTCTCCTATAATTCCGCCCAAGAATCGGCGCTGATGTGCACTTTCCATAATATCATGAGGGTTTTCATAAGAGTACTAATGAGTGTTATGAAAATTGGTATTACCATCAAGTGTAAATATAGTTTCGTCGGTAAATAATGATTTTAATGAACTGATGATTTTGTTCATATTTTTCTAAAACTTGATTGCACATGTTTAGTCGCAATTGTTTATGGCCCTCGTTCCCTCTTCTAAATCTATTGTCCTAGTACTAGTACCTGAATCGGCTTTTATCCTTTCAAGAATCCTTTCTTCTATTTCAACACTTCTAAACAATTCTGGACTTCATTTAAAACCAAAATTATTTTTGAAAGCCACCCCTTCAATGGACGGTGATGAATGTTTGGGCACATGAGATATTTCTTTCACAATATGCTTCCAGATACAACCACCTTGCTTCTTCTGCAGTTCCATTTTCTCTCCCATAGCAAATATTCAATATTTGAATATTCATGAGCTATGTTCTAAATAATTCAATACCGTGTTAATTTTAAGGTTTTTACTAATTTCACATCTACTAGAATATAAAGAAGATTTTAGTTATTAACTATTTTTTATGAAATAAAAATTTTCTTAAATATTTATCAGATTTAACTAAATTTGAAGTATTTGAAAAAATTGAACTTTGACAGGCTGTAACCCCAGAAGTATTGAGTTTTCAACTTTTTGTTATATGACTATTACTTTTATTTTACCACGGAGAATCACCTCTTCAAGCATCCTGTATGTATTCTTAAAAATGTTTGATTCTGGCATAACTAACTAATCACCGTAGTTTCATACAATTTTTAAGAAATATTGAAAAAAATGATCAAATGCATAAAATTCCCAATTCGGACCTGTCTTGGAACCGTTTTACACACACAAGAATTATTCCGAAAATTATAACAAAAATTTTCAGCAAATTTTTGCCGAAAATTCTTTGGAGATAATTTTTGAAATTAACTACCACTCTGTGTGATACGTACAAGATATCTGAATATAATTTTGGTGATAATTTTGTCGTTGCTCACGCGCATTTTCATAACGTTATGTGACGTTCCAGCAGTTAAAAAGGAAGATATAATAACTTGCTCTAGGGATAACCTTAAAATGGCATAAATATGAAAGTTTCCAAACATATATAATCAAAAAACCACAAAATAAAGGATATTTTGTGCAAGAAACAATGTGTAAATATTGAGGTTAGGTTGATTACCAAACGCGGGCTCTCAATTCAAAAATTTTATTCTGCGTCGATTTTCGCTCACTTTCCGCATTTTGTCATAGAACACGGTCTATATTTTTATGCCGAAAATTTTCATCAAAATTTTAATAATAATTCTTTGATTTGTAAAATAGCAAAATTAGTTTTATGAAAATTTTCAACATAATTATGAGAGAAATTTGGGCTATAATTCTTGTATGTGTAAAACGGCTCTTAGAGATGACCGAAACCTTCTGCTGAGCGAATTTAGTTAACATACTGGTTATTTTAGGTGTATTCTGGTACCATTTTACGTTCTAGTAAAAAGTAACATTTTCAAATGTAAATATTTCAAAAACTATTTAAATATGGTATAGATTATGTATATGTGTTTATATAAAACCTTTTTGTTTCTTTTATTAGACGAAACTTTGTCATTCATATTCAGTTTATATTTTAGTAATATGAACAGGCTATAAAGAACGGAAGCTTTCATGGCTTTGGTCAAGTTGAAAATCATGGTTCTTGGGTTTAGACCCTGTCGAATTGGAATTATAGAACACTGAATGAATTCAGTGTTAAAATCTCGTGGAGTAAAGATCCCTGAAGATGCCTCGTGCAATCGCAGGCGAAACGTCGGATAATTTCAATTTGACACGGTGTAAACCCAAGAATGATTTTCATGCACAGGCTATGTTAAGCGTACAATATTGAAATTACTATAACCCAAGCTAAGATGCTTCTTTGCTGATTAATATTCTACATATTGCATTCCTTTTTCATATATATTTTGTGTATATAGAAATAGAGTTCGATAAAAAAAAACTCCCAATAATATTAAAAGTTAAAAATTGATCAAACCTATAAAAACCAGTAAAAGAGCTTTTAGATTGACGGCCTCGTTAATAACACCCTCTTTCATTTATTTTAACTATTAAAATAACCAGAAATATTTTTCTATCTAGAATTGGCCAATATCAAAAGTTTGTTCACTGCCGATTTTATAGCAAGTAAATTACAATTAACAGTAAAGTCCAATAGACACGTAAGAGTATATAAGAATAAAAAGTTTAAATTTGGTTTCAAAAGCAGTGTTCGCCCAGGTATATCAATTGTCTTTATTTATCTTTTTGTTTTAAAATAGGATTTTTAAGTTACTTTTTTCAGTACCTTGTAGTTATAACAATAGCACTACGTTCTTTTGAGCACCCCATATTTTTACCCTACAGATCAGTAGAAGCTTCAAACTTTCATTACCAGAAAAACTTAGGAAACTGGATTTAACCTAGAAATTTTACAATTCTATTTTTACAGTTGCCAAGTTAATTACATTCAAATTTTCGCTATTCTTGCACTCGTTCATTCCCCTATCACAAAAAACTAGAGGGATTTCCTACGGCACTGAAAATTTGAAATTAGGTAGAGAGATAGTGTTAAGTACACAAATAAAGAAAAAATTGAAAAGTGTTATATCCCACCAGCTTAACCTATTAATAAGAGATGTGAATATATATGACGGTACGGTGCAGCCCACTTGGCCGAGTTTGTTTCATATATATATATATATATATATATATATATATATATATATATATATATATATATATATATATATATATATATATATATATATATATATATATATATTTATTTATTTATTTATTTATTTATTTATATTTTTTGTCTTTTCTTGGGTTTAGGTTCTTTATTTAACAAAAAAATGCAAATAATTGACGTTTCGCCGTTTATTTAAGGCATTTTCAAAATTTTTGGTTTATTTTCCTTCCTTGACGTGTTGTTACTCTATTAAGAGTATATATATTTCTGTAATATTTTCTTGGGCGACAATTTTTCCGACGTTTCGCAATACATAGTGAGCTTCTTCAAAGTTATGATATATTTATCTTTCATCCTGAAAGTAGTTTTATGCGTGTGTTAAAATATATATATATATATATATATATATATATATATATATATATATATATATGTAAAGGGTGTTTTTTATAGAGGTATAGAACTTTTAAATGGAATAAAACAAAGATGAATTTTTTAAATTCACATGAAATTTACTTTATTCGAAAGATAACCTTCTGGCATTATAATTTAAATATGACTTCTGGCATATGACCGCCACGGCGGGCTCGGACGTAGTCTAATCTGGAGGTCCAATTTTCGATGACTTTTTCCAACATTTGTGGCCGTATATCGGCAATAACGCGGCGAATGTTGTCCTCCAAGTGATCAATCGTTTCGGGCTTATCGGCGTAAACTAGCGACTTCACATATCCCCACAGAAAGCAGTCTAGGCGTTAAGTCGCGCGATCTTGGAGGCCAATTCACGGGTCCGAAACGTGAAACTATGTGGTTACCAAACGTTTCCTTCAATAAATCAATTGTGGCACGAGCTGTGTGACATCTTGCGCCGTCTTATTGAAACCACAGCTCCTGCACATCATGGTTGTTCAATTGATGAACGAAAAAGTCAGTAATCATGGCTTTATAGCGGTCACCATTGACTGTAACGTTCTGACCAGCATCGTTTTTAAAGAAGTACGGACCAATGATTCCACCAGCCCATAAAGCACACCAAACAGTCAGTTTTTCTGGATGTAACGGTGTCTCAACATACACTTGAGGATTATCGTCACTCCAAATATGGCAGTTTTGTTTATTGACGTATCCATTCAAACGAAAGTGAGCTTCATCGCTAAACAAAATTCGCTTATGAAAATCGGGATCAACGGCAATCTTGTTTTGGGTCCATTCACCGAATCTACGCTTTGCTAGGTGTGGCTTCAATTCTTGCACGAGTTGGATTTTGTAAACACGCAAACCAAGATCTTTCTCAAAATCTTCCATAAAGTGAATGGACACATATCCAATTCCTGTGCACGATAGCGGATAGACTGATTCGGGTCTTCCTCTACGCTACGCTTTACAGCAGCAATGACTTCTTCTGTACGCACTGTACGACGTCTCTGTGGATGCGTATTATCATTTAGAGTAAACGTGGTGCGAAAACGTTCCATAGTTAATCGAATTAATTGCTCTGATGGACGATTATGTTGACCGTAAAATGGACGTAGTGCGCGATACGTATTTCGAACAGAACCATGATTTTCAAAATAAATTTGCACAATTTGGAAGCGTTGTTCAGGCGTCAGTCTATTCATGTTGAAATGCCAAACCAAACTAAACATAAATCACTTGACAGCTGACAAAATGGCCGCCAGTTAAAAAAGTGTTGCCAACTTAAAGTTTTATACCTCTTTAAAAAATACCCTTTATATATATATATATATATATATATATATATATATATATATATATATATATATATATTATGTCGGATGATGTGTTTCGGTTTTGGAGTATCCCATGTGTGTGGTGAGTCCTCAGGACTGTAGAGCAGCTGACATTTCGGTGAAATCCCATTCACTATTTTTAAAGCTCACTGTATGATGTCTGTAGACGAACTGATGCTTGCGACTCAAGTGCAGTCGGTTTTATATGTACTTAGGGCATGTTCATTGGCTGCGCAGACGAAATTATTTTTTGCTTGTCAGTGTTTATATGTTCGTCACTTCTGGCGCTTATTTTACGGTTGGTTTGACCTATACCGGGTGTCAACGAATCTATTAGACAAGTCATAATTTCTAGAGTATTATGTGTATCAAAATGAGAATTGGTACAGGTAAATGGTATGTGAAGGGGAGAGTTTTCGCATATTTTCCACTTTCCGGTCACTTCCGGTTTCACCGGAAATGGCCCCGGTTTTGAATTTTTAAATGGAACACCCTGTATATTTTAACATCTTTGGATTTCTGAGACAATTCTAGATCAGAATGTGACATTTTAAAAACTTTTTACGTCTACTTCATTTTTTTAGAGCCACTTTTAAAATTGCATCTAGGTGGCCATGATCGGACGCAAAGTAATCTAAGGGCCTTAGGTGATGTCAAAAAAATACAATCGCAAAGTTTTAGTTACTAGTATGAAAGACAGGAATAAGACAAGTTGACAAAATTACGTTTTCATTTCTAACTATTAATTTTCAAATGGCGACCCCTTTTTGACAACTACTTTTCGAAAAAAGCATTCTTTGACGAATCTAACGGTACTAATTTATTTGCGATTGGATTAGACATAAGAACAGAAATTAAATATTATTAAGCAAAATACTGGATAATTTATTTACTTATGACAAGTGCGCCATGGACAGCCATGATGCATAATAATTTGCAACTGTTTTTATCAAGTCTTCTTTGGAAAACAAAGCACTCACTTAAGTAGATAATGACAGTGACATACGCTCTAAGAACAGACGTAAAAGTTTCTTAATTTTCGTTAAGTTTAGTTTAAATTTTCGTTAAAATAATGTATACTCAAAGTGAAAAAAACTTTTACGTCTGTTCTTAGCGTATGTCACTGTCATTATCTACTTAAGTGAGTGCTTTGTTTTCCAAAGAAGACTTGATAAAAACAGTTGCAAATTATTATGCATCATGGCTGTCCATGGCGCATTTGTCATAAGTAAATAAATTATCCAGTATTTTGCTTAATAATATTTAATTTCTGTTCTTATGTCTAATTCAATCGCAAATAAATTAGTACCATTAGATTCGTCAAAGAATGCTTTTTTCGAAAAGTAGTTGTCAAGAAGGGATCGCCATTTGAAAATTAGTAGTTAGAAATGAAAACGTAATTTTGTCAACTTGTCTTATTTCCTGTCTTTCATACTAGTAACTAAAACTTTGCGATTGTATTTTTTTGACATCACCTAAGGCCCTTAGATTAGTTTGCGTCCGATCATGGTCACCTAGATGCAATTTTAAAAGTGGCTCTAAAAAAATGAAGTAGACGTAAAAAGTTTTTAAAATGTCACATTCTGATCTAGAATTGTCTCAGAAATCCAAAAATGTTAAAATATACAGGGTGTTCCATTTAAAAATTCAAAACCGGGGTCATTTCCGGTGAAACCGGAAGTGACCGGAAAGTGGAAAATATGCGAAAACTCTCCTCTTCACATAACATTTACCTGTACCAATTCTCATTTTGATACACATAATACTCTAGAAATTATGACTTGTCTAATAGATTCGTCGACACCCGATATATAAGATGAGCTGCATTCTACGCATGGAATTTCTTATACTTCCTGGTTTTCTAGAGAGATTTTTTCTTTAGGTGTTGGCAGGAGATTCTTTACGATCTGTGGTGAAAATTATTTCAATGTTGTCCCTTAAAAATATTTGCAATTTTGTCTGTGATGCCTCTGACATAAGAAACAAAAGCTTTGGAGTTCTTCTCTTGGCAATTTTTCGGGGCCAAGTGTTTGTTTTTTAGAGCCTTGTCTATATGTTCTTTTTTGTAACCATTTTTTGTAAAGGCAGTCTCGCAGTACGTTCATTTCTTTGTGGTAATTTTCTTGATCTGTATGGGACTGAGATCGAAACGCAACTGATTTCACTACGGCAAATAATTGGGTGGGGTGGTGATGTGAATCAGCGTTGAGGTATCTGTTGGTGTGTGTGGGTTTTTTGTAGATAGTGTGTGAAAGCGAGCCATCTTTTTTTCTTTTTAATAGGATATCCTGTTCTATTTTCATGTTGCATTTGATTTTTGAGTGCATACTGTTTATGAGGTTTAGGAAATTGTTGAGATTTTCTTCTCCATGTTGCCAAATAACGAAAGTGTTATTTACGTAACGCAGCCACAGTCGTGGTTTGTGTGTTAAGTCTCCAAAGCTTTTTATTCTGTCTTCCATAAATAAATTAGCTGGTGCAACTTGTTTATATTGTTGGCCTTCATAAGTAAAGTAGGTGTTGTCGAGACAGTGTTTAGCTAATTCGATGATATATTTTGGCAGATTGTATTTGTTTTCTATTACAGAAAAAGCTTCTTTGACTGGTATTTGCGTGAAAAGCGATGTTACGTCTAAACTAACGAGAAAATATTTTTCTTGTAGACGTATGTTTTTAATCATTTCGCGCAAATGTTGCGAATTTTTAACTTAGGAGACTGTCTTTTCGACGAAGGGTTGGAGAATGGTGGCTAGATATTTTGCTATGGCCTGAGTTGGGGAGCCAACAAAGCTTACTATTGGTCTTAATGGTGCTTCGGGCTTGGGTAAGCCATAAAATTTAGGGCATATGGATGACTTTTCCCTTGGTGTGATTTTCTTTATTCCTTTTGTTAAGTGGAGATAATTTGCAATGCTTTGGTAGCCTTTTCTAAATAAGTGATATGGTGTCTGTTGGAATTGTTTAGAATAGCGATCATCTTTCATGATAGTCTGTTGTTTTGTTTAGGACCGAATTTCGTTTATTAACTGGTAGTATTACGATAGAGGTAGTATATTTGCTTAGGTCTTGTAAAACTATATATATATATATATATATATATATATATATATATATATATATATATATATATATATATATATATATATATATATATATACAGGGTGAGTCAACGATCGTAGGGAGTAAGTTTATAGATTATAGGTGAAATTTGTCAATAAATCATATTCACTACAGTAAATATAGAAATACTTGTACCGAATGCGTTAAAAAAAAATTTATAGTAGGAAGTTATGTTTTTTAAACGTGAACATAGAATTTTTTTGTAATACTTTTAATTAACCTAAACTTCGTAGTTTTTGAGATAATGGAGTTTGAAGGAAAAAAGGGAGGAAAGAAAGGAAATATTTATCTGAAAAACTATTGGAGGTAGATATAGGATATGCTCAATACACATTAAAAGTGTTTTAATAGTCTTTCAATTAATGTTTTGTAGTGAATATAGTTTATTTATCTTGAGTCATATTAGAGTCTTCATAAGAATTTCCATATTTTTAAGTAAGCAAAATTACTGATATAACACACAAAAAATATTTTCAATTGCATAACATTTTTTATACAACCATGTAGTCATGTAGTTTAGTCCATACATAATTCTAATAGTTTTCCGTTGTAAGCCATTGACCGTCACACCTCAGCTGAAAAAAATTATGTCATTCCCATGTGAAATGTACGGATTTAGCTGGATTAAATAAAAAAATTACCCTTACTACAACTACCAGAACACTGACCTTATGACAAAACCTATTTTGATATGTCTTTCTCTAATACTATTAAGAAATGGAATATTAAAATGCAACAGAATAATCATGTAAATAAATAATTTCAATGCAATGTACTGAAAAATAGATGACTTTAAAATGATGTAATAATAAGAATTTTAAAAATATAATTTTATATTATTGTTAGATGGGAAATTACCTATTCATCTAAGGCTGGGTATTGCTTGCAGTTCAGACGTATTTACCAAGGCAAAAAGGAAAACTAGGAAAAGGAAAAATTTAGAAACCGAAGACCAGGTATATTATATTTTGTTGCGTTCTATTTATTTATAGTAAATTACAATGATGTTAAAATATGACCTATTTTCTTTGTACAGTTTTGATTTTGGTAAGTGTGACTAGGTGGTTTTCGTGAAGATTAATTCTTTGCAATTGTGATATGCTGTTTAAAATGAGCATGTTATAAGTAATAAGAAGACCTAACTGAGTAAATGTTACTAAAAGAATGGTTAATTTAGCTTTATTTTATGTTTTAAAGCAAATTTGTACACAAAATTACAGTTTGGCTCTCCTAAGATAATTCTGTACCTAAACTAGAAAATAAAAAAAAGTTTTAAAAGTAGACTTGTATAAAGCATTTTATTTTAATGTTTTAATCTGTTAACTCATTTTGCGTCAGTTGATTTCAGTGGTTTATTCAGGAATGTAGCTAGTACTAAATTAAAGAACAATTAGGATTTGAAAGTAGGTACATGAAATTCAATGATTTGTGCAAAAAAATCATTCATTTATACATAATTTGATTATGTGAATTTTCTATTTATATATGAAGTCTAAATAATACACTTACTGTATTCTTTTTAGTGCATTTTAGATAAAAGTGTATCTTATTTTTTTTAATTGTCATTTTTTTATGTTCTGGGATAGATGTGACGAACTGGTATACCTAGTAACGTGCAAACTATTTTACTCCGAATCGCTACATGGACAAAAAAAAATATATGAACATCATTTTTTACAATTTCCTTACACCCCGTATATTGTTTTTAGTATTATTCTTTTTCCCCCATTGATTCGTTTCGAGATATTGCTTACAAATCAGGGTAGGTTGATTTTTTTAGCCGATTTCAAAAAATGGACGATATCAATTCCACACTATCGCATTTACTTCACTTTACAAATATCACTTGAAAATGTCATTATTTTTCCAAATATAAGTCATATATCATAAGAAACATTTTTTTATATTTCTGTGTATGTATATTCTAAATACAAAGTTTAGTATAAAATTTTTATTTTTATTCACATATTTGACAAAAAAACTGCATTTTCTCAGGTTATATTTCTTTCAAATTACACAATACTAACATTTATTTAGTTATTTACGTCGTAGAAAGTTTAAAATTTGCCATTGTTTTTAAAGCCTACCTGTGAATTTATTGAAGTTTTATAATAAGCATAATATGTATTATTAGAAACTTGAAGGAAAATTTTTGTTAAAAAAAGGGAATTTAGGTACATAACTTGTACTCAACTTAAAAATTAGTGGTATTTTCTATTTTTTTTCGCTCATTGTAACAGAAATAAGTATTTTTACTATACGAAAATATGAAAATAGTCCAAGAATGTCTTCCAGTTTTCTTACCGAAATCTTATATTTAAAAAAATAATTTATTATCAAGAGAACAAATTAAATTTTATCTTTTTTTTTACGTGGTAGTATAGGTTTTTATCTAGAATTCGAGAGAAATATACACTAAAAAAATTACTGCTTTTTTTTTACTAAATATGGGATAAAAATAAAAGTTAAAATGTTTATACTAAACTTTGAATTTAGATTATCTATAAAAATACAAATAATTTTTTCTTATAAAATTTGCTGGTATTTGAACAAATAATGATATTTACGAATTGAAACATATGTGATATATCAAATATTTTAGGTTATTTTGTAGTTTTTAATTATGCAAAAACAAACTACAAAAATAATTTTTCAAAAAGTAAAAGAATAAAAAAAACAAATGGTGTGGAATCGCACTCTGCCACCCTCCTCTATCACTTTTTGATATATTTATTATTATACTAACAATACAGTTCTTGTCAGAGCTGGATTTATCAACGAATTTAAAAATTCCTTTATAATCAAACAAATATTTGCTTAATACCAGTTAACTCTTTTTTATAACTTTAACAGTTTTTAGAATAAGGTACAGAAACGTCTTAAATAAGCTAACCTGTACATGTAGTAAGAACTATGGGTAATATTCAATATATCGCATTTTGCACTTCTACATGTTCAGATAGAAATAATTCATGTTTTTTAAGCTTATATAACCCAGAAGTTATTTATATACAGTCCATTTCTGCTATCCTGAAAAGTGTAGCGAGTACGGAACCCGCGAATTTTTTTTTATTATACCTGCAAATTGTAGTCGCAAAAATGTCAAATTGTCCCGCAGTTTGAACATGTGTACTACAAAACATTCAGCTGACCAGTTAGAACCGACCTGGAAAAATGATTTAATTAGTTAAATTATAATAGGGCACGCCAGACAGACGATTTTTCATGTTAATTTATTTATTATTTGGTAAAAATGAAAGATTTTTGTTTTATTAAAAACATATTTTTTAACCTACTATTTAATGTTCGTTTTTATATAACCTTTAAAAATGTCATGTTTTAGTAATTTTACTAATGCACGTAAAAAAATATTGAATGAAACTTATACTGAATTAGAGGAATACATCTTTGGTGCTTTAAAATGTTTCAGTGATTAAAAGAGATATTTTTTTTAATGGATAGATAAAATTTAGTAAAGGGTTTTTGTAACTTGTAAGTTAATGTATCAGCAGAATCTGTCCTAAATATTTGCAACTAAATAAGTGTTAAAATGTTTTAGACTTGAATAGTGGCGTAGCTGAAAGCTCTTCCCTCTCCCCCGCGTAATCTCAATGGTGCCCCCCTTTTTAATTTAGCAATATAATTTAGTTCAAATGCTAAATAAACTGTAATACAGGTTGTTTATGACATTCATTAATCATAATATCGACGTTTGGATGTCAAGCGTCCAATCCCACATTCCCCACGCGTAGCAAAATCGACGCAGCAGACAGGCAAGCAGAGCGAGTTTTTAAAAGTGAGTGGCCAAAATACAAGCTCCCAGATCTACATACTCCTCAAGCAGCGAGATCGATAATCGTTACACAGCAGACAGGCGAACGAAGCAAGATTTTAAGCCAAACTCGAGCTCCCAAACCCACATACTCCACGCGCTGCGAGATCGATAATCGTTACATAACATACAGGCGAGCGAAGCAAGATTTTAAGCCAAAACCCAAGCTCCCAAAACCACATACCCTACACGCAGCTAGATCGATATCCATTACACAGCAGTCAGGCGAGCAAAGCAAGTTTTTAAACCAAAACCCAAGGTCCCAAATCAACATTCCCCACGCGCTGTGCATAGTCGTGTGTTCTTGACAACTTATGGTTTAATATAAGTAATACGTCAACTTTCAAAGGGCACATATAAAAAATAATGTTATTTGATAAAAAAAAATAGTTCTATATTGATTTGAATGAAAATAATTTTTTTCATACACATCAAAACAAGCATCCAATACATCATTAAAATATTCAGTTTTATGTGTTATTACGAAATCGTACGAAACGTTTGGCGTTTTTATTTGCAAACTCTTCCATGAGTAGACTTATATCAAGTTTTTTAGTTCTTTCGTATTCTATAGATAATGTAGCTAAAGCTGCAAATTTTTACTTGAGTCATTGTGCTGCTTTCTCCATTTAAAAAGCATTGTAATGTAAGAGCGAGCAACTACTCCAACTTCAATCGCCTTTAGAATCGTAAGCTTTTTAGACGTTCAAAAAAGAATAAAAATTGCGCGTCTCTTGAAGATGCTTCTTTCTATTTTTTAAACGTCCGAAAATCTCTAGTACTCGCGATCCTATAAAAAAATAAAGTATAAAAAATCTAAATGGTAATTGCGTTTATTTCAACTTTAAATGATTGTCAAATCTCGAGACTTGGAGTTTTGTAGACGTTTAAAAAAGGAATTACGCGTTTTAAAAATACGCAGAATTTCTTTTTTTTTTGTCTAAAAAGCTCTAAATCTCGAGATTTGACAAACATTTAAATTTGAAATAAACTCAATTTTTCACAGTTTTTCGCAACTTTATCTGCCTGTTGAGGATCGAGTTTTGGAGCTTTCTGAACGGTTAACAAGCAGAAACAGCGTCTTCAAAAGACGCGTAATTCCTTTTTTAAGCATCCAGAAAATCGAAAACTCGAAGTTCTGCACCAATTGAATTGTGAGTAATCGCTTTTATTTCATTTACAATGTTTTTAAATGAGAAAAATTTTATCTCGCTTTTTAAAGGAAGAAAACTTCAAACATATATATCTCGGATAAACGATCAGCTGTGATTTCAAAGAAGAAAATTTTGAGTACTACAAATTATTACCCAAGTCTCTGTTGAGACTGATTTTGTCGACATTTTACTTTGAATTAAAGTTGCTTCCTGCACGCCGTGAGTATAGATACTAATACAGACTGTCACAGAGGCCTTGCGTTCAATGGGTTTACTTAGCGAGTTTAAAGTGATTTCTTAATATATGTACATTTAATATAAATCTAAACGCCCTGCGTTGCATACGTGTCCATTTATAATAAACAATTATTGACACCTTTCGATAAATGGATTGTAAAGTAGCAAGTTTATTGGAGAGAACGGGTCCTGCTGAGCCTTCGCTACGCCACTGAATTTGAACGTCATGTAAGTGTGCGGGTCCATCAATAAAGGTCAGTTAGCCACAAATTGCAATTGAATAAAATAGAACTAAGTTATTAGGTATTAACTAAAGTAACAATAAAATTCCATTCGTAAAAGTCGTGGAAAAAATAAAAACACTCTGGGCATATATTCATGAATAAATAGTTAATACTTCATAGAGACTAAATTGAGCTGGCCAAGTTCGGTACACAGATAATCAACTCCGTCTCTGCTACGATTAAATTTAAAAAGTTGATAATTGATGGATAATTTATATCCATATTTTGTTCATCGCATGATCAAGGTTTTAAAAAGCGTCTTTGAAAAATTAAAATCATTTAGAATCAAAAACCGGAAATTACAAAGAAATCTAAGAAAGTTAAAAATGTTGGTTTGCCTAGCCTTTTTTTGCAACGTACTCGTGAATATCGAAATATGTTTTTAAGGATTTTAATCGCGAATAATGAATCGACTAATACTGAATGCCCAAATAGCAAGGGTGGACTGTATTAAAATTATTTCATAAATGAATTATGGAAAATTCAGTATTATATTCATATCAAAAACACCCAAATGCAATTTAATATAAGGAGTCTAAAGGGAAGCTTAATAGAAATTTTCAAGTTTTATTCACAAAAACTGGAACTTTTTTCCTGAAATAAATAAATTTGTTTATATTTTCGTCTTCTTTCATAGGTATAATTTAATGACTCAGCTGCAGGGGTGTAAAAACTAAAAAGTGTTATGTACTGTATACTAGGTCATATGTTTAATAGTAATTTCCTTGATAAAAAAATAAATAAACAAAACTAATTCACAATAACTTTTACAATTTTGTTTCCTTAAAAAATCGATATTAAAATACACTTTTTGTTTATTTTTTAACGGACTTCACTAAAGCAGGTTAACAGTTCGACGTGTATATTTCTTTGCGAAACTTCATTTCTTTCCTTTTAAATTCGACACGGTAAGGAGGTGATTTTAGAAAGGTAAACATAAAACTGTTTTGTTGTTTCGCAAAATTGGGATCGTATGAACAACGATGCTTTTTTAAAATTTATTTTCTAATGGAATTATTTTGTTCGTTTAAAAATATATTCGCATAGAATCATTATAATAAATATTAGGTACTATTTTACTAAGGAAGAACCTTTGTATATATTTGTAAATTGTAATGATACCAATTTATGAAAACAGAGAGGAGAGTGAATCTTAAATGAATGATTGTTATAACTGAAGACTGAAATTGTGGTACTTTTTAACTGCTGTGATATTTTTAGGTATTCAAATTGAAGCTTTACGACTTTGCATGTTCTATTTTATTAACATGTTAATAATTTATTTTATAATTACAGGAAAACATGTAGGAAGGAAACTATCAAATGTATTTTATATTTTTTCTATTTTAAAAACTGATATTCATTCCTATTTATAGTTTATTTTATTTACAAATGACAATTTTTTGTTTTTCCGATTTTTACGTTATATTTTTTGTAATATATGTACTTTTTACTGTATTTACCGGAGTAAAAAATGCATATAAATTTAATTGTAGGATGAAACTAGATTTTTGTTTTTACCTTCAAGTAGGCTCGTAGATTGTACTGTTAGCCTAAGAACCATTAAACTGGCAATAATGCCTAAACTAAATATTGTAATTTTATATGTTCAATAAATAATAAATCAATTTAATGACTCCGTTTCGTTATAGTCGGCATACTAATAGTTCATCTGCTAAATTGTAGTGCAAAAAGTATGTCCACAAATAGACCTTTGCAAAAAAGTATTCCTAATGGTGAATGTCAAAAAGCCGCTTGTTTGTTTTTTAATGTTTGAAATTATCTTTTTTACAAATTTTCTACGCATAGTCAGTGGCTGACCTTAGAATATATGTCTTCACCGTCTTGTTGAGAATGTTTTCACTAACATGCCAATTAGCGTTCATCCTTTATCTCGAACAAAAAGCACACAGGGAAAAGAAAAAAATGCATTTTGCTTATTTAAATGGCATCTTCAATTTTTCTGGAATATATTTTACAGTTAAATTGTCTCTTATAAGATAACTTGAATATTTTTTTTCAACTTAAGTTATCTCGTAACGACCGTTCTTCCAGCTTTAATTTTTCATTCATAACTACATTGGAAATATCTTTCAACTTGGATTAAATTATAAATAATATCCATTTAGAATAGGTACGCACTTTGCGAATCCCATAGATTAGAAGAAAAATGAAATGCAAATTCTGCGAAAATGAACGCCAAGTTCTGCTAAACAGCGGCACAAGTTGTCATTTAAAAACTCGTATAAACGATGAACTAAATGTGGAGCGCGCGGCTGTCGAGAAAAAGTGATATGGATGCACCAAACTGCTTTGAATCGACTCAACCAAATTGTAAGCGTCACACCGCTCGTGTCACGTGATCTTAAAAGCTACGTTCTAGAATGCATGTCTTCTAGTATAATATATATCTCGCTTGGGTGTAAAATATTTTTTGTATCATATAATGAAATAAAAATCTATATGGTTTGGTTTTTCCTCCCTCAATATTTTGGTGGCTCTGAAGTTCTTATGTACTAGCCGCCACTGCGTGTAGTGTTTTAACTGTAAAAAATGGCTAATAATATTAACAAATTTATTATTGGTAATATCAGAATTGTATGCATTTTTTCCAATTTATTACTCATTTGTGTTGTGTGCTGGGCTCTCCTAACCTGAGTTTTAAAGAAATCTATTTAATATTTATTACTATTTTATGGACGTTTTTACAGACATAAATAGTGATATTTACATAACTAACCAAAAGAAAAATAATTTTTAGGAAGTAAAATAAATATATTTTAGACATTACTATTTTTAGTCCAAAACCATCCAGTTTATCTTCATTGTTGCACTTTAAGAAACAATCAACTTTAAAACATTTGAGTACCGTACCTTGCCGATTTTTTTAGTATGTTGACTGTGACTATACACATTTATATGAAATTTTCTTACGTTTACAATATTTACTTTGGGATATAAACTTAAAGTTCGCCTTCTCTGTATAAATAACATTTTTTTAAATTGTTTCTGAAAGTGATGTTGTATTCATTGATGTTTATTTTTGGAATTATGAACAGGATCAGTTATTTACTTTACTCATTATTTTCAAAGTTAATCTTTTAATTAATTTAATAATTACCGTGATATTAAATATAACATTTACGCAGAAGCTTGTACAAGATTAAGCCGTTAAAAATCAGCAGAATGTAGTGCGGGCACGTTTGTCAAATGAATTTTTACCGCTATTTAAATTCCGTAGAAATTAGAGACTTCAAATTGTAGTAATTCTGTCTGCCAGGGGGAGGGAGGAAGGTATACTTGGCCGCTTATTCTATGGATTAATTAATTTCTGTTTATTCCAAAAAAAAATATTTTAAAATTATTTAAAGGTTTTCAATTATATTTAGAATAAATGAAGTTTTTATATTTCCGATTTTTATTTTATTCTTCTAATAATAATGGTAAAGCTAATAATGATACATTCTGTTGATAATACAAAACGCTTTATGTTAAAAATATATTCTAGAGGTAGTGTTGTTAAAAAAATAGTTTCTAGTAAAAAATGCTATTGGCATCAAAAATTTAACAAAAATATGTTTATGGTCATGTAGGTATAACGAAACGACGAGACAGATACACAAACAACCTCTATTTGGAAATATAGAACAAGAGGAAAAACCTTTACAAGTGAAAAAGACATTGAGTGACTAGTAGTTTTTAATGTTGTAATTAATTTTGAATAATTCAAATACTATTAAATTAAGCCATGGTTTGTGTAAATTAATTGAATGCTTGTTGTATTATAGAAATTTATTAAGCCTAAATCTGTAAATTTAAACTTTTAATTTTATTAAGTACAAACATTTATTTATATATTAAGATTAAAGTTGAGAAATACCTCTTATACCAATATTATTACTTTGTACATAACCCTTGTATATATTGTTGATATACAGTGATAAAAAATATTTTTTATTTTTATTTATTTTAAATAAAAACGCTCCCACTTATGTGTTGTTTTATTTCATTGACCTCTGGGTTCAAAGCTGTATATGGCCCCCTTTGCAAAAAAAAAAACAATTTAAAAATTGCAAGTTTGAAGAATATATTTCGCCTACTATTTATTTTTGTATCCTTGCATTATAAGATGTTATATTGGTTCAAACTTAACAAAAATTAAGCACTAGAACATTTTTCTCGATGATTGTTTACTGCATCTATCAGTCAATTGGTAGTTAATATTTTTCTATTTCTTTGTTGTTTCATTCACTTAAACTTTAGTTTTAAGGTCACTTTTTCATCCGTTAATTTTTTATTAGATTCCAATAGAGACGGGGGGGGGGGGGGATTGAGCCCACTGAGTGAAGCAAAACCAAAGCCATTTAGTTTTTTTAGAACAAATTTTTTGGAAGATATATAGGTAACATTAAACAGAAATTGCGACCCCCGCCCCCCACAGTGAAATCCTATATACGTTCCTGAATAGATAATATATGTAGAAAAAAGAAAAAAAATGTATTTATCAAAAAATAATAGTCAAGAATTTCATTACTATATATCTGCTTGTTTCACTGAATTCGTTAGACCGACTACCACACAGGTAACCATCGCTGAATCTTATAATCTACTTAAATCCTAATAAATGGTTTAAAACTAATAATTTTATTTGGCGATAAAATGTGTTATAAACACTATTCAAACTGCTTAGGAATATCTAGCAAAATATTACTTTTATTTAAAATACATTTCGCCGATTTTTCCGGAACCCAGATGCTGATCTCTCTTACTCAGTTAGGACGACGCTAATTAGTAAACGATTTAGTGTGGTTGCGAACTTACATCATTTAGGATACTTATGCAGACTACGCCGAACGACGAGAGCTGACATGATGTCTAGGAGTAATATCACTTTTTTTGAGAAATTATTTAATTTAGAAGGAAAATAATATGAAATAAAATAAATAGTTTTATCAAAAAGCAAAAATAATTCAGAGTTTATAAAAGGAAATGTCCGATTAAAACTAAATTTTAAACGATAAATCAATAAATAGGTAGTTTTTAAAATTCAACACCAAAAAAAACTGCTTTAAATTTAAAATATAAAAACCAAATTATTTTTTCTTTCAATAATATAAGTTACTTATGTCACATTATGATAAAAAATAATTTAGTACAAGTAGGGATACATTGCTAAAATAACAATGTAGTAGTGAAAGTTTTGACTAAAAATAACACAGAACTGTGCAATGTTCCATTGGGAGATGAGAAACACACCTGAATGGTCACGAACTTAACGTTTTATATGTCAAGTTTGTAAGAATGGTACACTCCTCAGATTAAGAGCTGATGCAGCGCATGCCATTTCACTAATGTTCGGTGTTTGTGTCTGAAGACAATAATGAAATTAGATTCGAATTTGCTGATGTGTTTCAATTTTTTGGAATTACTTATATCACATGACGACCCAAATTAATTAAAACAAGTAGGGATAAATAAATTAATAAAATAATAGAAAATTGTTGAATTAAAAATAACACAAAACTGCACAATATCCCATGGGAATGTGTGAAACACACCTAAATGGTATGGAGTGTATCATCGATAATAAAGTTTTATTAAACCAAAAAGTCCTTATGCCTTATGCCGCCTCCTTAAACTTGGATTAAAAGGATTAAATATTTTTAACTATAAGTAATACACTCCATATCAAAAATGATCTAATAAATAAAACAACCCTTCACATTTTCTGTCACCTTCAGATCGACTTCACGCAATTCTCTTTTAGATGGGATGGTACAACTACAATTGAAAATAATATTGTAGTAAATATAAAATTTTTATAAAAAAAATTGAACCGACTTTTAAAAGTGCGTTAAAAAGTGAAAAAAAAAAACTATAAATTTTTATATGAAATTGAAATTTTTGAAGTCGGCACCAAACTAATACTTGACAAAATGTGATTAGCATAAACAGATAAAGGTACTTTATTTGTAATTGCTTTCTTACCATAATTTGTCTATATTAGTAGTTATTTATTTCATTTAGAAATTATTTGGCGCCAACTTCAAAAATTTCAATTTCATATAAAATTTATAGTTCTTTTTCACTTTTTAGCGCACTTTTAGAAGTCGGTTCAATTTTTTTTTTAATTTTATTTTTCCATTTTTAGTTTTGAATTCATTATGATATACATAAATTATTTAAACTAAGTACTAATCGAGATTAGTGTATCTCGCAATGACTTCAAAGTGACAAAAAAGTACCCATTTTATCCAAAGTTGTAAATCACCCTAAAATGAACTAATAAAAATTCTTTGATTCTTAGAGTTCTCCAAATACCAGTGAAATTGTGTCAAACAAATATTTAGTCTGTCATAGTAAATCCATTATCTTAAATTTTAAATTAATTTTAGATGGGTAATTTAGGCCCCAAAACCGGGAAAGAATTTGAGACGTAAATTTCTTAGGCCGATATATTTTATACTGCATATTGAGTCTGTATACGCCCCAAGCACCCCGCAATATCAATTTTAGACAAAATCGGAAAATGTAAAATTTTCAGTCCACCATATTGAATTTCAGTCAAAAATTATTTCAACATCTTAATCTAAATCTAAATCCTTCAAAGCCCCCTAGTGCCAATTTTGGACAAAATCCGGAAATTTAAAATTTCTAGACCGTCATACTGCATCTGACTTATTAGATTTTATATTCGCTATTTACATCATCAAAAACGATTTAGTTCCACCTTCGAACAAAATCGAAAAATGTAAAATTTTTAGTCCGCTACATTGGATTCGCCATAATGAATCATGAAAAAATACTTTTAAATTTATAATTTACACCCTCAAGAAGCCCCTATATCAGTTTTGGAGAAATCCGAAGAATGTAAAATTTTCAGGACGCCATATTGAATCCGTCAGATTAAGTTTTTCAAAAAATATTTTAAATTTGTAATTAACACTAACAAAAATCCCCCAAAACTGATTTTAGACAAAATCTAGAGAAGTAGAATCTTTAATCCGCCATATTGTTTTTTTTTAATAGCTTCAGATTCGTAATCTGCGATCCCAAAAACTCCCTCATATCAAATTTGAAAAAATCGGACAAAAATAATTTTTTATCCGCCATATTGAATTTTTTTGAAAATAAATTCAGGTTCGTTTTGTGCAACCCCAAAAACTCCCCCATACCAATCCTGGAGAAAATCGGCCAAAATTGATTTTTTCGTCCGCCATATTGGATCTGCCATATTGAATTTTTTAAAAATAATTTTAGATTCGTTATGTGCGACCCCGGAAACTCCCCCTTACCAATTTTGGAGAAAATCGGACAAAATTGATTTTTTTTGTCGGCCATACTGGATCCGCTATTTAAATTTTTTAAAAATATTTTGGATTCGTTATGTGCGACCCCGAAAACTTCCCACACCAATTTTGAAGCAAATAGGACAAAATTAAACTTTTTTGTCCGCCATATTGAATTTTTAAAACTAATTTCAGATTGGTTGGATACAACTCCGAAAATTCCTCCATATCAATTTTGGAGAAAATCGCAGAAAATTAATTTTTTGGGCCGCGATATTTTCAGCGCCATCTTGGATTTTATTGCACCAATTTCGTCCAAAAAAATATGGGACCACTACAGCAACTTCCTGAACATAACTTAAAAAATTGCATTCAAATCGATGCCACCGTTCCAGAATAATCGGTGTACATACATAAAAAAAAATACATAGTCGACGAATTGAGAACCTCCTCCTTTTAGAAGTCAGTTAAAAATACTACTTAAGATTTTCTGCCACCTTCAAATTGACTTAGATCGAAAAGGTTAAATGTCTTTCGAGTAAAAATAATTTAGATTCGCGAAATTCACGCTTAGGAAGTGTGGTTTACCCCATATCAGAAAAAATATTGTAACTCCTTAAGATTTTCTGACACCTTAAAAATTCACTTCCCAAGGATGAAATGAGCGAATCAATATTATTTTTAGTTGGAAGAGAGAGAGAGAGAGATATGAATTTTGACGCATCGACAGTTAGTCTTTTAGCGTCTAACCTGGGTTGTTTTGAATTTTATACTATTTCTTTATAATTTGATTACTAGTTGGATATCCTTCTGGAAGGAGACCACATTATTGGCATTTTGCGGAGAGAGAACGTTAGTAGGGTTAACCAAGATTTTATATCTATTACGTTGATTTTGATACATGGGGCAGACAAAAAGAATGTGTTTTATGGTTAAAGGAAGAACCACATGTAGTGCACAGTGGCTGATCTTGATTTTTTTTGTCAGGTATTCGTGTGTGAGGCGTGTATGACCGATGGGCAATCTAGTAGTGTAACAAATTCTTTCCCAGTAAGCGAGTGGTGTGTTGTACTATTGGAGTAGGATGGTTTAATGTTGTGAAGTTTATTCTCCTCTAGGGTTAGATCCTATTCAAGTTGAATGAGATTGTTAACAAGGTTGTTGGTATAGATGTTAAGATCCTTGATATAGAGGATATTGTCCGTGATGATAGGATTGAAGTGGTGTTTGGCAAGGGAATCGGCCCTTTCGTTACCTCGTATACTTACGTGGCTAGGGATCCATAGTAGGATAATGTCCTTATTATGTATACGCCCCCTTTCATGGAGATATTTGATTTCTTTGGTTAATGGATGAGTAGGGGTGTAAGAAGAGATGTTTTGGATAGAATTGAGTGAATCAGTGGCTATTATCCATTTTGTGTGGGGAGATGATATGATGTGCTTTAGGGCATATATATTGCGTAAAGTTCTGCGGTTAAAATGCTAGTTGTTTTGTGCATTATAAATTATTTTTGCATACTTGAGGAGTAGATTGCTGCACTAGTTTGAGTAGCTCTTTTGGATCCATCTGTGTAGACAATTTTATAATCCTTAAATGTGGTTTGTGTTAGCTGATCAAAGGTTTTCCTGATCAATTGAGGGGAGGTGCTGTGTTTGTCATATATGGTCTTGTGTGAAAGGGGAAATGCACCATGGAGGAAATGTGTAACCATTGTTATGTGGTATAAAGCAAGGAGGTAAATAAATTTGCAATTTTTCTATTAGCTCCTGGTATCTTTGATTAGAACTGGGGGGGGGGTATTTATTAGATGAAGTTATCCATGGATAGGTGATCCTATGGAATAATTTCGATATCGGGAGGTTGGGTTTGGTAAGGAGAGAATGTCCATAATTAAGAAGTTGCTTGTCTCTGATGTACTTTATGGGTAAGGTTTCGGCTTCAGACATGATGCTGTTAATGGGACTTGTATGAAAGACGCCAATGGCCATCCTGATTCCTTTGTTATGTACCGGATTTAATCTGTTTAGGTAGGACGGGGGAGCAGAGCCATAAATGAAGGAGGCATAACTAATTTTGGAGAGAATGCAGGCTTGGTGTATTCTTATGAGAGAATGTCGATCTGATCCCCATGTGGTGCATGCCAAAATTTTTATGATTTTGAGATCAGGCTTGCATTTATCCTTGAGCTTGTCGATGTGTTGTTTAAACTTTAATAATTGATCGAAGGTAACCCCGAGAAATCATTTATTTGTTACTGGTTATATGGGGATATTACTGAGATGCAGGTTAGAAACTTTGGCGACAGTTTCTTATTCGGCAGAAATGGATTACATTTGATTTCACTGGAGAGAATGTGAAGTTTTTAGTGGACGAACAAGCGCCTAGGGAGTTAAGTGAAAATTGGAGGATTGAGGAGCTGTAGTTTGGGTTAGCTGAAGAGTGATAGAGTAGGATGTCATCAGCAAATATCCTTATTTTCGTTCTGTGATCTAAGTGTTTGGTGACGTCATTTATAGCTAAAAGGAACAATGTGGGGCTGATGGAGGAACCCTGTGGGACCCCACCATTATAAGAGAGGGTAATGGATACAGAGTTTTTTTTATTTTAACAGTAGAGGTTCTATTGTATAGGAAATTTTGGATATATGAAAGCATATCGCCCATTATGTTAAGACTGGTAAGAGAACTGATGATGCTCCTTCTATCAAGTTTGTCGAAAGCTTTATTGATGTCCAGGAAGACGGCGGTGAGATGTCTGCAAAGACGAAAGGAATTTTGTATTTCAATTTCAAGAACTGCGAGATGGTCAATGGAAGATCTATTAGGTCTGTATGCTAATTGTTCTGGGATTAGCATTTCATTTTTCTCTAAGTACCATAGTAATCGTGAATTTATCATTCGCTCCAGTGGCTTACCAAGGTGTGAGGTTAAGGAGATGGGTCTGTAGGATTCAGGAGATCACGGAGGTTTACCAGGTTTATGAATGGGGACAATAACAATGTTTCCATTATTGCGGAATTCGTCCAGTTGACTATATTCGGTTGTATATATGAAGGAGTGCATTTAGGCCTGAGAGGAAGATGTTCGATCATTGGGATTCTAATATGGTCAGGACCCGGGGCAGTGTTCTTGCAGCGTTTAAGTTAGTTGGAAGACATTTAACCCTTCCCATCTAAATTAATTTGGTGGCAAAAAACCTTAAGTGGTGTTTTATTTATTATATTATGGCCAATATGGGGTTCACCACCCCTTCCTAAGTGTGACTGGCGACCATCTATATCATTTTTAGATGGAAGACATTGAACCCTTTCCATTTGTCAGTTTTAAGGTTGCAGAAATTCTTAAGGGATGTTTTATATAATATCTAAGCGAGAAATGCACGAATCTATAATACTTTAAGTTGGCGGATATTCCGATCTTTTCATCCAAGTCGATCTGAAAATGGCCGAAAATCTAAAGGGTCGTTTTATTAGCTTATTTTTTATATATCCTCCCCTCGAGCATGTTGCGAATCTATATTACTTACTTAAAAATATTTTACCCTTTGAATCTAGGTCGATTTTAAGGTAGCATAAAATCCTAAGGTGTGTGCTAGAAAATTGTAGAACTCAGTGAATAAAATCAGCGATTGGAGAATTAAATTAAATGGAAACAAATCTATTCACGTTAATTTTACAAATGAAAGGAAATATCATATTTCAATAAGTATAAACAGTACCCACGTGCCACTCGCCAGTACAGCAATATATGGGTATTACCTTAGATGTATGACTGCGTTGGAGGGCTCATGTAAAAAAGAAAAAATAACTTGGAATAAGATTTAAGAAAATGTACTGGCTGATTGAAAGACATTTCGATCTACCAGTCTATAACAAAATACTCTTGTATAAACAGGTATTTAAGCCTATAAGAACATATGGCATAAGATTGTAGGGTTGTGGCAGCAAGAACAATATCGGAATCATACAATTCCAGAATAAAGTACTAAGGAATATTATAAATCCTCCTTAGTACTTTAGAAACAATGACCTCCACCGGGATGTGGAGATGGACACTGTTAATAAGGTTATTGAAAAATTTGAAAAAGAAACAGGAAGAATGACCCCGCAACCACGCTGACGTCGAGGCTATCCAGCGTCTCGATGACATGGATTTAGAAAAAAGACTCAAGAGCATAAACTTTTTGATTCAGTTTAGTAGTGCCAGTGAAGAGCGAAAGTGATATATGATAAACAAGTGTAGTTATTAGCACCTAAGGACTACTGCTGAGTAAGACTTTAGTTTTATGTTATTAACTGTAGTAATTTAGTTTAAAAAAAAATACTCATTGATCATAATTGATGATTGTAATTGTAGTAAAATCACCCTACCATGGGTATTTTTAAAATTAAAAAAAAAATGTATTAAGAAGAACAAATGTATTGAGTTTGACCAGATATGATGGAACAATTACTTTTAAGACAACTGTTCTACTAAAAGTAATAGTAATTATTGCAAAACTAACTGATTTACTAAAACGTAATGAACTTGTGTTCCCAGTTACTTAACTTACATTACTGATAACTCTAGCAAGAGTAAGTAGATATGTAAATAGAATAGCTTCAAAATTAATTCAAAACAGACAATACTAAAGTAGTTAGATTTTTAATGTAATCTTAAAATTATTAAAAAATTAAAACTATATGTAAATAAGGTCCGATTGGATATTGTAATTATGGATGCCTACTCAGAAGCATAAAAAATCAGTTTATTGAAAACATTTAATTTAAAATTCTTATGATGAATCATCTTCACTCTCATTTTCATTTTCTTGACTTGCTAAATACTGTGTAATTCTTTCTTCAAGTTGAGTATCTTCTTGCAGGTCGGTTACTACTAAATGATTATTCTTACATCCCATGTATGGACATTTTGCTTTTCTTTTAGACTGCCTCACATAAGCATAAATTGAATGACTGTCATATACATGTTTGCACTTTTTGTTTCTAACTGGTTTACGAATAACTTTTTTAGAAATGGGGTCGACAGGAGCTGAAAAAGCACTTGAACATAAAAGTGAGTCATCAATTTCTTCATATTGTGAAGTGTCTTTTTTCTTTTTCGGCCTTATTTCTTGAACTGATATGTTGTTACTAAGAATTTGTTCCCAAATTTCACTGGAAGTAGGATCTTCTGTGGGTTGCTCTGATAATTTTTCTTGAAACATTACATCAATGTTATAGTTCTGGGCAGCATCTGTAACCATTTGATCAAGTATTTCTATTGTATTTTCTGACTTTTTATGGTTATCATCTATAATACAATACTCTTGAGTGATAACTTGCAATTTTGCTATCTCAGTATGTTTATCTGAACCTTCTAAATTTTCATTTATAAAGTTCTTCCATGTAGTCAGAGATCCCAAGCATTTATCTAAAATCGTAGAATATCTTTCACTTAAAGCCATTTTATGAAATACTTTATTTTTCTCATACAAATAACTGAAAAACTAACGACCACGGCGGAAAATAGGTTTAACAGAACAAGTTAACCATAGACATACAAGATATTATATATATATGCAGCGGATCTTATAGAAGAGCATTGGTTTTCGGTTTAGAAAGAGAGAGAGCTTTTTGAGTGGTATCTCTCTTATTCCGTGGAGTAGAAAGAGAGGTACTACTTATCGAAACGCTCTATAGCTGTGGGCGGTATTCTCAAATTAAAAGGTTGGCAACTCTGCTCGGATTGTGATGTTTTCGAGTTCATTTTTAATAAGACAAAAACTAACCTCTCTTTCCTTTTTCGGTGGAATTAGATGTCTTAAAATTTTAAACAAAATAAATATGGAAACAGACCAAGAGATTGCAAATTATAAAGAAATAGTAGAAGGTCTTGCCAAAGTACGAACGGGGGGTAACGTGTTCTATAATCCAGTTCAAGAATTTAATAGAGACCTGAGGTAACTTATTTTTAGATATATGTTAGTAAATTGCTAATGATTTTTTTATTCAGCATTAGCGTTATATCTACATTTGCAAAACAAATTCAAAAAGAAAATATCGACAAAATTACGGAAATCAATAAAGAAGATACTAAAATTGAAACTTATGAATGTGGAACAAAATATGAAAATGGAATTTATATCTTGGAAGCTCTATCAGCTACTGGTTTGAGAAGTATTCGTTATGCAAAAGAAATACCAGGTGTAAAAGAGATAATTGCTAACGATATATCCTCTAAAGCTGTTGCTGATATTAATCAGAATATAATTTTCAATGAAGTTGGACATTTGATCACATCAAGTCACAATGATGCTACGTAGGTACCTAGTATTTTTTATTTTTGATTAGAGCTAGCACAAATATAAAAATTATTATTTATTCGTTTGTAAGAATTTACTTAGTAAATACTGACAATTTCAAGAAAAAAATACAAAAATAGAAGTATTTGGCAAATAATGTAAGGTGTTGTAATTATTTTGTTTAAGTGAAATCTAGGGAAACTTTTTTTTAAAATCTTTTCACATATGCTTTATTTCGAGGTTGCAAAATATGAATCTGGCCTTGATTTTCCACAATTTTTCTTTAATTACTCTAAAATATCACTTATCACTTTTGCCTTAATGTCTTGTACTAAATCATTAAAAAAAAAAATTGTTACATCCACAATTTTTACATTCAAAGAGGCCTCTATTTTATATAAAATTTCATAAATTTATGCTTTCATCATTGGGAAAAAAGCAACCAACAAATTTATAAAGGAATTTTCCAGTTACATCCATCAGTGAAGCCACTTGAATCGAAAGGTAAATAATTTGCACTGTTACCATAGCATAAGTACAATTTCTGTGAAATACACATATATTCTTTTTTCTATTAATGTTATAATAATATAATAATAATAACATCGCTGTTCCAAACAACAACAACCTAAGGTCAAAATACAACGAGAAGATCGCCAAATACAGAGATCTGGAGGTGCAAATCCGCAGACAGTGGGCAATGAACAGCGTCTACATGATTTCTATAATACTGTCAACAACTGGAGTGATTTCAAAGAACCTCATGCAGGACATCAAGGGACTGGGCCTTAGTGAGCATCTGTATAAACCGATGCAGAAAGCAACTCTCCTAGCAACCGCGCGAACCGTCAGAAAGTTCATGGGAAATACAGCAGACCATGCCACCTAGGACCCAATAACATGGAAAGGGTCTCCACAGAGCTTCATACTTTTGGTGTCTTTGTATACCTGGTATGAGTGAATAATCCCTGGAGGGAGTGCGAAACCGTTTGGCTTGTAAATATGATATTTTTTATTTATTTATTTACAAACTACAGATTTACATTCAATAACAGAGTAGGACAACAGACTTAGTTTAAGAAAATCAATATTAATAATAAAAAGAAAATAAACATTGCTAAACACTAACATTCTACTGTATCAGTTGTATTATATCATACAGCAATGCTTCGAACCTTTTCGATATACTGATATCACAAATATCAAATTTTGATCGTATTTAGTTATATAATGTACACATTACCATAACAGGTGAATTATTGTAGTAGTTAATACGAGTATTATCAACATAAAAAATAAGTGGATTTCTAGTTCTATATGGCGGAGCTTAAAGTTAATTAAGGCTAATAAGTCGGGAGCATTTATCATACCGTTCAACAACTTATATAAAAAATATATAGATGATACCTTCCTTCTACTTTCAAGTGTTTTAATGTTATTTTTGTTCATAATATCTATTTTTGGTATATGCATTTGATATATCCCCGTTTCTTTGTAATAGATATATCTTATGAATTTATTCTGTATTTTTGTACGCTGTAAATATGATTCTCATAACATGGACTCCATATTATTGAACAATATTCCAAAATACTCCTCGCATAGGTTACATACAACAACTTAATATATTTATCATTAAACTCTTTACAGTTTCTAACTATATTGCCATACATCTTAGAGGCCCTACTAGTTATACCACATATATGATCTTTAAATGTCAGTCGAGTGTCAAAGGTGACTCCAAGATCCCGCATTTCATCAACTCTAGCCAATGTTTTTTTTTCCTACTAAAACTAAGGACAAAACACTTGTCAGTATTAAAATGTAAGTTATGTTTTACTGACCATTGATATAGTATGTTCAAATTTTATTCAAGAACCTGACAGTCATTGTAATTATTAACTTTTATGTATAACTTAAGATCATCAGCAAATAATAGTACTTTAGATGCGTTAATTTTATCAACTAAATTATTTATAAACAACAAGAAGAGCAATGGACCTAGGTTAGAGCCCTGCGTTATACCTGATGTAACAAAGAAATAATCAGAATAGTAGCCTCTAACAGTCACCCTTTGTGGTTTGTTTTGCAAATAAGATCTCAACAAATGTATAAGGTTGTCATGAGAGCGAAATTCTCCACGTAATTTCTGTATAAGAATGCTATGCGATACCCTGTCAAAGGCCTTAGCAAAATCGGTATAAACAACGTCAACCTGGTTCTTTTTATCAAGGTTTTCAGCCGTATATTGGGTTACTGCACATAAATTAGTGGCCGTAGATTTTTTACTTAAAAACCCATGTTGTTGATTTGATATTTTATTTTCAACAAAATTATATACAAATTTGTATAAAACAGATTCAAATTTCTTTGCCGGATATGACAATAGGGATATAGGTATCACTGTTATCGCCTTTTTTGAAAACTGGGCAAATTTTAGCCTCCTTCCAAATTTGGGGAAAGGTATTTGTTTTTAGAGAAAGGTTAAACAATATTCTAAGAGGTTCAGCCAGAAAGCCGATCATTCCTTTAAACACAAATGCAGGTATGTTGTCTGGACCAACTGCTCTATTAACTTTAAGGCCCTTGACAGTGTCACACACATCTTCATAGGTGACTCGATCAATACACAAAGAATCAAAGACTCGAAATTCATCCATAACAAGGTCGTCGAGATATCCAGAGTCATCAACAGAAACAGAGCTGAAATATGAAGCAAATGCATTTGATATCGATTTCCCAACATCATTTAGACGCACCTTGTTTGGAACACCAACAACATCTCTATTACTATTAATATATCGCCAAAATGACCCTGAATCTTCGCTGATGTCTGACTGGATTTTATTGATATAATTTTCATAGACAGTTCTTATGTCTCTTATTATTTTAGCTCTTAATTGTATAAATTTATTGTATAATTCTACATCCCCAGTTCTTTTACTGTTAATTCTCAATTTATCTTTAGTTTTTATGTCTTTGATAATATTTTTTGTGAAGTATATAAGGTATATTTTGGTCCAAGGTTTATTTTTAGGAACACAAATTTCAAATATTGCAAAAACTTTGTCTTAGAAACGTTTTACAGCCATATTGACATCTTTGAAAGATTCTAGGTCATTCCACTCAGTATGCTCAAATAATTGATACATAGTCTCAAAATTAGCCTTCCTGAAGTTGAAATTGAGAACCATATTATTATTAGGTAAAATTCGCGTTTTAGGAGTTTTAAGTACTGTTTCTATGGTTAAAGGGGGGTGATGTGAATCAACTTCAACAAAACTGAATATACTTTCACAAACTTTACATCTAGTATTAGTAACCGTAACATCAAGTAGATGGTTATTTTTGTTTAGTACCCGATTTAATTGTTGGCAGTCAAAAAACTCAATAAGATTAATGAATGTATCTATTTGTTGGTCCCTAAAATTAGTTGTGTAATAATCATTTAAATGACTAATATTAAAATCTCCAACAACAATTTTTTCCTGCTAAATACATTCTAAGCTTTCTATGTAAGAGAATAAGTCTTCTCTTTCTTTTAGAGGACAGCTGGGTGAAATATAAACTATTAATATATACATGAAGTTAACATTATCTGTGAATATTTTGACTGCTAAAAAATTTAGAAATGATATACTATAATCTAATTTTAATAAACTGCATTTGTATATTTTTTTTAACTGCTAACAATACTCCACCGCCACGCATACTATCTTCTCTTTTTCGTCCTCTAAAAACCGTAAAAGACTATGGAAATAATTCACTATTATTTACACTATTGTTTAACCATGTCTCACCTAAAGCTATTGCGTCATAGTCATTTTCTGTTAAAACAACTGAATTGTACAGAGTCAGGGTACAACTACTGCCGGATTTACTTTGTTGGACGTGGTGCACCGAGAGTTGGATAGGTCGGGATTGGTGCTGTGTCTATTTTTTGACTTTACTTTGAGTGAATGGCTCAGGGCAGCATGCTCGCTAAATTTGAGGCATTTCTGACGGGACATAGGATGTTGGACAAGATCAACAGTAGCTTTTTCTCTACAAGGGAACTTTCTCTTGAAGTTCGTCACGGCTCTATACTCTCCCCGTTGCTCTTTCTGGCATTCATCAATGGTCTGGCTGACTATATGACATATGTTAAATCACAATTAGTCCTATTTACTGATGATACCAGTGTAGTGGTGGGTGCTTCAAGCCTTGGATAATGCGAAATTCTGGTTGGGAGGATACTATCTGATTTTGAGATATGGTGTAGAAGAAACTGGCTCGCGATAAATGCATCCAAGATCGCATACATCAATTTCCATAAAAGGAGGGAAGTTTGTGATTTTGATCTATCTCTTAATGGAGAGAAGATCTCTAGGTTGCCTTTAGTAATGTTCTTGGGTTGCTTTTTGGATGATAAACTGTGTTCCTTAAACCCTATACAACATTTGGTCGGTAAGCTGAACTCGGCCTACTTTGCTATACGAAATCTCGAAGCTATTTTTGATAAGAAACAACTTATCAACATATATTATGAATTTGCATATTCTCACATACAATACTTGGTTCTATTTTGGTGCCAGTCTACTGCTTGGGAGAAACGTTTGCTAATGCTTATCTTTCGGTTGGGTCCTGCCGACAGTTGTCGTGGGCTTTCTAGCTATCTTGGCAATGTTTGTAAGAAGAAATCCCACTATCTTTCCCTCAAATAATCATGAACATAGTACGACGTATAAGTCTAACATCATAAGTGATGCTCATCGACTTTCAGTCTTGAAGAGAGGTCCTAAATACTTATGTAGTGCTGTTTTTAACAAGTTTGCCCGAGAATCTCAAGAAGCTACCGATAAAGTAGTTTAAGAAATAACTAATTTCATTTCTTTATGCTAAGGCATTGTATTCTATTAGGACATACATTTATAACTAGTTTTAAGATGCTTTGTATATGAGTTATTGTATGTTACTTGAGACAATAAAGCTGAAGTTGAAAGCTAGCCACTCTTTCGAACTATTATATTGTATTCTGTTACTTACATTATATTGTATTGCTTTTTTATTCATACGTTGATTCCGATTGGCTTTTTTAATAAAAATTGATTGATTGATTGAGTCCTGTCTTCCAAGTATAATTTAAGAAAGTCGTATCATTTCCCCCTCAGAGCATTACGGTATAACTTTGCGAGAAAACAGTCCAGTGTATCGACTTATTAGGGCTAATTAACTTTTATATTCCGCCATATAGAACAATAAATCTACTTACCCAAATAGGTCCAAAGCATTGCTATATCATATAATGTTAATAATACTATGGAATATTAGTGTTTAGTAATGTCTATTTTCTTTTTATAATTATTTGGATCTTTTTAACCTCAGTCTGATATCCTACTCTATAATTGGATGTTAATCTGTTGAATTTATAAATAAATAATGTTTGGCCATCTTTGCTAATTTTAATTATTTAGGTCCTGTCTTCCAAGTACAATTTACAAAAAATACAAGAACTCAGTGGTCGAGAGTATCGAATGCCTTTGTGAAAACAAAATAAAGGCCCCTCGCAGTATTTTTCCTATCAAGATTGTCAAATATATACCCAACCATATTATAAATTGCATATTTTGGAAAGTAATGAGGTTTAAATCAAAACTGCTTATTGATAACCTTAAACTGTGGTACTTAGTTATAGATTGCCCTCTCAATGATCTTCGTCATCGCTGGTAGTAAAGAAAATGATTCAAAAAACATATTTGGTCGACGCGAAGAATATTTCCACGGCTACTTGGCGGAACATTTGGGTGTGTCTGTGTGTGTGAACATTTTGAGTACCATGATTTTCTTAAATACATGCGACAGGTCTCCTCTCTTTTAATGAGAATTATGCCCCCTATTTCTTCTATTGTTCTGGTGCCAAAACTTTTATACCTTTTAATTTTACTAACAATGTTGTTTTTTGCAGCAGATTCTATATCACCCACTTAATAATAATAATAATATCCTTTATTTGCCAACAAAATTATGATCACATAACAAAGCAACGTCAGAGAGAGAAATGTTTAACATTAAGAATTGTAAATATATCGATCTAACTACAGTTAATATAAAAACTAATCGACATTTCGATAGGAACTTTACACAAAGGAAAACAAAAGGAGAAAAAGACAGATACAAGATAATTTAAAAAAGTAGTAATAAGTGAGTCAGTTTAAACTGAACAAAGTTTTACAGTTTGCTTTATAAGATATTCCAATTTCAAAGGAATAAAATTTTTACACACAAAACAAATGCATGAGAAAAAACCCACTAAACAAAAAATATTAAGTTAAAAATATTGACATTATAAAAACTATTCATTAAAATTGAAAGAGTAAAAGCACCTATCAGACAGCCATTCATTTACGCGTCTCTTAAAGCAATTAATCGACTCGGTAAGCCAGATTTCTCTTGGTAACATCCTTACGGCTTTAATCGCCATATAGTGTGGTCTTCTCTTATAGAAAGTGGAGTTATGTAAAGGGTACCTTTAGGTCATTCGCCCCTCTGGTAGTCATAACCATGTTTCCCCCATTAAGCTGTCTGTTTAGCGGGAATAATTCCGTATTTCTTCTGACAAGCACGACTAAAGATCTAAAATATAATGAGGGAACAGTAAGCAACTTAAACTGAGTAAAAAATGGTCGACATGAAGTTCTTGGATGTAGGTGGAAGATGCATCTTATTATGCGTTTTTGAATTTTAAATATATTAATAGCCTTTCTTGATGATTCCCAAAAGGAAATACCATAAGAGACAAGAGATTGTATTTGCCCAAGCTAGAAAAGCCTAACAGTCTCTGCAGTGATGACGTCACGAAGCCTTCGGACTACACCACACAAACTGCTAAGCCTAGCCCCAAGAGCTGTCTATTAACTATTGTCTCAGACCTTTTCCAACAGGGTTGAGTTGATTTTAATCAAATGATTTAAATCATGATTAAAATCAGGATTTAAATCACTCGATTTGAATAAAAATCATGATTTAAATCAAAAAATATTTATTATCATATTTCCAGCATGTGCAAAAAAAAAGTTCACAAACGACTTAATAGCTACAGTGCAATACCTAAGAAGATAAAAATCTACCTAAATGTCATAAACTTTTAAATCAAATAATTTAGTTTCTCAAATATTTAAAACTTACAGCAACTAAAAAATGTAAATACAAAAAGGCAACTTGAAATCATAAACTTTTAATTTAATATTTGGATTTTCATTATAAAATTTAAATAGAAATATCAATTTTTCACCTTTTTTATCCTCGATCTATTTCTTAAATTGGAGTACACAAAATCAAATGTACTAAACACACGTTTCACCGACACTGCAGAAGCAATTGCACACAGGAACTGCTTTATTACTAGTAACTGTTTTGCAATTTCAGACTCGTCGTTTTGTAAGGTCCAAAACTGAATCCCGTTTTAAGTCCAATATTGAATACTTTTTGATATATGGCGGAATCAATCTCTTTTTTGTTTTCCTCACAATTTTTTTTATATTATGCCCCAAGAATAATGTGTTCAGTAGTGTCTTTTATTTCTAATTTCTTGCAGAGCAAATTCAAAAAAATACCAAGCAACCGTAGATTATAACTTTGGAACTGGTTCTTTCTTCAACACTTTTTCTCATGTTCGTTGTCTGTCACGAAAGATTTTACATAAGTAGTGGATATATGAGAGAAGGAAAGAGGAGGAGGAGGAGTAAGAAGAGTAAATCATCAACACTTTTCATCCTCCTCCTCTTTTCTTCTCTCATTATACTTTTCAAATCTTTCATTATACTTATTAAAAAACTTCGTATCATCAACACTTTTCATCCTCCTCCTCTTTTGTTCTCTCATTATACTTTTCAAAAAGCCTCGTATACATCACCTTGAGTTTAATCTTAAAGTTAACAACATGGCTAACCTTTCATCGAATCCGATCATAGTAGGAGATCTAACCTTATGTTTGACCTTGAGGTGGATAACCTTATTTGACCATGAAGTCGATATAAAGTCCTACCACCAATGAATTTTCACTTTAGTAAAGTTATAAAATAGATACGTGAAGCAACAAAAGATGATAAATTAAATACCAACAAATAATAAGTAAATAATTTTATATTTAATAGTAAATATTACAAAATAAATATTAAAAAAATTCATTCAAAAATTTATGGATAATAATATTGAAGAAGAAGATCCAGATCTAGATGAATTAATTGGAGTATTGGATTACAATACATATCTTAACGAAAAAAAATTTCAGAAGAACTTCAGAAATTGTTTGAACCACGATATAAATAATTTCGAACAAATTGAAGCTGAATCTGGTGACTCCGATATTGAAGAAGATAATGAAGAAGAAAGTGCTAGTGCTAAATTTTGTTTAGTGAAACATAAGTACACTGATCCCAAAGAAGTTGTGTTCTGTATTACTCAGAGTTATATCGTAGTGTTTGTAGTGACGGAAAATCAAGAAAAAACTCTTTGTCACGCATGCTATCAAATTATACAATATTATCAAAGGGCAGGGGCTCATAGACATGTAAATACTCATATTAAGAGAAAATTAAAACGCTTAAGTGATGATTTACATTGCGATATATATTCAAGACAGTTGTATCAAATTATTACCCCCAAAGTTTGTTTAATTTGCAATAGTAGTGTTAAAAATATTGATTTAGATTGGGACGCAAATGTTTCAGTGGTGCCAATATAATGCCTGGTAAAAAACCAATATGTAAAATCGGTAGGAAGTCGCGAAGGGTAAAAAAAAAGTTGTTAACGAAATAATTGAAAATAAAACCGAAGAATGTCCTATATGTCTTGACGATATATTATCTAATAAAATGATGTCACCAGAACCTTGTAATCACAGATTTTGCATCCCTTGTTTAGGAATGTGGATGTTAATTAATAAAACATGTCCAATCTGTCGCAATGAACTATGCGTAATTAAATGTGAAAATGAAGAAACTGTAGTCCTAGAATATTTAGATTAGAATGTATTATTTAATATTTATGTGTTGCAAACCACTTCATAAATGTGAAACTGAAGAAATTATAATCCTAGAATATTTATTTTAAAATGTATTATTATTTAATTTTTATTATTTTAAAATTATTATTGTTTGTATTTAATTTATTCATTTATTCTTATCTTATTGGAATAAAGAATTGAACAATTTCGAAAAAAAAATGTTTTATTTATAAGAATAACGAACAAACATAACAACTCAATACAAAAGTTTTGATTAGTCATAATAGATTGAAAAAATATTTTAAATTAATCACCCTGTTCAAAAATTCTTAATCCTTTCTTATTTTAGAGAGTTTTAAATCTAAAATTAATAAGTTTATAAATATGAAAGAAAAAATATTATAGGAAATTTAGGTACAGTTATCTTCATACTCCTTTATAATTAGATCAATTAAATAAAATTTACATTACCTTAAATCGTCTCCGTTACTATTCACTATCACTTAAACACTTTAACTTAACCTAAAATTAACACTGTCCCTAAACTTGGTCTATTGTTTGTATCTGTCAACTGAAAAAAAAATCAATTAGTATTTTGATATTAGGAAGACTAATAATAAATTAAAACATTTAATATAAGCTACTTACTTTGTAGTGGAATCGACTTCGTCACACTGGACTGGTTCCTCCGGATTTATTTGAGGTTCCACTTGAGGATCCGCATTTTCCTCTGGGTTTGTTGTAGAGGTTATGAATGGTACTTGTACCGGAGGATGAACGTTGACTCTTCTTCTTATTACAATTCTATTCCCATCCATAACCTGAATTTCCAAATTTCTATTCCTGAACATATTAAAAATAAAAAAAAATTAAATTTATCTGGACAGCAATGGTGATGAACCAAAAATGAAAAAGTCACCTCACAACAGTCATTTTATGAAAGCAGGTCAAGGTAAAATTTCGATTTTTAAATCGCGGAGAGGGCCTCAAACCGCCCCCTATACCCCTCCCATACCCACCCACCCCCCGAAGGGGGAGGGGGGGCCTTCGGCCCCCGCCCCCTGGACCTCCTGCACCAGGCGAGATGCCCCGAAAAAAACCTTGTGTTTTTTATACACCCACAAACCTCTCGAGTTTTTATAGTTACAGCACATTTTAGGACGTCTCACTGAGAGTTATAGGGGACCCCTAAGGTAAGATGCTCCGAGGAGAATTTTGTGTTTTATACGCCCGCAAACCTCTCGAGTTTTTATAGTTACAGCACATTTTAGGACGTCTCACTGAGACTTATAGGGGACGTAGCTCCCTAAGCAGCTCAGCGGAGGGACTCAGCTGGGGGGGGGGGGCTCAGCGGGGGAAGGGGGCAGGGGAAAAGGTTTTGCGGGGGGAAGGGGGAGGGGAAGGGGGCTCCGCGGGGTGTGACGCGCAGAATTGAAGTCATTGACCTTTATTGAGGTCACTATACTTACGAGGACAAACCGTGGTCTGCTTTCATATAAAACGGTCGAGGATCAGTTTATAGCAAGCTTAAGTCGAGTTTACCACGCTTTAAATTTAAAGTCTCCAATTTTAGTTTGTTTTAGTGTGTTTTAGTTTGTTGCTGTCAAGTGTACTCAAATTTTAAAGGTATGTCTTTTCCTTTTGCCTCAACTTCCACTGAACAGTTAGGAGTGGTGAACAAAATTAATATAATTTCAGATATAATAATTCAGCCTGCTTTTTTGAAAAATGAAAATGAAAGTGACAACCAAAATTTAAGTCAGAGAACCCAAAATTACTCCAAAGTTGTTCAGAAACGAACATAAAATTTTTAGAAAATTTGGAATATTTGCCTGAACTAGAGAATATTTCGGAGACAGATTTTGACTTTCAAAATTCAATTTTATCACAAAATTTAGATTTTAATAATATTTTAACGCCGGAAACCCCAAATTTTTTAACTCAAGACTTAGATTTAACAACGGACACTCCCATTACAAATACTCCCGACATATTAACTCAAGATTTAGATAATATCGACAATTTTAAAAAGCTAATGGGGATTCCCAAAATTAATAAAAATTTAATCAGAGTAACAGTGACAGTGACAATGATTCGAGTTCAAATAAATCACAAAATTTTTTTGGAATGTTGAAAACTAGAAATTTTGAAAGTGAAAACAATTCTGGAGGAATACCGGGTAATTCTTCATTTTCTCCTCTATCTCTGTTCGAAATTTCAACTAATCAAAAAAAAAATAAAATTTCGGAATCGACTAGTAGTGGAAATATGGGGGTTGATGTTTTGGGGGAGGAGGATGGTTCACGGGATAGTTACAAAATTTCAGATTGTAGTGAAGATTTGGGAGCATCGTTTACTAGTGGTGGTGGTTCCCAAGAAATTCTTCCAATAATAAGTGAACCATCTAAAAAAATGAAGATTTTAGTCAAAATTCAATTCCGTGCGGCCAAAATACATTCTGTCAATTTAATATTCCAAATTCTCCAATAATTTTTGAAAACTCGCCACCAAATTTCGATGAAATTTTAAATTCTGTTTCCACACAAACAGATGGGACAATTCAAAATTCTGTTTTAACACAAACGGAAGTGTCAATCCCCTTCGAAAACGATTATCCGAAACTAAGCTTTCATTCAAAATCAAATTTCAAAATTAAAAATAAACATTTGTCTTATTAAATATCATTGGGATTTGTTTTGGATTCTATTTTAAATTGCGATCCTAATAAAACAGCTCAGGAGAAAAGGAAGATGTGGGAAATGGCGATAGAACTTTATAAAGCTACTCTTAGCTTTTTCCATCCCATTCCTTAACTCCCCTCCTACTTCTTTTCCACCATTTAAATTCATACCTGACCATGTTACCTTCAGTGTGTTAAAATCGACTTGGGCTTCACAATAAGAGATTCATTTTAGAAAAATGGATTTTAAATGTGAAGAGTGCTTCAAAATTTTTACTCGAAAAGACAATTTGAATCGCCACAAGAAGATAATTCACTCTAACAATGGCCCCCAGTTAGAACAGAAGAAGAAGAGCTGTAAGTTTAATTTTAAATAGAAATTTTGTTTCAATTTAATAATTAGTTATTAATTTGACGAATTAGAGGCAAATTTAATAAAGAAGTTATTAAATTTTAGGTGAAAGAAGATATTGTCAATTCTGCAAAATATTTATAAAAAAGTCATTATGGTTCTGTCATTTGAGAACATATAAACACAAAACCAATTCAGTGGTGGTTAGGGATGAAAATGTGTCTGTAATAAAATCGGCATTTAAGTAAAGAATCATTTCATATAAAATATCATCGACTCAATACCAAATCAACATTTATGATTTTTTCTCCGAAATTCAACAAAAAATAATTGAGGTAATCAGTTATGAAATCCAAAGACACACCTGCATCAAACTCAACATGGAGTTATTTGGTCTTTACTTAAATCCTTCCAATGAAAGTCATGAAGTTAAGTCTTTCAATACCCCATTTCGGATTTTATGTAATAGTTCAGAATTAACGCAAGAACTAGAAGATATTATTAAAATTATTGACCGGAAAGCTGATGAACTGGCAGAAAAAGATTCGGGTAAATTATTTTTTATTAAATATTTAGTAACTAAACTTAAACCAAAAATAAATTTGTTGTTAATTATTCTTCTTTAATTTCAGGATGGATTTTAATAAAAATATTACACGTTAAGCTTAACATCAACAAGTACAACCTCTTAAAAGCTTCTTCATATATACCACTACCGTCAGAGATCAAGTTGAAAAATGCTGTAGTCAACGGTCAAAACAATGATGAATGTTGTTTCGCCTGGTCTGTGGTTGCAGCTCTTCATTCACCTAACGGACCAATTGAAAAGGTGGAGTCATATCCACATTTCACCACTATTTTAAACTTTAAAGGTATCAATTTTCCTTTAACTTTAAAAGACATAAGTAAATTTGAAAATTTAATCAATATTTCGGTTAATGTTTATGGATTAGAAAAAATCAAGAATAATTTTAAAACTCAATTCGAAATTATAGGACCTTTACATTATGCAAAAAATAAGCGGGAACGTCACCTTAATTTATTATTAATTGGAGATGATAATGGAAATTTCCATTATTGTTATATTTCGGATTTATCTAGATTAATTTCTAAACAATTATCTAAACATCATGGGAAAAAATTTTTATGCGACGGTTGTTTACAATATTTTACTACTGAAGAATTATTAGTCAGACATAACACATATGATTGTGATTTTGTAAGAATAAATGTACCTTCAACTGAGACCAAAATAGATAGATTTGGAAATATTATTCCCGAAAATATTTTAAAATTTCAGAATATACAAAAACAAATTGAAGTTCCATTTGTTATATATGCAGATTTTGAATGCATTCTTAAGCCTTTAAATAATGAAATTAATGATGTAGATCCAAGTTCTCCATATACTGAAAAAAAATGTCAACATATTCCATATTCGTTTGCTTATTATATGAACTGTTCATTTGATGATTCAATTTCCAAATTTCAAAATTATATGGGTCCCAATTGTACACAAATTTTTATAACTTACTTAGAAAGAGACGTTCTTAATATTTACAATAAATATATGAAAAAGTTAATACCAATGAAAAAATTAAATGTGTTGGAACAATTACATTTTGAATATACGAATAATTGTCATATATGTGATAAACCTATAATTTCGGATAAGCTTGCTGATCATTGTCATTTAACAGGTTCCTATAGAGGTCCGTCACACTCTATATGCAACTTAAATTATAAATTATCTAATTCCATTCCAGTAGTTTTACACAATTTGCGTAATTATGATTCTCATCTGTTTATAAAAAATTTATGTCCAAATCATGAACAATTATTTGTCATAGCCCAGAATAAAGAGAAATACATTTCATTTCAAAAATCTATTGAAGTAGATCCATATTTAGATAAAAAAAAAACTGTTTTCACCAAGTCAAAATTTCTATATCTTAAGTTTATTGATTCATTTCAGTTCCTACCATATTCTTTGTCAAATTTAGCTTCCATTCTTAATGATGAACAATGCAAAGAAGTGTTCAAATATTTTAATGAAAAAGAAAAATTTAAGTATATACGTCAAAAAGGCGTTTTCCCTTATAAATATATTCATAATATCGTCAAATTAAATGAAACGGAGTTACCAGATAAAAAAAATTTTTATAATGACCTCACGGATGAACACATTACTGATGAAGAATATGAGAGGGCTAAAAATGTTTGGAATTTATTTGAATGTAAAACAATCGGTGAATATTCCGATTTATATCTTAAATCTGATGTATTACTTTTGGCAGATGTTTTTCAAAATTTTAGAAAAACGTGTATGGAAACTTACAAACTTGATCCTGCACTTTATTATACTTTTCCAGGTTTAAGTTTTGACGCTTGTTTAAGATATATTGGAGTCGAATTGGAGTTAATAACAGACCCAGATATGTTAAATTTTTTTAAAGGTAGTGTAAGAGGAGGAATCAGTACCTGTGTATGTAGGAAATCTATAGCAAACAATTTATTTCTTTCAAATTATGATCCATTACAACCATCTAAATATATTATGTATTTTAATGCAACTAATCTTTACGGATATGCGATGTCTCAATATCTGCCCGAAAAAGATTTTGTTTGGTTGTCAAATCAACAAATTCAAAATTTAGATATAATGAATATATCTGAGACTAATGACAAGGGTTATGTGCTAGAGGTTGATTTAGAATATCCTGAAAATTTACACAATTTACATAATGAATTTCCATTCTATCCAGAAAATTATAAGCCTCAAAATTCTAAAACTTTTAAATTAATTCCAAATTTAAAAAATAAAGAAAAATATGTAATTCACTATACTTTATTAAAACAATGTATTCAATATGGAATTAAACTAACTAAAATTCATAGGGTTGTAGAGTTTACACAATCTCAATGTTGTCCTTAAAGTGAAAGAAAATATGTCAACATCTTTCATTTTTTTATTAGTTTTAATAACTATATTTGTATCTCTAATTTGTAAACAAATTATTTAATGTCCTTAAAGTGAAAGAAGATATGTCAACATCTTTCATTTTTTAATAGTTTTAATAACCATGTTTGTATCTCTAATTTGTAAACAAATTATTTAATATTTTGAAAAAAAAATGTCTATATATTGTAGAAAATTAATTAAAATTGTTCAGTCTTATTTCAATCTCTTATTGTTTTGTTAATAGACAATTAAAATTGAAAAGTGTTTTAATGGCATCCCTTATCAACTACATTGTTTTGCATTCAATTTTAAATAATACTTTATATGTACTTTATCCTCCAAGGGTTTTACATGGAATGGTGTGTTTTGAAAACGATACCTCTTCTATTAAACCTGAAATTTGTAATTATATGAAAGCTATGAATATTAATAATTATTCAACTGCTTTCGCATATAATATGAATAATAGTCAATCTAATAGTAATTTTTTCAAAATTTACTTTCATTATCCAAATAATACAATTTTTAACACTAACTGGATTGAAAAAAATAAAAAACCATTTACGATTTCTAGCTGTGCTCATGTTGAAAATGGTGAGAAAGGTAAAAACTGTTTAATTCTATTTATCTTCAATATAATTTTATCAATAGGTAGTTTTTCACTTTTGTCGTTCTTGACAATTTTGTTTTATGAAGATAGGTCATAAAAATTTAATAAACTTGCTTGACCTTGAAATTTATAGAGGAGTGGGGTGGATAAGATATATTCAGACACAGTATTTTAGTTTTCAGTTAGCATCAAGACATCATGTTTAATAGTAGCAATTTTAATGGATATAAATCCAGTTCTATTGAAACCAATGATAAAATTAGTCAGTGTAGTGAAAAATTATTAAATTCAAAAATCTACTATCTTAACAATTCCTTATCAAAATTTGTTTGTGTTGGAATTGGTATAAATGATTTTACACCAAAAGTTCTAATTGGAGGTCGAAATGGATTTCACATTTACTTGAATGAAGAAGAATGGAAAGAACTTCAAAAAAATCAAGGAGTGTTGGTGAATTATTTTTATTCTTTTCAAGCATATGCATACCCACTAAAAATTGAACAAATCACAGTGTTTTTTGAAAAAATAAATCATTCTCCTGTTATCAGAATTCAAAAGGATGCATATTATGTGATTCTGGGAAAAGAATCAATAGATAAATTAGTTGAAATCGACGAACTTGTTGACTACAGAATTCATATAATTAAAAAGCAAGAATTTTCCAAATATTTTAATTTGTTTCATCACTATAATTATCAGTCAGGAGATGTGTTGTCTCATATTTATAATGTTTTGGATCCATGTCAGAATTTAAACAGTTAGAATGTGGGAACTGTTTTAGAAATGCTATCTCTACATAAACAGGAATTAGAAAACAAGTTAAGAAAATCCGGTGCATTACAATAGAAATATGAAGAAATCAGTGACAATCAGTGAGAACAATAATAAAGTTTATATATTAGTGACATGGGAATTTGCATTTAGACAAGCTCGAAAAAGTGAATATCAGAAATTTTATCTTGACAGACTTAAGATTTGAAAAACGAGTTGAACAATGTGAAAGTATTCTTAAAAGTATTTTTGATGTAGATCATAGAAAAAATATATATATTGAAAGATTTAATGTAAAAATATACATTTATATTGTTAATCTCAGTTGTAAACATCTTAAAAATTATATTGTTAGTATTTGTTGTAAAAAAGGATTATCGCAAATAAAAAATATGTTATATAAATAGGTCTTTTATTTAAAAATTTGATATACAATATTACTTAAAATTAATTACAATACATCTTTTTTAAGAATCCATGAATTATGTGATTTATCGAATCCTAACCATTTAACAAAAACTTGGTTCCCTTTCTTCCTTAAAATTTTTTCAACCAAAAACACATCTGGATGTTTAACTTTTTGTAACTCTTCTTGGTAGAAACTTCCTTCAATATATTCATTTTTACTATCTTTTAATAAATAGGTGGGTGGATTTGTTAACTGAACCTTTCTAATTTGAAAAATTTCAGTTGACCAATTTGGAGTATATCCTTTTTCGATTTACGCGTTCTACAATACTCGCTTTGAGATTAGAGTAAGTATTATAATGATTAATTTTGTAATAATTCATAAGATCTTTAAAATCTTTATTGAAAAATTCTTTTCCCAAATCTGTCTGCAAATTTTGCGGTTTATTTGTTTTTTCTAAAAAATTTTTCATAGCCTCAGTTACATCTTTTCCTTTTTTACTTTTAAGTGGTTGAGTCCAAACATACTTTGAGAATGCATTTATCACCACCAAAATATATCTATAACCTTTATAAAATTTGGAATAGGGTTGCATCTCTACCAAATCAGCTTGCCATAAGTCATTTAGGCTTTTAACGATAGTTCGTCTTCTTCTATATCTTCTTCTTGCCGGTTTATGTAATTCATCTACAACTGTTTCTTTAATATTTTTACTCATAGTACTAGAATAAGATTTCTTAATACCTTCTTTAAATAACTTATTTTATTTTTTTGTTATCTTCTTTTAGTAAATCTTCGATTTTATATTCCAAAGTTTTAAAAGATGCATTATTCGAATCTTTGACTTTTTTGATTTCATCTTTGATTTTATATTCCAAATTTTTAAAAGATGCATTATTCGAATCTTTGACTTTTTTGATTTCATCTTCAATGTTGGTAATTTTTACATTAATTTTAGTTTCGAAAACAACAAGTGATTTTATACTTTCGTTTCTCATTTCTCTTACTGTTGCGTTTAATTCTTCTCTAGCATAAGCTATTGTTTCATTAAACTCTTTTCTAGAAACTTCGGCTGCTCTTTGAACTAATTCGTTTAATAATTTTATTTCTTTACCAATTTATTTTCTAGATTTGTTATATCTTTTCCTAATTGAAATTCTACATTTGTTAAATTTAATTTTATTTCTACAAATTTTTTTTCTATTTTCTTTATATCTAAAATCGCTTTTTCGATTTCAATTCTTACATCGTTCAAAGATTTTTCATAATCATTTAACTTTGTTGAGATTTCTTCAATTTTTAAACTGTGTTGTGCAAGTCCTTTTTTTAAATCATGGATAGAGGTGTTAATCATTCTGCTAAAGATTCTAATTCTTTTTCTAATCTTTTATTCAACATCTTTTGAAAATATTCATCTTCAACAGTGGTTTTTAATTCTGTTTTTAGATTGTTTAATTGTGAGATTATCTCCATGATTTGTTCACTATGTTTTAAAATTTCATTTTTAAATTTATTTTCAATTTTTTCATCTACATTTTGTAAATCTGTGTTTAATTTCTTTTCCAAATTTTTCAAGTTTAATAGAATTATTTCAGCATTATTTTCAATTAAATTAATTTTCTGATTTATTTCATTAATATTATCGCTATCTTTTTTATGGATTATAAAGTGTGTATTCATAGCTTTCTCTGTTTGTTGTGTGTTTTTATTCATACCATCATGAATGTTTTGAAAATTACCTATTTCTTCACAAACCCTATTATTAAGTTTGTTCGTAAATTCTTGGAACTTTGATACCATATCTTTTATAATAATTTGTTTAACATTTTCTATTGCAGAAGTATCATTTATTTTTGATTTAACCAATGTTATTTCATTTTTTATGTTATTTTCAAAATTCTTTACTTCATCATATTTCTGTTTTATTGTTTTAAAATCATCTTCACACTTCGATGTTTTTTGAGAAAAACTTTTTAATAGTTCATCATTGTCTTTGACAATATTTTTTATATTTAATATCCTGTTATCATAGTTTGACACAACATTTTCTTCAAATAACTTAATTTTTTTTGAAATAGATTCCACATTTTCATCATTTTCACAAACTCTCTTTTTTAAATTTACAATATCATTTTTAACACAGGCTCAAACCTTTGAACAATTTTATTTTCAATATATTTATCATCACTTTTAAAATTTTTTAATATTTCATTTTCAACATTGGCTAGTATTTTATTTTCTATTGTAGGTATATCTACTGTATACTTTTTAGAAATATGACGTCCAAATTTATCAATGGTCATTTTAACAATGTTATGTAACAATATTTACTACATTCTTTTATACAATTATATTGGCTTCTTTCAATTCTTCTATAATAGAAATAATTTCGTTGTTATGTCCTGTATTCCCAGCCATCATAGATGCTACCAACAGTCGAAGTCTATCAACAAGTTCATTTACGTTATCCCAATATACGTAATCGGTATAAGGTTTATTAACTTTTAAAGTTATACCGGATCCTGTTCTTTTCGAAGATATTCGAGTTTCTTGTATGGAGCTTTTCGTCTGTCAAAAAATCCTTGAACTATATTATGCGTTTCGGGATTTGTGGTTTTAGTTTTTGTAATTCCTTTATTTTGTAAATAAGGCCCTATTATAGAAATATATTTTTGTGATCCATTTCCCTGTACCTGCTCATTTGGATCATAATTTCTACGGTATGCATTGGTTCTCTTTAAAATATCCATATAATTTTCCAAATCTTGTTTTTTATAACCTACTGGTTCCTTTTTAAATAATAATTCATATAAACCTGGTGTACCTGTATAAGTTATACCTTCAACTTTTATGTTTTTACCGATAATTTCTATAGGTCTTTGTGTTAAACCCAAAAAGAATTTCTCAGTTTCAAAATCATGTACTATTCCATAGAGGTGATCAAACTTATGTTCCACATCTTTTACACCTCCGTCAATATATTGACGAGGTAATTCATGAAATCCTGATAAATATTCTTGATATAAAAGGTGTACTGACAAATGTTTGAATTGTTTGGCGTGTTTGTTCTAATATATCCGAAAGATTTCCTACCGTAGATTGTGAAATTGAAGAAGGGGTGGTTTCTGCTATGACACTTGTTTGTTGTAAAGATGGCATCCGACTATGTGAAGCTATACTGGTTTCCCAATCAATAATTGTTGGTATTTCTGTAGGAAGAATTGGAGTTTTCCCTGTCTTTCTTTTTTCTGGTGTTGATGTTCCATACTGTAGTTTTTTTCTTGGTGTTAGTGTTGGAAACAATCTTTTTTCTGGTGTTTCATAATTTTTTTAATGGGTGTTTGTAGCTCTTCCTTTACCTCAGCCGATTTAATTTTACCAATTGTTGAAATTAATTGTTGTAGGGGTTGAGTTATTGGTTTATAGGTTTCCTCCAATTTGAATTGTGCTTCAAATTCAGCATTTTTTTAACTTTGATATTTTTGTTTAACAGCTTTCCTTGACTTAACAAGCTCTCTTGCTAAGCGTTCATTCATGATTAGTTAAATTTTTCACAAAACTTTTATTTTTATAAGAAAATATATGAATCAAATCCTTTTCGATATCGACCGGATTTTAAATTCGAATCCTTGTCTATTACCAAAAATCCAAATTTATCTTTCCAACACATCAAACATAACTCATTAAATTGATTAAATGACATATCAACATTAACATGATCATCATAAATATGTTTTAAGTTCGTTTTGTCTTGTTGAAATATAACAATAAAATTCGCATTGTCACGAATTAATTGCTTTGGAATCGAAGAATGCGTTTGACACAAATAAAAACAATCAGTATTTTTATGTCTTCCGAAACAAAAATAATCTTTTACAACATTCTGATTGCAACACACTATATCATCAAATATTATTATGGAATTTGGTTTTATTTCTTGTGGAAAAACAATATTTTTTTCATTTTCGGATTCATATTATCCAATTTCTCTCAATGGTTTAAAAAGTAATCTCAAATATTCATATTTTGGTTGATATAGAGACTTTGAATAAATATATAAATTTTCAAACCGTAAACCATTAGGATCTTCAATTAAACTTATAATGATATTAGTTTTACCACACCCTGATGGACCAATAATTAACCCCCTTTTACTAGAGCCTTCAAACAATTTTCCATGTTTTCTAAAATTATTTCTTGAAGTCTCATGGTCTTTAATAATAATTGAATAAGGTTGTTTGACAATTTTCATATATAAGAGGATGTATAAAGGGTAAGTTCTAATTTAAAACTAGTCAGTTTGTTCCAAGATTTCAATTATATAATGCCAATCTCATATAAGCAACAATCCATTTATAAAAGAAGAGTCAGAAAAAGAGGTAGTGGTTTAATTAATACTCTAATAAATAAGTTACCTTTTGAATTACATCTACCTGGGTATAATTTTTGTGGACCTGGAACCAAACTAGAAAAGGGACTAGCTAGAGGCGATAAACGCATAAACTTATTGGATGAAGCTTGTAAAGAGCATGATATTGCCTATGCACAATCAAATGATATAAAAAGCCGACACGCTGCTGATAAATTATTAGGTGACCAAGCTGCCAAAAGGTTCAGAGCAAAAGACGCCACTTTTGGAGAAAAAACTGCTGCACTTGGAATAAGAGGTGCAATGAAAATGAAAAGAAAATTTGGTATGGGATTAAAAAAAAGAAGGAAAAACAGAAGTCGAAAAACTCGTCTAGGACGAGGAATAACTTTATCTCAAGCTATTTCAAAAGCAAGACACGCACTAAACGGAAAACAATTTAAAAGTTTGACTGATATTATTCAAACCGCACTTAGATCTTAGATAGTAGAATATTATCACCAAAAAATAGAATCATACCAATTCCAAAAACTGGTGGATTTCTACCTCTTATTCCTTTATTTGCTGGTTTATCCGCTTTAGGTGCTCTTGGAGGAGGAGCAGCAGGTATTGCGAAAGCTGTCAACGATGCAAAAGCTGCTAAATAAAAATTAGAAGAGTCCAAAAGACATAATAAAATGATGGAATCTATAACAGTAGGAAAATAAGGAAGTGGTCTCTATTTAAAACCATATAAAACTGGATGTGGATTATATCTGAAACCTTATTCAAAAAACTGTTAAAACAAATACCTCAAAAACCACTTACAAATTATGATTTAAGTAAATATATTAATCTACTTAAAATTCTCAACTTTCGAGGTATATTCATGAGAGATAAATTACCAAAAAAAAATTAATAAAAATGAAAGTGGTATTGTTAATCTCGATAAGAATAGTGGTGATGGAACTCATTTTACTGCATACATAAAAAAAGGGAAAAATATTTTATATATTGATAGTTATAGCAATTTGCGACCATCTACCGAATTAAGAAAATATTTTTTTAGCCATAAAAAGAAAAATATTGTGAAATATAACTACGACCATTATCAATCAATTAACAAAACAAATTGTGGTGAGCTCTGTCTTAAATTTCTTTATAATGATGGTTGAACAACAATATTAATTTATTTTGTTAAACTTTTTTAAAGAGATATGTCGTACAGTTTTGTCATTAGTGGTAATTCCCCCACGCTATCTGTTAATATTCATCCTCCAATATATTTAGATGAAAATTTTGAATATTCCATTGGACTTGTAAATTTTGAAACTTTTAATGCTATTCCAAATATTGATGAGACTAATAATCTTTTCATTTATGACTCAAATAAAGAAATAAGAATACCACCAGGTAGTTATGAAATAGATGATGTAAATAATTTTATTCAAAAAATTTTGGACAATCGTACTTTTCTTCATATTTATGCCAATAATAATACTTTACGAACACATATTAAAACAGATATTCCTATCTCGTTTCGTGATGGAACTATAGGAAAAATATTAGGTTTTAAAAATAAGGAATTAGAAGGTCTTAAGGAGCACATTTCAGATTTTCCAGCGGAAATTATTAAAGTAAACGCCATAAACATCGATTGTAATATTGCCGAAGGATCATATTTAAATGGAAAACCTGTTCATATTATACATCAATTTTTTCCTAGTGTAGCTCCTGGTTTTAAAATAATAGAATCACCACAAAATGTCCTTTACTTTCCTGTTACTGTAAAGGTAATAGACAATATAAACATTAAAATAGTAGATCAAGATGGTGATCTCATCAATTTCAGAGGAGAAACGGTAACAGTAAGACTACATCTTAAAAAAATAGATGAATAATGGTTATTTTATATAATAAAAGAGTCTCAAATTATAATTTTTCAAAAAAATTTTACTCTAAAAACATTAATAAGAAAGATACTAAACGACATTTAACTAGTAATAAATTAAACTCTCAAAGGTTAACACCTTCTAATAAAAAATTTCTGATAAGTTTAGGTTTCAAACTAAAATAAAATGGAATATTTAAATGTAAACGAAAATATTCTTGTAGATGAATCAATATTAAGCTGGGAAATACTATCATTTAAACCTTTCAATCCTACAAAACTTGGATTAAATGATGAAATTAGAATTGCTCTACAACAAACAGGAAAATATCCTTTACCTTGCAAAAGTGAATTATATTTAGAATTTCAAGTTACCAAAGAAGATGATACTCCATTGGCTAATACGGTATTAATCAACAATGCTCCAGCATTCTTGTTTAAAGAATTACGTTATATTTTAAATGGTGTTACAATTGATTCAGTTCGAGATGCAGGAATTACTTCAACTCTTAAAGGATACATATCATTTAATCAAAACGAAAGTGCTAAATTGGAAAATGCTGGATGGTATCCAAAAAGAAACCTAAAGAAAAAATTATGACTGATGAAAAAGGAAACGTTTCCCTATGCGTCCCATTAAAAATGTACTCGGGATTTTTTGAAGATTATAACAAAATAATTTTAAATTCACAACAAGAACTAATAAGAAGCAATGATGACACTAACGCTTTAGTAACCACAAGTGATGATGAAAAATCGAAAATTAAACTAACCAAACTTTGTTGGCGAGTTCCACATCTTACTGTGGCCATTCCCCAAGAATTGGCACTAACGAAAATTATTGATAAAAATAATGATATTCTTCTTACTTTCCGAAGTTGGGAATTAATTGAATATCCAGAGTTATTAGAAAATACAAGACATAATTGGCCTGTCAAAACCTCCACAAAAATTGAAACACCAAGACATGTACTAATTGCTTTTCAAAAGGATAGACGTGGTAATTTAAAATCAGATATGAGTAAATTTGATCATTGTGACCTAAAGAATATAAATGTGTTTTTAAATTCAGAAAGATATCCTTACCAGGATCTTCAGTTTGATTTTAAAAATAATAAGTTTGCTACCCTGTATGAAATGTTTTCTGAATTTCGTCAAGTATATTATAACTTTCCAATAGAACCAATATTTAATCCCAAAGAATTTAAAGATAATGCACCTATTGCTTACATTAATTGCTCTCATCAGAGAGATTTATTACAATCCGGCACAGTAACCATAAGAATTGAATTTGAGACAAAAGAAAAAATATCGGGAAAAACAGCTGCGTATTGTGTTATAATACATGATAAAGTATTTAGCTATAATCCATTAACAAAAATTGTTAAACAACTTTAACTTCTCCCACCACATCAAATATCATTATTAAAATGAAAATATATCTAATAAGATCAGTTGTTTCTATACCATAGTTTGTTGCACATCAAATGGAATGTACAAAATACAAAAAGAAAAAAATAAAACTATTTTTAAAAAAAAATAAACATCTAAAAAATCTTATTGAAGACTATTCGAAAAAACAATTTGTAATAAAAAAATTTAGTACTTTAAAAATTAGCTAAATAAAAATGAGAATAGTTATGGATGTTCAAGGATTTAAGGATGAACACAACAAGTTTATTCCTAAAGAACTTGCAATGTTTGATGGACATAAAATGAGTCATTATATTTTTAAACCACCGTATTCACTACAAATGCTTCCACCAGAAACATACAAGCAAGCAGAATGGTTAATGAAATTTCATCACTGCATCAATTGGAATACAGGATATATTCCTCTTCATAATTTTTCATCTATAGTAAAAAACTTAACAGAAAAAGGAGAATTCATTTATATTAAAGGAGAAGAGAAAGCTAATTTTATTAGAAAATATTGTACTAAGCCAATAATTGAATTGGACGAACAACCTGCTTTAATTAAATCATCTCCTAAATGTTTTTATCATTCTCAATCACCTTCAATGTGTGCCCTTTCTAATGTATTCTTTATGTATAAAATTTTTTTTATGAATGAATAAATTAACAATGAATGTAATAATATTTTTTTTTTATTTATCCACATCCCCACATTACTAACAGAATATTATATTTTCCTATCTTTACATAATCAAATATTTAAACATAACAGCCGTTACACAATAATAAAACAACTATAAAAATTTAAATATTTTATTTCACACTAACTTTAATTAACCAATAAATCAATACATAAATTTATTTCTTTATTGAGTCCAATTTTTTTAAGTTCATTAAAGAATTTTAACACATTTTTAGTCTTCAAAAATTCACTACACAATTCTGCTGCTTTTTTACAACAATTTGCATGATCAACATATTTTATATATAACAATAAATCTTGACCCTCACTTTCTTCTTCAACTAAACAAGATAAATATCTGGAACATGCTTCGTTCATAATGAACCCTTCATAAAGGTCCCTCACAAAATTTTCAATTTTAGGCATTATCTTCACCACGCGATTTGATTAGTTCTTGTAATACAACAGGATCTCTAATATATTGGTTTAAATGACGAACTTCATCATGAAACCAACTTAACTTCACTAATTCACGTATAAACTGTATAATATCTTTGTTTTAAAAATAACGTTCGCACAATTTCACAGCCTCTATATGGTTTTTGGATATATCCAAATAATATTGAAACCAAGATGGACCACTATCAACTGCATAATGTTCGAACTCAAAAGCAGAACTTTTACATTTTTGATAAAATTTTTGAATTAATAAATTTAATTCACTTTCGTTAGAAGCAGAAGACATATTTCATTTTAGTATGTTTTAAGCTGGTAAAGTGTTGCTTTTATAATCAAAATTTAAAGAAGGGATACAAGGTCATGTTAACATGTATACAGGGTGATTCAAAAATCGATCAGGAAACTTAAGGGGGTGATTCTACTTGACAAAATAAGGGTAGAGCTTCATATAATTTTTTTTCAAAATGTCATTCGTTTTCGAGTTACAAGCCGTCCAAGTTCAAGTTTTTATTTTTTGTTTTTTGAATTACTCGCTTACAGGAAAACCGATTTGACTAATATTTGAAAGATAGGCTAAGTCTTCTGCGCTTCATCATTTTAGTAACAATTCACATTGATTGTTTGCCGCTAGAGGGCACTTTTCCTACATTGAAAATTGTTTTTTTGTCATAATTTTTTAGTGTTGACAGCTACAGTAGTTTTTGGCATAATTTCTGAAAGACTGATGCCAGGCCTTTAAAAAAGGTGCTCTTTATTTACATCGCTAAACCCAACGGTTTAGACGTAAATCACCCTTAAAAATTAAGTGGTAAATTTACTTCTCTCATTTCATTACCACCAGCTACCAGGTAAATAGCTATCAAAGTATACTAGAGCTGTCAGTTTAACATCAAATAAATTCGCTTTTTAAACTATTTAATTTATAATCTTAAAATAACTAATAATGGCTAATCACCAATATTCAAATATCGAATATTGTGATATCCATTTTTGTTATGGAAAAGCAAATGGTAAAGCAGAGTTGGCAAGAAGATATTATATGGAGAGTTATCCGGAAAGAAATATCCCTCATGCTCAAACATTTTCCAGTGTGCACAGGAGGCTTGCGGAATGTGGTTCCTTTAAAAGTTATAATGGAAATAGGGGAAGACCTAGAACTGCTAGAAACGTGCAACAAGAAGAAAGAGTGCTTGAAATTATTGAAGATAATCCAGGTATTAGTACTAGAAAAATTGGGAATGAAGTGCGGCTCTGTCAGGCTAGTTCATGGAGGATACTAAGAGAAGAACAACTCTACCCGTTTCATTCAAAAAAGGTGCAGGCTCTTTATGACGATGATCGGCCGAGACGGTTGGAAATGTGCAATCAGATCCTAGCTAAGTATGAACACGATAATCGATTAATTGGCGTCATATTATTCACTGACGAAGCTGGTTTCACTCGTGATGGCATAACAAATCTACACAACATCCACACATATGCTTACGAGAACCCAAACAATGTGGTAGAAACGAAACATCAGCGTAGATTTTCACTAAATGTGTGGGCAGGGATAATAGGAGATTACCTTATTGGTCCTCATTTCTTTGATGGCCCATTAACTGGTGACGTATACTTAGATTTTATCCAAAATCGTCTCCCATTGTATCTGGAAGATGTGCCATTGGAAGTAAGGGCCAACATGTGGATCCTCCAAGACGGAGCTCCGCCCCACTTTAGTATACGTGTCCGACAGTATTTGAATGCAACGTATCCTGAGCGATGGATAGGACGAAGTGGACCATTGGCATGGGCAGCGAGGTCACCAGACCTTAATCCTATGGATTTTTTCTTTTGGGGTCATTTGAAACAATTGGTGTATGATATTCCAGTAATCAACGTCGAGGATCTTCGCTTCAGGATAATCGAAAAGTGCCAAATTATTAAAGAAACATCAGGAATTTTTCATCGAGTTAGGCGACATTTTTTGAAGAGTGTTAGGAAATGTATGGAAGAAAATGGGGGACATTTTGAGAATCTTTTTTAGTTTGTTTAGTACTGTTTCATTAATTTTTATCAATTAAATGTATATCGCAATAATCCATAATATGAATATTTACTGATTAGCCATTATTAGTTATTTTAAGATTATAAATTAAATAGTTTAAAAAGCGAATTTATTTGATGTTAAACTGACAGCTCTAGTATACTTTGATAGCTATTTACCTGGTAGCTGGTGGTAATGAAATGAGAAAAGTAAATTTACCACTTAATTTTTAAGGGTGATTTACGTCTAAACCGTTGGGTTTAGCGATGTAAATAAAGAGCACCTTTTTTAAAGGCCTGGCATCAGTCTTTCAGAAATTATGCCAAAAACTACTGTAGCTGTCAACACTAAAAAATTATGACAAAAAAACAATTTTCAATGTAGGTAAAGTGCCCTCTAGCGGCAAACAATCAATGTGAATTGTTACTAAAATGATGAAGCGCAGAAGACTTAGCCTATCTTTCAAATATTAGTCAAATCGGTTTTCCTGTAAGCGAGTAATTCAAAAAACAAAAAATAAAAATTTGAACTTGGACGGCTTGTAACTCGAAAACGAATGACATTTTGAAAAAAAATTATATGAAGCTCTACCCTTATTTTGTCAAGTAGAATCACCCCCTTAAGTTTCGTGATCGATTTTTGAATCACCCTGTATATAGAGGAGGATGAAAAGTGTTGATGATACGAGGTTTTTTAATAAGTATAATGAGAGAAGAAAAGAGGAGGAGGATGAAAAGTGTTAATGATTTACTCTTCTTACTCCTCCTCCTCTTTCCTTCTCTCATATATCCACTACTTACATAACATTGATATTTTAGTTCACGTGATGAAATTAGATCACAATAAAGTTCCGTTAAATATTCCGAAGTATGAGACTTCCAGAAGTATCAATAGTTGCATAGAGAAATGCTTATCCATCTTCTGTTGTTATTGTTGAACATGTTACAGATTCGTTGTGGACATTTGATCCCCCGTCAATTGATTTATTTACGCATTCTGAGAGAGAAGAAAAACATTTTTCTCAACTTTTGATTCGCCTTTCGTACTTGCCAGTGTTCAGTACACCTAAAGCTCGAGTAAGTAGCAAAAATTGCTTTTGCTGTTTCCTTATCAATATTATGTTTTTCAGCTGTTAATGTACAAATTATAAAACTGTTAATAGAGGAAGAAGTTTCGGTTCTTTTTTCTGGGTTGGCTCGGAAATGTTTTGTGAATTTTTCGATGCTGAATATATATCTAGAAGTTGATAAAGCTGATAAAGCTGAATTTACAATCTATTCAGTCTGTTCTGTATCTAAAACCAAAAATTTAGTTTTAATCCTATAGAAACTTTCAAGAAAAATAGTTCATTTTGATTACCTCCTTATAATATCCATCCAAATTAGTTTTTGGTAAAAAATAAGCTAGCACTGTGTCAAAAATTATTTATATCGGACAGTAGGTTTTGAAAAAAATGTAATACCACGATACTAATGGAACAATTTTAAAGTCATGTTTTAATTTTGTACAAAACTTTATTACCTAGCTAAGTACTTATACTACTTACCTTTCTAAATTGTACATTGCTGCTCAGTATTCTTAGTAAAAAGTCGTGATCCGCCTTAAGCCTTTGAACTAATCCTTGAATTTCTTTTGCAGCTGTTACAAATTGCTCTACAACCCGATTTATTAGAATCTATTTTCTTAATATAAAATTGTCATGTGTAGTGTTCTTTTCTCTCAGCCATTTCCACAAAAATAATTATTTGAATAAGAACTCCTCTGAACCAGAACACAGCCAGTAATATAACAAAATGAGCACAAATTATTATCTCTTAACAATTTATAGGTAAACAAGTATGCGAGTCCTGATAAGAATTTTCTGGCAGTAAGAATTCCTAACCCCCTAAAGACAAGTTCAGACAGCAAAAAAAAAGGAAAATGCCATGATTTTTTATTTGGCGAATGAAAAAGTGAAAGGTAATAGAAAACCTACGCAGTTTACAATACAGTTATTTATGCCAAATAATAAATAAGTAGAAAAAAAGAGGTTTAGGTTTTTAATTTTAAAAATATTTTATACCTACCTATTGGGCATTGGTTATTATTGATAATAATACATTTTTGCTGAAAGATTTCCGCAAAATATTTTTTTTTCATATTTTTCTTAATAATAATAAAAATATCCAAAAAAAAAATATAAGCATATACTTACTTATAAGTTTAGTAATGTAAATATAAATATATAAATAATAAAAATATTAGGGGGGTGGTCCACCTTTGCCGTTTTGAAAAATCTTTTTTTTTGGCACATTTCGAATCTAGATGTAATCAGAAACATGACATATGAAGGATTTTATGAAATACACTTTCTTTCGTAGGTATATGGAACCTATAACATGGTCACCTTTGTCCTTTTCGAGCGCGCTTGCCGCGCGTAGTCGACCTCTCTTTCAGGTATAAATTTTATTTCGGAAGGGTATAGCGGTCGTTTGTTGACGTTTTATGAATGCGTATGAATGTATGCGTGTCGGTGTATCCGAAACTGCGAGTTGGGTATCCCTGGAGCACTGCAGTTCATCAGACGAAAATCCCCAACACTTAAGTGTTCCCCCGGCAAGGATAGTTGTTGCAAGTGGCGTTAGGCCGAAGCCAAAGAGACTTTCGCGACTTGTCAGCATGACGGCGTTCCGCACGTCCCCTCTCGTCAAATTAATGAAACTAATATACGAAAGTTTGTCATCTGAAAGTTTATTGGAAAGATGTTTGGACGCCCATACTCAAAATAACAACGAGTCTGAACAGCTGCATCTGGATGTTGGCGCCAAAACATTTGCATTCAGGCAAGCAGGTGGTTGAAACTCCAATTCATTTGCCAATCATGATATTCAGTGAGGGATTTTCATCGATTCCACAAACTATGGAAGTCTTGAGAATTACACTGGGACCTCAAACAGAGATGTGCGCAGCTCGACTCGACAAGGACCGCTCGGAGCGGAGAGTGAGCGACATGGCAAATTGAGCCCGAAGCCAACAAAGGGAAGGTGTATGTGTCAGACCAAGAACGTCTCCGTGAGGAGGAGGGAGAGCTCTACGGCCCTGGTATAGCCGATTAGATCGTAAGTTTCTCCAACCACGTTTACCACTGTCATTTATCTTTAAACGCGATTTCGTCCTGTGTGAATAAAATCAAATTGTACAGGAATATTCACAATCATATAAATCTTACAGACTAAATTAAAATAACTAAAACTAATTAGAGAAGTAAGTAAAGAACAAAATCCAAAAAAAAAACAACAAAGTACAATACAATATAAACGCGTGTTTCAGAAGACAGTAGAACAAACCATCACCACCCCACATATCATACTCTTATATTGTTTAATATTTGTGTTTTCCTTAATTTCATCTGGTAAATGATTGAACATTTTTAGACCCATAATATTAAAGTGTTTATACTTTAATTATAATTTATATGAAAGAATGTTAAAGTTCTTTACATTCCTTGAATTAAATGTGTGGACATGATCATTTTTTGGGTATTTTCGCTGCGTTAATTTTATCTTATTGTTAATTAAGGAAACTGACATTATATTCACAATCTACAGCCTGGAATTTATTTCAGTATCTAGTTAATTTTTTTAAAACATATTATCCGCTGTGTTCCATTCAAACTTCGTCTTTATTTTCTTTTGTAATATATTGTAGTTGTAATCATGTCAATATACTGTCAACAGTTATTTTCAAATAATCCCTGCAAAAATATAAAACTTTCCGTTGCTGACACTTTTAACTTTGCATCTTAACTCGTGCAGGATGTTGAGAATTCTTATAGCGTTTTCTATTTTCTTCAATATAATGGAAGTTTTTGAAAAATATTTCCGAGTTTCAGACTCGAAGCTTTCCTCGTGAAAGTTGCATATTTCTTTATTAGCCCACTGTCTGTTGCTGGCACATTTTACATCTTAACACGTACGGGCTTTTGTTTAGAACTAGTTGTCTATAACTTATGCTTCACGGTTTTTAATTTTTCGACTAGGTACAACATCATGGTGAAATATTTAGAATGAAGCACTTAATCTTCCAAGTTTTATTGTCTAATTTGTTGTTCAGACGGTAGGTGCAATTGACAAGTTCCGTTCTAAAATTCGTCGCTGGTAGAAACGTTTCCGAAAAATGTCGCTAACTTCACACAGGTGCCAAAGACTGATAAACTGTCAAACTGACAAGGCTATATACAGTTTTTTCGTAATAAAAGATGAGTTTTAAGTTTTATAAGTGTTGTGCGGTGCCTCAATGTATAAGTACTACAATTAAAACATCTGAAAAGTTATTTATTCACGTTTCACGTTCGGAAAATAATAGGAAAATGTGGGTTCAGCTAGCCCGCAGTGATCCAGCACTTGTGCCTACACAATCTAAAATGTATTTTGTGAAGATCATTTTGATGCAAGTTCTGATAATATTCATTTATTTTTCTTATATTAGATGTTATTATTTTTCAAGCAGTAAGCAAATTTAGAAGAAATTCCGCTAAAATTACTTAAAATTAAAATTACTTAAAATAATATTAACCTAAAAATACAGTCTCTGACAGCGATGATGTTTGACCATAGTGACGTCATTCACTTTGATTGGTGTTCATTGTCACGTGACTTAAAGGAGATTTAATTACATTTTAATTATTAAATACAAATTAAATTCTTTAAAAATAAAGAAAAGTATTGTTTTTACGATTGCTATTATGGAAACTACCGTTTCGCGGCAAAATTATATTTTTATTTGAATACAGTCAACATCCCTATTATAGATGACTTGAATGCAACTGAAAGAATGAAGAAAAGACAGGTACAAAGTTTTCATAATACTAATTTCAACAGATACATAACCGATCTAACATTTTTAATGACGCATAATCAAGACTCTACCACAGGTCTTTTACTATACTCGGAAAATCTCGAAAACAAAATATTGTAAATGTGGAACTGACACCAGATTTAGGTTTGGAATTAAAATTTCAATAGACTTGCAAGCAAAAGCCAAACAAAACAGTTTTCTAAAATTAATTTAAATAAAACCAACAGCAGCAGCTAAAAAATATAAATATAAAAGACTGCTCGAAACCCATTAACTTATAATTTACCATCATTTGCATTTTCATTCTAAAATTTAAATAGATATACCAATTTTCCACTTATTTTCAATGCCCAATCTATTTCTTAAATCGGAGTGCACAAAACCAAATGTACTAAACACATGGTCCACCGCCACTGAAGAAGCAACTGCACACAGGAACTGCTTTATTACTGGTAACTTTTTTGCAATTTTAGGCTCGTCGTTTTGTGAGGTCCACCACTGAATCACATTTATGTTTTTTGTTACTTCCTCCAGAAACATTATTTTCTTAAAGAGACTGGAGCGTGCCTTCAATTTTAATGCTAGTGTTAATAATCCCGTATCTTCAAATAAGTTACGAATAGTTTCTAAAGCCAGATTTATTTCTTCTGAAAATAATTTATTCTTTTAAGTTATAAAATGATACGGTGTTAATACTTGGTCGTATCGACGATGAAATACTTGTTTTTTTTAGAGAAAGCTGTAGCTCTTTTTCGAAGATATGCTGTAAGTGTTTCCACTGTTATACATCATCTGAAACAGTTGCATTTTTCTTTGCAAAATTTTCAGGGCCACTGCTATAGGTTTCAAAATATTTAGATAGTCTTCTACTGATTTTTTAAATCCAATTTCCTTTGACTATATGGCGGAATCAATATCTTTTTTGTTTTATATTTGGTACTTTGAACAATGGGTTCTTTAATGTTTTTTATTTCTAAGTTCTTGCACAGCAAACTCAAAAGATGTGCCGAGCAACCATATTTCTTCAATACTTTTTCTCATGCCAGCCATGTTCGCCGCATTACCTGTCGCGAAAGATTTTACCCAACATTGATATTTTAGTTCACATGAAAAAATTAGATCTCAAAAAAGTTCCGTTAAATATTGGAAAGTATGGGACTTTTCAGAGGTATCAGTGGTTTCATAGAGAAATGCTCGTCCATCTTCTCTAGTTATATTTGAACATATTACAGGTTCGTTGTGGATATTTGACCAGCCGTCAAATTTTTCTTTTTCTACTTCATAAACTTCATTCAAGAGAGTAGTTGCTACAGATATCCTGGACGGGGGTGTATAACCAGGCCTCAACTTTTGAATCGCCTTTCGTACTTGTCAGTTTTCAATACACCTGAAGCTCGAGTTAGCGACAAAAATTGGTTTTGCCATTTTCTTATCAATATTATGTTTTTCAGCTGTTGATGTACGAGTTACAAAACTGCTAATAGAAGAACAAGTTTCGAATCTTTTCTTTTTTTGGGTCGGCTCAGAAATGTTTGGTGCAGATTTTTCGATGCTGGATATAAAGCTAGAAGTTGACAAAGTTGATGAAGCCGAATTTGCATTTTTTTAAGTCTGTTGTACTCTGTTATGTATCTAAAAACCAAAAACTTTGTTCTAATTTCATAGAAACTTTCAGGAAAAATAGTTCATTTTGATTACCCGCCGTATAAAATCCTAAAAAGACTTGGTAAAAATAATAGCACTATTATTAATTTAGTTATTAATGAATAAGCTAGCATTGTGCCAAAAATCATTTACATCGGATAGTAGGTTTTGAAAAAAAAATTCTACTAAGATAACGAGACAATTTTAAAGACGTGTGTTAATTTTGTACAAAATTTTGTTACTTAGCTAAGTATTTATACTACTTACCTGCATAAATTGCACCTTGCTGCCCAGTAGTCTTAGTAAGAAACTCGTGATGTGCCTTAAGCCTTCAGACTAATCCTTGAATTTCTTTTACGAATTGCTCTACAACCAGATTTATTGGGATCTATTTTCTTAAGTAAAATTGCCATATGTAGTGTTTTTCCTCCTAGCCATCATTTCAACCAAAATAATTATTTTAATAAAAACTACACCAACTCTACTGAACCAGAATACAATCAGTAATATAAAAAAAACGAACACGAATTATTTCCCCTTAACAATTTATAGACAAACAAGTAAGTGAGCCCTGACAAGAATTTCTGGCAGTAAGAGCCGCTAAATCGCTAAAGACAAGTTCTGTCAAAGCAAAAATAAAAAAGGAAAATATGCCTTGATTTTTTCTTTGGCCAATGAAAAAGTGGAGAGTAATAGAGAACTTATGCATTTACAATACAGTTATTTATGCTAAATAGTAAACAAAAGGTAGTTTAGGTTTTTAATTATAAAAATATTTTATACCGACCTATTGGGCAATGGTTATTATTGATCATAAATTAAATTTTTGCTGAAGGATATCCGTTAAAATTAAAATTTATAAAAATATGCACGTAAAATATAAGTTTCATTATTTTTTTAATTAAAGAAGTTTTAAAAATTCAAAATTAACCCAACTCTGAATGTGTCATGATTATTTGATTAATTGCAATCCTGGTACAAAAACAGAAATCGATAAATTTAATAAAAATATATAGTATTTGATAAGACAATTTAACATCCATAATAAAATGGCAAAAATCAATCAATAAAAAATGGCAAAAATTACTGGAATGAAATTAAAAAATTGCCTAAATATAGGAATATCAATAATCCTATAGAGACATTAAAAAAGGGTGAAAAAAAAATTACTCAAGCAATTAAAGGAAAAATCAGATTTGTTTGCGACACACTTTAAAAAGGGATATCAACAAAGCAACGATTCCAACTTTAACCGGAACCACTTTCTTACAGTGGAAAATTGGTTTCAACAATACTTCTCCATAGCCCCACCATCTGATATTACCATTGAAGAGCAAGAATATTTTACTGTCATAAACAGAGGTCAAAGTGCTTCCCCCTTATAGAAAAACCTCTTAAGACAATTGCAACCAAATATCCATCGATACATATTAAAAATATATCACTTTTACTCTAAATACTGCTATATTTCTCCTGAGTGGGAAAAAAGGAAAATAATAATTCCTAAACCAAATACAAATTACTCAAAGACAGTTAATTACAGACCAATAACCCGGCTGTCTGTTTTAGGAAAAAATCTTGAATACATAATAAAAGACAAATTAGTACAAATTGGACATAAAATACCGAGATACCAGTTTAGTTTTAAAAATAAGAATTCTGCCACCCATCCATTATTTTAGCAAGTCATATTAAAACAAGTTAAACAAAAATCTTCAGCTCTATTCATGGTCATTAACAAGGCCTTTGACAGTCTGTGGTACCAGGTTTTATTATACAAACTAGTAGTATAGAGGGCGGGGTTCTGTGACACCCGGATGGCATCTGTCCCTTTTCAGCCCTTTACCATCCGAAAAAGTGCTGAAACCCTCCTGAAACCCAAGCCAAAAAGGCCTTATTGCCAAAGAACGTGACGTAATAGCCTAAGAAGTGCCTGAAATCCTTCTGAAACCCTTGCCAAAAAGGCCTTATTGCCGAAGAAGTCCTGAAAAAACCCTATCCAAAAAGGCCTTATTGCCAAAGAAATGTTCTAGTAGCTTAAGAAGGACCAAAAGAGTCCTTAGCCAAAAAGGCCTTATTGCCGAAGAAGTATCGACAATGACGTCATTAACCAGAGGCTGTTGAAATGACCTTGAATCGTTGTTTTGGAAATTGGTCGCTAAAATTAAATCAGAGTGGAATATCAGGCTAAAATAAAATAAATTTTGTACAAGAACAAGATTAGATCTAATATATGCGTGTGTGAGAGAGAGATAGGAGTTTAAATAGCATTATATTTATTTCATTCGTATATATCTATTTTATATGTATGAGAGAGAGAAACAAAAGTTCAAATAAGATATTGTGTATATATTTTTCTCAATCGTATATGCTTGCAAATAGATCTATTAAATGTATATTTGAGAGAGATAGAAGCTCAAGTAGGATATGTGTATATATTTATCTCCCTCATATATATCTATTGTATGTGTGCGAGAGAAAGATAAAAGTTTAAATAGGCTATTGTGTATTGTATTTTTCTCACTCGTATACGCTTGCAAGCAGATTTATTTAATGTATATATGAGGAAGATAGAAGTTCAAATAAAATGTGTGTATATATATTTATCTCACTCGTATATACTTATAACAAAAGATGTAAATATATAGAAATGTTTTACGTCAGTCAAGAACTTAAAATTTAAATTTTTCAACTAATAATAATAATAACAAACCGAAAATAGTTAGAAATTGATATTCTTTGAACATTTATACTGTTTTTTTCCTTTTCTACCTGTCTAGATAATTAAAAAAAAATAGATCTAATACATGTAATAGATGTTTTAGTAATAGTAATATTTAAAGATATATGAATGTATATTTCATTGGCCAAGAATTTAATTTAATTTGATTTACCACTACTGCTATTTTTCAAAATATTAACTTATATCTGTTTTTCGTGAGCAAAAGGTCCTTATAAGGGTGGTTTCTTTGTGGTAAGCGGATGATTACTAATGATCAAAAAGACTTTACGAGGGAGTATTTTTGCAGTCAAAACGGTCTTGCAGTAGTACTTTTTGCGGCAAGGGGGTTGTTTTTGCAGTAGCAAAAAGGCCTTATAGGGGATGTTTTTCATTATCCTCCTCGGGGGGATCACAAATAAATCTAATACATATAATAGATAGTTAAATATGTTAGTAATATTATATTTGTGGTTAAAAGTGTCACAAAGGCCGTATACATTGTAATTAAAAATGACGTGTTCGTGTGAAAGATCGTTATCTGCTGGGATGCCAAAGGCACTTTTGCCGCTATGTGCGCATATTTTTCTCTTCTAGTTTGGCCAAAAAACGAGTTTTGGTCATCTGCGCAGGTGCCAAAAGGGCACATTCGTTTTTTTGTTAAATTTGGGGTTGGTGAACACGATTTGAGGGATATTTTTCGTCTAAAACGAAATCTAAGGCCCCATTTTACACTTATTAAGTGATTTTGAGTATATATTTCGCTTTTTCTTATCTACTTATACTTATATTAAAATATACATACATTTTGCATTAATCAATCAAGAATTTAGTTTGTTTTGATTTAACTAATAATAATAGTACCAAAAACAAATTAAGAGGTCAAGTATTTGGAGTAAAAGATAGGTCAGTGTCGCAGATAAGAGTTAGTAATATTTATCATGTTAAATTTTCGATAAATTAATACTGTTGGAATATATATAATTATTCTGATAAATGAAAAAAAAACATACAGGAGTATGTTGTTGTATTTTTGCTAAAAGTTTCAGGGTTTATTTTTTTATTGAATAACTTGATAAATAATTATTAATTTTTGCTTTGTGCGTGGAATACTATTTTTTAAATGAACTGTTTGCAAGGTAAATATTTTATGTATTGTAAACATTTAAAGGTATTCCCATTGGTCTTATTTTGCAATTGGCAAATGCAAAAGTTTCAAACTGATAAAAAAACTTCTTCAACCCTATTCAAAATGACCTTATTGCTGAAGAAGGTGTTGTTGTAATAGCCTAAGAAGTGCTAAGAAATACTCTATCTAAAAGGATATTATTGCCGAAGAAGAAGAATCGACAATGATGTCGTCTACCAGAGGCTGTTGAAGTGGCCTTGAATCGTAAGAAAATAATATTGTTTCCGAAAGTAATAGGTAAAATTAAATATAAGTGGAATATTGGGTAAATTAAAACAAATTTTATAGACTTATTTACAAATGTTTATTTGAAAAGTTTATTTTATTTAAAAAAAAATTATAATTCCAAATATATATTTGTATTAACTACAATACTAACATTTTGGTTTCCTATAAGGGCAGCAACTCTCTTTGACAAAACATCAAACCATTTATGATGTTCTTTGGTCACTTTTTTATTAGGACAGGATAGGTATTCTCTTATAAACACACTAATCCTGTTTCCAACCGGATCAAACTTATTTACAATCAATCAGATCAAACTTGTTCAAAGCAAATCAAAAGCTGATCAAAAGCTAACTTAGAGAATTTCCTCTAGAATGGAAAAAGTTAGGAAATTCAATTTTTCACATGCATTTCTGAGGGAAATTGAATACACGATTGTTGTTGTATGTAGAAAACAGTTGAAAGTGAAAAAAAGCAGAATTAACGCAATCTTTTATATTTATACGAAAGTCTATATTTTGGCTAAAGATGTCAGGGAAACTTTATGTCTACAAATGCGTAAGAATTCCTGTAAACTTTTAATGATTGATGAAGCACAAAAAATCCAAAAAACGAAAATCGTAACTATTTATATTCTTATCTAAAAGTTTTAAAATAAAACTGAACTTGCTAATTCAAATTTTTGCTTGTTTTTTGTCCAAAACTAACCTTTTTTTTAATCTTTCATGGCGTAGAATTTGTCATGGAATTCTGATAGGTTTAATTTGTCTTTTAATATATTGTGTTTTTTTTTACAGCTAACTTTAATACTTTAAAATGTTGTTATTGAAAATAAACTTTTTTCTGGTTCCAGCTATTTTATTAGGTTCCCTTTATTGGTAGTATAATTTTTTTCCAAATCAAAGGATATAAATATAGTTAATCATTGTAGAGCGAAGATTTGTGGAACGTAAGAACAATGGGAAAACTTATCATGATTTAGTGATTGCATTGCAAGAGTACGAAGGTACAATCTTACTAGTCGTACCCAATAATTTAAGTTAAACCCTGCGCTTGAAGATACTGAAATTGTTGTTTGGTTGGTTGATTGGGTGAAAGATGTCATGAATTAAGTTATTCAAAAGTTGTGCAAGAATTAGGACCTAAGGACCAGATTGGTTTTAGTTTTTGTTTAAAAATTTTAACCGACGAGAAGGTTGGATTCGTTTTCAGACCTGCGGAATAAGTAAACTTTGAAGATGTGTGGAATGTTGCCATCAGCGTCTATCATTTTATAAATCTTTTTGCTAGCTGCTTGCTTGTTCACTTTCTTTTATTTTATTATTAATTCTAGCGGGGGATTGAACCAGCTGCCTTTAGGTTGGAAGACAAAGTTTATAACACAACATACCTTTTTCTTTGTTTTACGGTGCCAGTGTTTACTTATAAATCTTAACCAGTATAGTCTTACATATAGTTATTCTGATAAATTAAATATATATACAAGAGTGTAATGTTTAATTTTCCTTAGCTGATATATGCTACTCTGATAGATAGATATTGTTTAATTAAACCTACTCTGGTTTACGTGTATATACATGGATAAACTTGTTTACAATTGTTTTTGCAATGTGTATGAACATAGGGATTCAAATATGTCATTCGATAACTTGTTGTTACTGGAGGAAACCTTATGGATTTTTAACTATTTCTTTAAAGGTTATTATCTGAATAAGTAAGAAAAAAGAAAAAACCAGTTTACCTATTGAGAACACTGATAAGTTCAAAAAACAAAATTCCTACAAAAAACAAAGAGTTTTTATATCCTCTTCAAAATTTGTATCTTTAATAACTGACTGATTAAACCTGTTTACAAACAGATCACACCTGTTCCAAACAGATCAAAAGCTCTTTAAAGCTGATCAAAAGCTGATTAAAAGCTGTTTATAGGCCGTTTAAAAGCTGATTAAAAGCTGTTTAGAAGCTGTTTATAAGCTGTTTAAAAGCTGATCAAAACCTGTTGACAAAGCAGATTAAAAGTATGAAATCTAGTGAAAAAGAACCGAAAAAAAAATTAATTCGTAAACGAAAAAACGTTAAAAATAAACTGAACCTATTAAAACTTGGTGAGATTGTACAGGAACAAGTATTTTTACCAATTATCAAACGTTTTACAAAATATTCAAAGTGAATTAAGGATTAAAAGCAGATCAAAAGCTGAACAAGAGATGTTCCAGAAAGATATGAAGTTTAGAGAAAAAGAACTGAAAAAGTTTGATTATAGGTAAGTGACGTAGTTTAAAAAATTTTAAACTTAGTCTTAGAAATATTAGGTTTACATTGCAACTGTGTGAATTAACCGTATGTTTTGACCTCCACACTGTTGACTGTTGACTGTTACCAAATAGCTGATGTTAAATGTCTTGTGAACAATTATATGAACAACGCATACGTGAAATTTCAAAAAATATACACATACTTGGTTTGACTGATGAACTATCTTAAGTCTCGTTACAGGAATCGTAGAGGAAAAGGAAAAATTTTGATTCTTCTGGAATATACTAACAAAAGGGATTGTATCTTTAACCGACTAGTACGTAACTGTCTCCAATATAATTATAGATTCACACAAAAAAAATAAAGCTAGACATCTACTGTATTGAAAAATGTTAACATTTAAAGGGACTCCGGTCAGTCTTATTTTACAATTGGTCAATGCAAAGGTCCAAACTGATAAGACTGAATATATAGTAATAAAAATAGAATTATTATAATTAACAGTAAATAGATCCAATGCATTTTACACCACTTATAAGATAAGATCTTAACAAGATGTTAAGTGAGAACTGATCCCTTAAGTTACACCCCATTTTCGATTTTTTTTATGGATAAAAAAGCGAAAATTTTAAATGCACAAACTCTTAAAACATCAATTTATAGGATCCTTTTTTTTTGTTATTATATTTAAAATATTACAGTTATAATTATATAATTTAAATCAGAGCAGCTTTATTGCATTTTCAGTTGTTATAACCGTAAGTTTCTGAGCTGCTTTCAGGTAAAAATTTTCTCTCAGTCAAATTTGGTTTATATCATTTGATTTCTGTATAAGTTGTTGTCATGTATTCGTTCGTCCGATGAATACTCTTGGAAACAATCGGTATTGGATTGGACTTTTGAAGAACCATAATCTTTATGGTATCAAAATGAATAAGTTTTGCTGCTACGTAAATCTGCTCAATTAACTTCCATTAGAATTTGGAAAAATAAGCAATTAAGAATATTATAGAAAAAGAAAATATTTATCAAAAATGTGGTAATTATTTTGATAAAAAGATAAAATTAGGTTTAATTGGACAAGATTGTCTGCAAAATTTAGTGCTTTTTATTGTTTTATTAACGGTAAAAATGTCTAAGAAATATTATTATTTAAAATAAATAAGGAAAGACAAATTTGGCATTTATTTTTCGAGTAATAATAACAGTAATAAAATTTAATTTTCTAATCTCAAACCGAAAAGAAGCCGTTTTGTTGTAGTAAAGGAGCAAAAGGAAGCAAAATAGCCATCCTTACTACGAAAAAAATACCCACCGGCGGCGGGTATTTTTTTCGTGGTAAGGGAAGCCATTTTGCTGTATTAAAAAGACCTAGTGGAAGGGTTTTTCATTCTCAGGAGATATTCAGCTATAAAGTAATCGGTTTACTGGCTGTATTTCTCGAAAAATAAATGCCAAATTTGTCTTTCCTTATTTATTTTAAATAATAATATTTCTTAGACATTTTTACCGTTAATAAAACAATAAAAAGCACTAGATTTTGCAGACAATCTTGTCCAATTAAATCTAATTTTATCTTTTTATCAAAATAATTACCACATTTTTGATAAATATTTTCTTTTTCTATAATATTCTTAATTGCTTATTTTTCCAAATTCTAATGGAAGTTAATTGAGCAGATTTACGTAGCAGCAAAACTTATTCATTTTGATACCATAAAGATTATGGTTCTTCAAAAGTCCAATCCAATACCGATTGTTTCCAAGAGTATTCACCGGACGAACGAATACATGACAACAACTTATACAGAAATCAAATGATATAAACCAAATTTGACTGAGAAAATTTTTACCTGAAAGCAGCTCAGAAACTTACGGTTATAACAACTGAAAATGCAATAAAGCTGCTCTGATTTAAATTATATAATTATAACTGTAATATTTTAAATATAATAACAAAAAAAAAGGATCCTATAAATTGATGTTTTAAGAGTTTGTGCATTTAAAATTTTCGCTTTTTTATCCATAAAAAAAAATCGAAAATGGGGTGTAACTTAAGGGATCAGTTCTCACTTAACATCTTGTTAAGATCTTATCTTATAAGTGGTGTAAAATGCATTGGATCTATTTACTGTTAATTATAATAATTCTATTTTTATTACTATATATTCAGTCTTATCAGTTTGGACCTTTGCATTGACCAATTGTAAAATAAGACTGACCGGAGTCCCTTTAAATGTTAACATTTTTCAATACAGTAGATGTCTAGCTTTATTTTTTTTGTGTGAATCTATAATTATATTGGAGACAGTTACGTACTAGTCGGTTAAAGATACAATCCCTTTTGTTAGTATATTCCAGAAGAATCAAAATTTTTCCTTTTCCTCTACGATTCCTGTAACGAGACTTAAGATAGTTCATCAGTCAAACCAAGTATGTGTATATTTTTTGAAATTTCACGTATGCGTTGTTCATATAATTGTTCACAAGACATTTAACATCAGCTATTTGGTAACAGTCAACAGTCAACAGTGTGGAGGTCAAAACATACGGTTAATTCACACAGTTGCAATGTAAACCTAATATTTCTAAGACTAAGTTTAAAATTTTTTAAACTACGTCACTTACCTATAATCAAACTTTTTCAGTTCTTTTTCTCTAAACTTCATATCTTTCTGGAACATCTCTTGTTCAGCTTTTGATCTGCTTTTAATCCTTAATTCACTTTGAATATTTTGTAAAACGTTTGATAATTGGTAAAAATACTTGTTCCTGTACAATCTCACCAAGTTTTAATAGGTTCAGTTTATTTTTAACGTTTTTTCGTTTACGAATTAATTTTTTTTTCGGTTCTTTTTCACTAGATTTCATACTTTTAATCTGCTTTGTCAACAGGTTTTGATCAGCTTTTAAACAGCTTATAAACAGCTTCTAAACAGCTTTTAATCAGCTTTTAAACGGCCTATAAACAGCTTTTAATCAGCTTTTGATCAGCTTTAAAGAGCTTTTGATCTGTTTGGAACAGGTGTGATCTGTTTGTAAACAGGTTTAATCAGTAAGTTATTAAAGATACAAATTTTGAAGAGGATATAAAAACTCTTTGTTTTTTGTAGGAATTTTGTTTTTTGAACTTATCAGTGTTCTCAATAGGTAAACTGGTTTTTTCTTTTTTCTTACTTATTCAGATAATAACCTTTAAAGAAATAGTTAAAAATCCATAAGGTTTCCTCCAGTAACAACAAGTTATCGAATGACATATTTGAATCCCTATGTTCATACACATTGCAAAAACAATTGTAAACAAGTTTATCCATGTATATACACGTAAACCAGAGTAGGTTTAATTAAACAATATCTATCTATCAGAGTAGCATATATCAGCTAAGGAAAATTAAACATTACACTCTTGTATATATATTTAATTTATCAGAATAACTATATGTAAGACTATACTGGTTAAGATTTATAAGTAAACACTGACACCGTAAAACAAAAAAAAGGTATGTTGTGTTATAAACTTTGTCTTCCAACCTAAAGGTAGCTGGTTCAATCCCCCGCTAGAATTAATAATAAAATAAAAGAAAGTGAACAAGCAAGCAGCTAGCAAAAAGATTTATAAAATGATAGACGCTGATGGCAACATTCCACACATCTTCAAAGTTTACTTATTCCGCAGGTCTGAAAACGAATCCAACCTTCTCGTCGGTTAAAATTTTTAAACAAAAACTAAAACCAATCTGGTCCTTAGGTCCTAATTCTTGCACGACTTTTGAATAACTTAATTCATGACATCTTTCACCCAATCAACCAACCAAACAACAATTTCAGTATCTTCAAGCGCAGGGTTTAACTTAAATTATTGGGTACGACCAGTAAGATTGTACCTTCGTACTCTTGCAATGCAATCACTAAATCATGATAAGTTTTCCCATTGTTCTTACGTTCCACAAATCTTCGCTCTACAATGATTAACTATATTTATATCCTTTGATTTGGAAAAAAATTATACTACCAATAAAGGGAACCTAATAAAATAGCTGGAACCAGAAAAAAGTTTATTTTCAATAACAACATTTTAAAGTATTAAAGTTAGCTGTAAAAAAAAGCACAATACATTAAAAGACAAATTAAACCTATCAGAATTCCCTGACAAATTCTACGCCATGAAAGATTAAAAAAAAGGTTAGTTTTGGACAAAAAACAAGCAAAAATTTGAATTAGCAGGTTCAGTTTTATTTTAAAACTTTTAGATAAGAATATAAATAGTTACGATTTTCGTTTTTTGGATTTTTTGTGCTTCATCAATCATTAAAAGTTTACAGGAATTCTTACGCATTTGTAGACATAAAGTTTCCCTGACATCTTTAGCCAAAATATAGACTTTCGTATAAATATAAAAGATTGCGTTAATTCTGCTTTTTTTCACTTTCAACTGTTTTCTACATACAACAACAACAATCGTGTATTCAATTTCCCTCAGAAATGCATGTGAAAAATTGAATTTCCTAACTTTTTCCATTCTAGAGGAAATTCTCTAAGTTAGCTTTTGATCAGCTTTTGATTTGCTTTGAACAAGTTTGATCTGATTGATTGTAAATAAGTTTGATCCGGTTGGAAACAGGATTAGTGTGTTTATAAGAGAATACCTATCCTATCCTAATAAACCAGTGACCAAAGAACATCATAAATGGTTTGATGTTTTGTCCAAGAGAGTTGCTGCCCTTATAGGAAACCAAAATGTTAGTATCGTCTGCGTAGTTTGTTAATTTGCATTTTTTTCGCTCACATAATTCATTTGGATTATTTACATGTATTACGAATAATATAGGTCCAATTACACTGTCCTAGGATGATGATGAAAGTGGTTTATTTCTTTATCGCTAAACTAGCTTTTCTCTCACGAATTTTTACATCTAGCTCGTCCAAGAAGTTTGCAATAATATTCTCCTGTTATTGTTCTGTCAGTTGGGCGGTAGTCGATAGACAAAATTCATTTGACATCTTCAAAGATGATTAAGTCACAAATATATATAATACTGTATATGAGATTCATCAAAAGACCTATTCCAAGCAGATTTAGTTGAAACGATTTCCCCTATGCCAAAATAAGCAGTGATTACAAATAAATTATTATTGTTATTAATTGTTTCTCAAAGTTTGTATGGGCATTCCCGTTAAAAAAAAAATAACAAATCAGCTGTGGAAGTCTACAAAAATATGGAAAAATTTTCCAAAATACAAACTTCGCACAACATTCAGACGGACTTGGGTGGAGAATTATTAAATAAAGAATTTGAGAAACTCGGAAAACATATAATGTTAACCACTACAGTGTATTAAGTGGAGTAAGTTAATAGGACTTTAAATAAACTGTATGTTAAAGGAATTTAATATGCAGAAAAAACATAAGTAGATTCACTTGCTACCTAAAATTATTTATAAACGTGCACAGAATACCGAACAACTAAAATGAAGCCAACAGAAGTAGCTAATTAAAAAAAAGACCAATTTTTACTTCAAACTGTCTACAACAAAATAAAAATAAGCGATTTAAACGTTAAACTTAAAGTTGGTGACTCTGTACGTATTTCTAAATGCAGAGGTATATTCGATAAAAAAATACAATCCAAATTGGTTTCCTGATGTATTTATTGTATGCAAATTTCAACTAACAATTCCAACCACTTATCTCTTGAAGGACATGAAAAATGAAAACATACTTGGAGCATTCTACAAAGAGCCGTTAGAAAGGCAAAAATCATGATGAATACATATATTTGGTTGATTGGGAAAATTGTAAAAGGACATAAGGTCTTGATAAAGAATACAATCCAAATTGGTCTCCTGAGGTAATTATTATTATCCGCAAAGTTCAACTAACAAATCCAACCTCTTATCTCTTGAAGGATATGTAAAAAATCAAACGTACTTTGGTCGTTCTATAAAGAGCAGCTACTAATAGCCGACAACCCTATTTGGTTGGGAAAATTCTAAAAAGACATAAACATCGAGTATTTCTTAAATGGTTTGGCTTCACCGATAAATACAACAGTAAGATTGATAAGACAAACATTATATATAAACTCTTTATTCATAATACATTTTTAGTACTTTAGTAATCGCTCTACAGTAAATATGTTTTTAGCATATTTTTAACTTATAGTTTTACCATTTCGTTGTGTTATTTCTGTTGAAAATCACATCTTAGACAAAAGCAATGAAGCTAACTACTGTGAATAGTTGCAAAATGATTATAACATCCTATATAATACAAGTCTAAACCTTTATCTACTATGTACAAAAGAACCAGACAACTATATGAATTTATATGAAACCGAATCGAATCTCAACGAATTATTATAAAAAAATTTTAAAGAGTGTGAAAACAAAGAAACTAATCTATCATCTTCCATCAATTACACCAATATCTTTAACTTTTCAAGAAAAAAACGTTGAAATGGAATCGTTTTTTTTTCTTGAAAGAAAGGAAAATGACATGTGGGAAACCAAAAAAACTACAGCCTACACCCTACTTGGAAAAACCAAACAAGAATTGACAAATGCAAAAAATGTCATCAATAATTTTCTACTTGACCTTAGTAAATTAAATCAATCATTGGATCAATGTAATGACAATTTTGTGCAAAGCGTAAAGCATCAGAATAAGCTTTTTGACAATCTGAATGCATACTTGAAAAGAGAAGAATTACTTCAAGATCAGAAGAACCGATATGTTGTTAAACTAACTTCTTGTAGAAAACGTAACAATAAGAAGCACAAAACAGTATTGTAGTTAATTCAAATATATATTTAGAATTATAATTTTTTTTAAATAAAATAAACTTTTCAAATAAACATTTGTAAATAAGTCTATAAAATTTGTTTTAATTTACCCAATATTCCACTTATATTTAATTTTACCTATAACTTTCGGAAACAATATTATTTTCTTACGATTCAAGGCCACTTCAACAGCCTCTGGTAGACGACATCATTGTTGATTCTTCTTCTTCGGCAATAAGATCCTTTTCGATAGAGTATTTCTTAGCACTTCTTAGGCTATTACAACAACACCTTCTTCAGCAATAAGGTCATTTTGAATAGGGTTGAAGCAGTTTTTTTTATCAGTTTGAAACTTTTGCATTTTCCAATTGCAAAATAAGACCAGTGGGAATACCTTTAAATGTTTACAATACATAAAATATTTACCTTGCAAACAGTTCATTTAAAAAAAAGTATTCCACGCACAAAGCAAAAATTAATAATTATTTATCAAGTTATTCAATAAAAAAATAAACCCTGAAACTTTTAGCAAAAATACAACAACACACTCCTGTATATGTTTTTTTTTTATTTATCAGAATAATTATATATATTCCAACAGTATTAATTTATCGAAAATTTAACATGATAAATATTACTAACTCTTATCTGCGACACTGACCTATCTTTTACTCCAAATACTTGACCTCTTAATTTGTTTTTGGTATTATTATTATTAGTTAAATCAAAACAAACTAAATTTTTGATTGATTAATGCAAAATGTATGTATATTTTAATATAAGTATAAGTAGATAAGAAAAAGTGAAATATATACTCAAAATCACTTAATAAGTGTAAAATGGGGCCTTAGATTTCGTTTTAGACGAAAAATATCCCTCAAATCGTGTTCACCAACCCCAAATTTAACAAAAAAACGAATGTGCCCTTTTGGCACCTGCGCAGATGACCAAAACTAGTTTTTTGGCCAAACTAGAAGAGAAAAATATGCGCACATAGCGGCAAAAGTGCCTTTGGCATCCCGGCAGATAACGATCTTTCACACGAACACGTCATTTTTAATTACAATGTATACTGCCTTTTTGACACTTTTAACCACAAATATAATATTACTAACATATTTAACTATCTATTATATGTATTAGATCTATTTGTGATCCCCCCGAGGAGGATAATGAAAAACATTCCCTATAAGGCCTTTTTGCTACTGCAAAAACAACCCCCTTGCCGCAAAAAGTACTACTGCAAGACCGTTTTGACTGCAAAAATACTCCCTCGTAAAGTCTTTTTGATCATTAGTAATCATCCGCTTACCACAAAAAAACCACCGTTATAAGGACCTTTTGCTCACGAAAAACAGATATAAAGTTAATATTTTGAAAAATAGTAGTAGTGGTAAATCAAATTAAATTAAATTCTTGGCCAATGAAATATACATTCATATATCTTTAAATATTACTATTACTAAAACATCTATTGCATGTATTAGATCTATTTTTTTTTAAATTATCTAGACAGGTAGAAAAGGAAAAAAACAGTATAAATGTTCAAAGAATATCAATTTCTAACTATTTTCGGTTTGTTATTATTATTATTAGTTGAAAAATTTAAATTTTAAGTTCTTGACTGACTGACGTAAAACATTCCTATATATTTACATCTTTTGTTATAAGTATATACGAGTGAGATAAATATATATATACACACATTTTATTTGAACTTCTATCTTCCTCATATATATATTAAATAAATCTACTTGCAAGCGTATACGAGTGAGAAAAATACAATAAACAATAGCCTATTTAAACTTTTATCTCTCTCTCGCACACATACAATAGATATATATGAGGGAGATAAATATATACACATATCCTACTTGAGCTTCTATCTCTCTCAAATATACATTTAATAGATCTATTTGCAAGCATATACGATTGAGAAAAATATATACACAATATCTTATTTGAACTTTTGTTTCTCTCTCTCATACATATAAAATAGATATATACGAATGAAATAAATATAATATACATGCTATTTAAACTCCTATCTCTCTCTCACACACGCATATATTAGATCTAATCTTGTTCTTGTATAAAATTTATTTTATTTTAGCCTGATATTCCACTCTGATTTAATTTTAGCGATCAATTTCCAAAACAACGATTCAAGGTCATTTCAACAGCCTCTGGTTAATGACGTCATTGTCGATACTTCTTCGGCAATAAGGCCTTTTTGGCTAAGGACTCTTTTGGTCCTTCTTAAGCTACTAGGACACTTCTTTGGCAATAAGGCCTTTTTGGATAGAGTTTTTTCAGGACTTCTTCGGCAATAAGGCCTTTTTGGCAAGGGTTTCAGAAGGATTTCAGGCACTTCTTAGGCTATTACGTCACGTTCTTTGGCAATAAGGCCTTTTTGGCTTGGGTTTCAGGAGGGTTTCAGCACTTCTTCGGATGGTAAAGGGCTGAAAAGGGACAGATGCCATCCGGGTGTCACAGAACCCCGCCCTCTATACTACTCAAACTATACGGAGCAGACTGCCCAACAAAATTTTTTTTTGCATATTTTTTTTGTTTTCCCTTCAATCAAATTTTATATATCTTGTAAATTTGAATTAACAAGGACGAAAGGACTTGGGTGGAAAGTCCCTTAAGTTATTAAATAAGTAAGTAGTACAAGTTTTTCTCAATTTATTTGCTAAAATTTATTCAAAAATAGTTTATACATACACTAGTGATTGGGGCACTTGGGAGTGGAAAAATTTTGCCTACCGTGGGAAATATTAACCGTGAGAACCAGCTACTCTTGTAGCATGGGAACTTTTCTAGGTTGTGAAAGAATTTGGTTTAACGTGAAAATTTTTTCTAGGTCGTGGCAGATTTTTGTTCGGCGTTGGAATGTTTTTTTTAGATCATGGAAATGTGGTCTACTTCGTTACATTATAATTTCGTTCGCATGACGTAATATCTTTTTTACTTTATTAATTCTAACGAAATTCGAACTAGAAACCTTCGTGTTGGGGTGATTATTATTTTATTTCTAACACTCTTTATTATCATCAAGTTTACAGTTAGTATGTATGATTACAATACATATATATATATATATATATATATATATATATATATATATATATATATATATATATATATATATAACTTAAGTATATATACATGGCATAGTTTCTATTGGTAGATGGTAACAATTACTCAACCAGCAGTGAAATCAGCCGTAGCTGTGACCAGTGTTGGTAATAACAACGCACGTTATATGATAATTAGTTAACGGGCCTTCTATTTGCGACCTGAAACTGCATTGTAATTTTGTTTTGTTCCAAGAAACTTGCAATATAGTTGAGGAAAAGCATGTTAATTATAATGTTAGTAAGTTTTTCAAAAGAAAAACTGAAGGAAAAACCCTTTTGATGGGGTGAATGAGCTTATGCCACGCGGTTATTGAGATAAGTTATAAAATTCTGCAGTTAAACCCTTGATTTGGTCCGAGCGCAGCGGCAACATCACCCTTGTGGTATGCAACGTCTATCAGGTGTTCAGTCGTGGTTTAATTACCCCTTTAATATTTTAAACTGCCTAAAAAGAGTAAAGATTTCATGACGATATATAATGCGTTTTTTGCTTTTGTAGAAATTAAAAATTGATTATATTATTCCATAGAAAAGGATGTAAAATTAAATAAATATTTTCTTAAAATTATGTAACTGTCTTATGACATGTAAATTCGTATTGTTTTTACCTCTACATGGGTTTAACGTAACTCTTATTATAGTCGTCAAAAAATAGCAGCTAAATGGTTTTTACTTCTTAATTGATTTATCTTGTTACCAGTGTGTTATGGATGGGTTATACCGTGTTATTACTGTGTTTTGTTGCCTTTTCATTATATTAAGCTTTATTTGATTTCTGTTCTAAGTTATTATTTTATTTATATAAATACTCATTTAAAATTTATTAACAATTCTAATATCAGAGGGATAAGATGTGGAATCGTGAAACATAATTTAGATATGTCCGTATGTACGTGAATAAGTATGTATGTATATTAAACGCTGTATAATTGAGTGTTTTTAGATTTATTTACCATGAATAAATGCACAAATTTAAGCGAATTAATTTTATTCTATAATTACCCTGTAATTATGGAGAATTAGCTTCCATAAGCATTAACGAAGGTTGGAAAACAAGTGTTTTGATTTTTATTGTTCAAATTTTTGAACGCTATAAATTTAAGAAAAATATGTAGGTTCATTTGTACGAATGTATGTTTGTGTATAATTGTAAATATTTGATAGTAAAATTTGTTTTTAATTTTACAACCATTTTTTATATAGGTACATAAAACCTTAGGGTAAGATATCAATAAAAAATAAATAAAACAAAGCTATTCTTTATCGGAGTTCTATTGATAAATAGAATAAATCTAAGTGTACCTATAATTATACCCAAAAATAATATCACTGGTAAATTGAGGAAAAAAATTTAAAAATTGTCGTGGATTTGATGTCTATACGATAGGTTTTCAGAAGATATAAGAGGTGTTTGGTATACAATTTTCTAAAAAATTAGTAGTAGGATGTAGGTCTTAATTAAAATTCCAAATAAACCATTATATAAATTTAAAATTGCCATGGGTCCGATATGAATGCAATAGGCTCTCATAAGATAGGTGCTTTGTACATAATTTTGTAGAAAAATAGAATAACTTAGTAGCCCTTATAGATAGAACTAATCAATATTTTGAAATAAATTCACGAAAAACCATACTTAAAATACATTCTTATTACAATTACAAAAATAAGTACAATATTCTAAGATATTTTCCATAGAGCTTCCTAAAACAAAGTAGGTTTCAAAAAGATTTTTTACAGTAGTAAAGGAGGGCGTTGAATCAAAATATCGTATAACACTAACAACTTACATAACAGCCAAATCAGTGGCAAATTGTGAGCCAAATTTAATAAATTGACATTGTCCATATGATAGGATTTCAGAAGGTGTAAGAGGTGTTTTGTAGATAATGTCTAGAAAAATTGGATAACTCAGAGACTATACCACCCGCCTTAATCATTAAAAAAAATACGAAAACGATACCTAAAGCACATGTTTTAAGTACAAATATAAAAATAAATAAAGTAGTTAGGATATTTTCTATAGAGTTCCTACAAAAAAAAAATCGAAAAGGGATTTTTTTGCAAAAAATAAGTTATTTACAAAAATAAACACCCATTGTTAAATGTTTCAGTAAGTTAAGTTTTGCAGTAGTTTAGCAATTAATACAAAATCATTTTGTTTTAATGATAATCTCTTTAAATTTTATTTATTATTAACTTATTCTAAATAAAAATAAAATTAAAAAAAAAGCGCCATCTCGGATTTTACTGCACCAATTTCATCCAGAATGATATGGGACCACTGCGGCAACTGCCTGTACATAACGTAAAAAAATTCATTCAAGTCTGTGCCGCCACTCCAGAGTAATCCATGTACATGCATAAAAAAATACATAGCGATAGAATTGAGAATCCCCTTTTTTATAAGTCGGTTAAAATAGATTAAAAAGGTTATATTTTCTGTGCTTAATATAAATTATGGTTTTAGAAATATGGTATTTCCAGAAATATATATTAAAAAGGGGTGTAATTTTTATAGGATACTCATAAAAAATATGGTTAAGTGTAATAAGATGCTTAATATAGATTTTGTGATGAAAACTCAATGTTCACTTCTCTGCTTCATGATTGTAATAGCTATAAACCACCCACACACATCATACTGTGTGTCTATTTCTAAGAATATTGATTAATACTATGACCTCGCTCAGATGACAAATTGTAGTCGTACGAATTGCTTTACTATGTTCATACATTCTCTTACTGTTTACATTCCAGTTTTTTTTTCCTGTTACTGTTTATTTTTCCGCCCAGATTCTTATTCGATTATGTCCCTTTTTCCAGACACGCATATACTGATTCGCTACTTTTATGCAGTGTCTCGAGACCTCTAAGGATTATTTTGGGTTTTATAAGTGTTACTCCTCTCAAGTAAATATTTCCCGTTTAGTGGCCATTTAGAACGAGATGCACTGATATTAAGAAAAACGAAAACATTCCTCGGTGATTTACACGATGTTTGTACAAACAATAAATAATGTATCCCTATTTTTACATAGATGATAACTTTATGTGATTCCAGGACCCTCTAAAACTCCATCTTGCGGTTTACAGATATTCGATTTTAAATATTGTTCAACTTTAACAATTATTTAAAGGTGGTAGTGCATATAGACCGTCTTGTTACAATACTGAATACGTAAATGTAATTTGTGTTAAAACACATGCCTAAGATATATTGTAAAACATAAACCACAAGAAAAACATGTAGAATTAGAGCTTCTAACAGAAATAGACAATAGACATAATAGACTTTCTTTGAGAAAGGTGTACGTATTGATGGTATAGTCAGTATATGGAAAGGAAGCACATTGTCAATAATTCCTACTTACCAAACCTATCTTCATTTATTACCTTATGGTGATGATTTTAACATTATGCCAGATTACTATGATAGCCCTAAATTGTCAAATTTAATTTCTAATTCAGAACGGTCAGAACTTTAAAACAAGCAATCAACGACCTAATGGTAATGCAAACTCGCAAGCAATTTATTGAACTAAAAATATACATTGAATTTAATACGAATTTATGTAACAAAACCACAACAAAAATTTCAAAAGACACTCTCAAATTAAAAAATAATGCAATTTCTGGTAAACTCTGTGGGAAACGGAGATAAACGAAAAGATATAAAAATTAATAACTGTCTGGGAAACCCCAGAGGCAAAGTGGTACCTGTGTAAGAATTAACCCAATTTTGATCGTAAATCAATAATTACGGAAAATTTCGTTGCTATTCATATAGTCAATTAAAATTGATTTATAACATACCGTTTTTAGCGGATTTTCCATATTGGATAAGTTCAAAAATATAATGTAAGATTTCTATTACAATTATATATATATATATATATATATATATATATATATATATATATATATATATATATATATATATATAGTTTTATGCAAATACTGTACAAAATAATTATATAAGTTTTACAATTTATTTTACTAGTGCGTGCTATTGATAAACACGCGACATACTTCGCCAAAGCGCTCCGTTGCAAATCAAATTGTTCAACTTGATAATTATATGTTACAGTATTTGCACAACATTATCTATATTTATTTCAAGTTTCCCTCCAATACACATGTATTCGGTCTTTTTTATGTTATGTATTGGAGGGATTCAGCAAGATCTTAAATTGGAGGATGGGCAATGTATTAAAAAATGCGAGAGTTACACATACTTAGGGTTAAAAATAACAAATGATGGTACACTGGATAAAGCAATAAAGGAAAGGAGCACTCAAGGCAGGAGAGCTATAGCTATGATGAACGGAATTCTATGGGAGCAGCAGGTATCAAAAACTAATAAACATCGAATATTTAATACGATAGTAAAAAGTATTATCACATATAGCAGCGAAGTGTGGCAAATCAAACAGAGGACGGAGGGTCAACTAAGAGCTACTGAAATGGACTACTGGAGACGTGCGGCAGGTAAATCAAGGATGGATAGAGTGACCAACGAAAGAATTAAGGAGATTATGGGAGTTACACATGACATAGTGGACGACATTAAAATTAAACAACTTACGTGGTATGGACATGTTCAAAGGATGCCTGAAGAACGGCTCCCAAAGCAGATATTAGAATGGAAACCACGAGGAAGGCGGAAACCAGGAAGACCAAGAAGAAGTTGGAGAGGAGGAATTGACGAAGAAATCAGGATAAGGCAACTGGATAACGATCTTTGGCAAGATCGGGATCAGTGGCGACTGGAAATCGGAAGACGTAGAAGGACGTTATAAACCGACTATATATATATTTCAAGTTTAATAAGCTCAGTAATGAGGCGTCTTCGCCAAATTTTGATGTAATGAAATTGTAATTGAAATCGTACATTATGTTTTTGGATATATCCCATATAAACTGGTTTGTTATAAACTAATTTTAATTATAAGTAGTGAACATATGAGAGGGCTTAAGAGGAAAAGAAGATTAAAGGGTATACATTCAAAGAGTATACACTTTTTGAGTGCAAACATTTCTAACGGGTAGGTTGGTTTAAATATATAATGACTTATTTTACTTCCATCAAATATTGCTAGTTCTTTAGGTATAAATTTGTTGTGTAATCCTTAAATGCTTGTATATCCAAAACTATTCTCATATTTTTAAATTAACAATTTTTTTTACGTATAAATTGTTTTTTTGAGTAGTCTTCCATCAGATGCTTGATATCCTTAGCTTTTTTTAATAATTCAGTTTTCTCTTTTTGTACTTTGATCATTGCTTCTAATATGATATCATCAAAATTTTGGTGACAGCTAACTTTTTATCAAATTTCTTCTCTTAGGTTCTCTCATTATCTTTTTGAAGCTCCCTGTATACGTTATCAAATTGCTTTCATCAAGTTTCTCCTCTTAGGTTCTCTCGTTACCTTTTTGAATTGCCTCGTTTACGTTACCTTCAGTTTAATAATTCACGTTATTCTTGAACTTGTTGAAGTTTAATAGTTATATAACCTTGTATCCCTTCTTAAAATTTGGTAGATAGTGGTCCATTTTGGTTTGGATATTATTTGGATATATCAAAAAACCATCTAGAAGCAGTGAAGTTGCGCGAACGTTATTTTAAACCTAATAATATTGTAAAATCTATACGCGATGTAATAAAGTTAAATTAGTTTTATGACGATGTTTCTAGTTTCAAACGTTATATTACTAATAAAGTTGCATTAGCAGAATTCATAAATTAAGAAGGTGTGGATGACGTTTAGTGTTTAAAATGGAAAATTTAGTGCGAGAATTGTTTGAAAAGTTCATTATGAATGAGGCATGTTCTAGACACCTTTGGGTTGTGACAGAAGAAGAAAGTGATGATCAAGATTTTATGGTACATGTAAAATATGAAGACCATGCGAACTTTTATCAAAAGTCTGCCGAATTGTATAGTGACTATTTAAAGACAAAGAATTTGTTTAAATTCTCCGAGGAACTTTGAATTGATTTAAGAATGTAATTGTTAGGATGTAAATAAATAAAAATGTTTCAGTTTTAGAGTTTTTTTTATACTTACTACAAAAATAGGTACCAGGATGTGGATAAAATAAAAAAAGTTTGTTTATATCCTTAAAGCTCTTTTATTCATTCCTAAAAAAGTTCATACTCGTATATTACATTAGAAACTGCAACGCATTGCAGATGATCTGGTATGATGAAAACACTTGGGATTTGTTTTAAGTAAAACAGGTTGTTCATCCAACTCAATTATTTGTTTAGTACAGTTTTTCTTAATAAAGTTTCATAAACAAATTGTCCTTTTTTTGTTAAGTTAAGTTAACTATAGTTGAAAAATTATGAAGTGTATTCCTGTATTCCACTGGTTGCAGTGATGAAATTTCATTACTTATTCTGCTTATTTAGATGTTTCCGGTTGAAGCATTTCTAACGGATAGGGGATTTAAATATATAATGACTTGTTTTAAATCCATCAAATATTGCTAGTTCTTTAGGTATAAATTTGTTGTGTTAATCCTTAAATACTTGTATATCCAAAACTATTCTTATATTTTTAAATTAGCAAATTTTTTTACATATAATTTTTTTTTAATAGTTTTCTATCAGATGCTTAATATCCTAATTTTTTTTTAATTATTCAGTTTTCTCTTTTTATATTTTGATCATTACTTTTAATATGATATCATCAAAGTTTTGGTGACAGCTAACTTATTTCTGTTTGTTTTAAAATTTAATATTGAGAAAAAAGTTAGAGTTGTTTGACAGCTTTTGTTAATACAATGTAACTAAATATTTTATCATGTATTATAACACAGTATGCTGCTATTTTAGCTTTTGTCTCAAATTCAATCCTCATTGCAACAAATCTCTTTGATGGGAAGTATTAATGTAAACAATAGGAGCTATATCTTTTAAAATCATTTCGATTAATAATTGATTCTATTGGAAAGTTTTAATATACTTAACGAAATTCAGAAAACATTTCATATGGTATAGTAAACTTATCCTTAAAATTAAGCTGTAGATTTTGATATGGATATCTTCCAGAATTTAAAAATACATTCAAGTCCTTAATTCACAAGGACGAAATTTACTCATAGATGCTTTTAAATTACCACGTCTATAGTTTTTAAAAGCAATTAAAACGTGTCTTGGTGTTTCACCCTTTGTGGAAGATTTTCAGGTCAATTATGTCTCGTATTATTTAACAACTCTGTTTTATCAATATTTTATTAAGCGCTAATTCTTGAAGGATGACTACAGTAAGATGTGGAACTTCAGCAAAGTTTGGTTATTTTAATTTTTGTTTTTTTTATCATCACTTGTTACTAAAATAACCATTATTCATCGATCTTCTTAAGACCTAGTCTTACTGCTACGGTTTCTTCTCTGAAATTGATAAGATCACAATTGTATTAAGGGTTATATTGTTTATACCTTTCAAAGTGACAGGAACTCAAAGAACATTTTGTGGTGATTCAATTATTTAAAAACTTGGGGCTACACTAGGAAAAAATTGGTGAATTATATGAACAGGTTTTCCATTTAAATGTGATATTTCAGCAATGGTACAATTGATGTTTATTCGGTTTACTTTAAGGGGGGAGGGTAAGGTTAATTTTTCATATTTTAAACAATTTTTTTAAGATTTTTTTTTTGAAAATATGGTAAATATAAATTTATTTCTAAATGACTTACATAATAATACAACTTTTTAAGAGTATTCTGTTAAATTTTTGTAAGAAAATCTTGAGAAATAAAATAATGACAGCAAATTTTCGCAGACACCTAAAAAAAAGTTGATTTGCGGTGAACATCACTCTCATCACTGGATCATCTGATGACAAAAAACCAAAAAGATTTCGTTAGCTAATAAGTTTCCGGAGGTAACGCCGTCGAGATATTTATTTTAAAATGATTTTTCAGTTTTTAGTATCAATATGAAGTCAAAAAACGAATTTTTAAAATTTTTCAATTGAAAAATCGACTAATTTGTTATTTTAAAACAAATTCTAATGATTAGTAATAAATTATCTCGACTGCGTTACCTCGTAATTTGTGTAAAGGAAAAGTGTGCAAAATTTGAAAACGATCAGATGAATAGAATTTGAGTTAGAGCGTTCACCGACTTTAAAAAAGCTAAGTGTTGGAAAAACGCATTTAAAAAAACTTATACAAAATAACGCATGTGTATAAACAAAGTAATAGATATGACGTTAAACTAAACAGAACACAGAGTATATGTGGGGCATTCATATATCATATATATATATATATATATATATATATATATATATATATATATATATATATATATATATATATATTTATTCTACATATATATATATATATATATATATATATATATATATATATATTCATATTCTACAGTAACGAAAACGACAATGTTTAAGCGCCGAGAAACCGCTCGAATACAGTTTATAGCACGCCGAAGAGCTAAGATTCAAAATCCTGCAGCTCCGTTAATTTTGCTCCGATCGCCCTAAAATTTTAAATGGATATTCTTGAAGAGATGTACTATCGAATAAGACAATAAAAAAAATTCCAAAAATTTTGAAAAAATTACCCTACTCCCCCTTAATAATTTCTGCTGAATACTCTGAAATGTGTTCTTTATATCTTTCTAATTCTTTATTTTTAAAACCTAATATTTTTCCTATGGTTTCATCGCCAAAAAGTGATAGAAATACCTGTTTTAATATGTGTTAAAAGTATTATTATTTGAATAATTTGGTACAAAAGTTCGATTATCCAAATGTTTCTAAATAATACTTTTTAAATTTTTAAAAATTTACATTAACGTATCGGTAATTTACATTTATAATTGTATAGGTATTAAATCGACTACAACAATCAATAATGTGATTATTATTGCTAAAAAGAATATATTTCATAAATGGAAGAAAAATAGCACACCCTCTGTGCCTTTACAACTATAAAATATTCACAACTTGTCCCACAAAAACTTAAATGTGTCCAGACGTTATATCCAAAATATTAACCTTTCAAATTTTGGTCATGCATCTTACCCCTACGTAGGATAAAAATCCTACCTTCTGATAAAAGTAATACGTGTCAAATTGTGACCTTGGCCATATTTTCTTTGAATGTAAGAAATGCACTGCATATGTAGAAATATTGTATGAAACATTGACTAAACAGTGTAATAATATAAGTTGCCCTCTTAATTTACTGAATTTACTATGATTAAAAAAATCTGTTTTTGATGAGTTTTTTTTTTAATTATAAGAAAAGGAAACATTCTACTCTAACTTTATTAAATATTGCACTTGGATGAATAAGAAATATAAATACTGGTAAATTTTTTTAACAAGATATAATTTTGAGACTGTCTGCATGGCTAATCGCCCTAATTTTTAAAATTATTCTCCTCAGTGCTAATTGTACCTAAATGTAGTGATTTAGTGATTTTTAAAAATTTCTAAGTAATAATGCAAGTATTTATTTTAGAATGCTCATGTACCAACATAGAAAAGACCATCAGTTTGACGTAATCGATTTAGATCCTTATGGCTGTCCATCCATTTTCCTGGATTCAGCTGTTCAGTCGATAAAAAATGGAGGTTTGCTTCTGGTTACTGCTACTGATATGGCTGTGTTAGCTGGAAATGGTTCCGAAACTTGTTATACTAAATATGGTGCTATATCATTAAGAATGAAATGTTGTCATGAGATGGCTATAAGAATTTTGTTACAGTGTATTGAATCCCATGCAAATAGATATGGCCGTTATATTGTCCCTTTGTTATCTCTGTCTGCTGATTTCTACATTAGAGTTTTTGTTAGAGTCTACTCAGGAGCTCAAAAATGTAAATACACTACAAGGTATTGTGTTTGCTAATGGCAATATTTTAAAAATATAATTTAATTTTAATTTAAGCAATTTTTATCCTAATTCACTAAGGAGTTTTAAATTTTAAACTCAACATATTTGACATAAAGGCTAACTGCCTAATCGCGTTTTATTTATTATTATTTTAAATAATTTCAAGCCATGAAATTCTGGTTATCAATTATAAGTTGTATGTACTATTTCACTCATTATATTGTAAACTAAACTATTTTAACAACAAAGATGTTATTTAAGAAATTTATTATAACGCGAAATGGTCTGAAATTTTTATTTAATATGAATAATAGATAATGAGTTTTTTATTCACTCAGAATGTGCTTTATAATCTCTGTAAGATATATCTTTTAGTTTAACATTATGTGAAATTGTTTAAGTAGGCTCGAAAAAGTATGTAATGATATATCTTTCGTTGAGTGATCATGAACACTTTTATTCGTCAGCAGATATTGTTTTATTTTTACGGTTATTAGTACTGATCAACCGATATCGTTTTTATAGTTGATACCGATAATCGGCCGATACCGATGTATCATCGGCCGATCAGCAATTTTTTTTTGAATAAATTTTATATAACATTTAACTCAAAGCTCTAGAGGTAACACGCGGGGTGTAAAAATATGATTCATTTGTAATACCGCATGAAGTATATTTAATTTTATCGGTAATGCCCCAGCGGTTCGCGGATAGTTTTTGTTTGAAATATTTAGTAATTATTCGGGTTAGTGGCAACACCGAATGTTACCCTGAAATTTTGCATACCACTATTTTGGAGCCGTACAACATAAATCTGAATTTTTTTGGCTCATTTTTGACCACAAATATTTGGAGCGTGCAAGCGTGTATATAATTCTTTTTTTCTTTACAATTAATTTTTTTATAGTACCCATTTGAATGATAAATCTTATTTTATACTTTCTCGTACAGAAGAAGCGATATCAGAAGTATTCATCTCTTTGATAAATGAATGGGCCAGATTCACCTTGTATTAGTGGATAATGCTGCGAACGTGAAAAATAATTTTCTTCGGGTTAAAATGAATTATGAGGCATGTTTTGTTCATACTTTGCAAGTTATAATTAATGATGCTTTACGAAATCAGCGTTTAAACAATGATCTGAATGCAAAATCGCAAAGAATCGTTTCACATTTTAATCACTCACAAACTTCTGGTGATTTATTACAAAAACAACCAAATCTTCCGAAATTAAAACTTATTCAAGACATCCAAACACGTCGGAATTCCGCATTTTATGTATATACTTTCTCGTTTACTTTAATCCATCCATGTTAACAGATTTAAGCTTTTTGAATGGGAACTAGTTGAGAGCATTTTAAGTCTGCGTTTGTTTGTTGACATATGTAATATAAATTATGACAATGTCATAAGCAAAACAAAACTGGCCGACTCTAAGATTTAAATTTCATGGCAACTAGATCGGGTTTAAATTTTAAATCTTCTTAGTGAATCATGCAGTTAATGCCTAGCTTAACAAAGAAATTTCTAATTGAAAAGGTACCAGTGGCGTAACTAAGAGTATGTGCCCCCCCCCCCCCCGCCGATCTTTGAGTGCGCCCAACTATTTTGCACCCAACTTGATCCTTGGTATCGAAATCGTTATTTACGCCACTAGGAAGGAATATGAAAGAGGACGGAAGTTTTAAGGACATACTCGAAAATCAATTACATTGTTGCGACCTTCTTGAATCCCCGTTTTAAAGGTAGCTTTTTTAAAGACTTTTATGAATTCATATTGCAAAATGTTATTGACTGCTTAGAAACTCGAATAAAAGAGGCTTCAAAATCCCAAACCCCTTAGTGGACCACAATAAAATCGAAATTCTAAAAGAACAAGATGATGGTAGCAATAACGACGATGAACCTCTTACAAAGTAAACTCGTACGTCTGCAACATCTAAAAGTGTTCACCACTCTGCCGACAATCTCTTTTAAAGAACCTACTAGGAGTTTGATGGAAAAGGTACAAGCTCTGTAGAAGTACCAAATTCTTTAATTGAAATAAAGTCGGTTACCAAAGCATGTGTTTCTCAACAAATGCAATGTGAAGTTAAGCAATTTGAAAATCCACCTACTGGTAAAAAACATCCTATTTTATGGTGAAACGAATAAAACAGGAGATCCTGCCCTTATTATATTCCCAAGCCATTATATATTTATCTGCAGCAAACTAAACCCAGATACAGCGGGAAGTTTAATATTTTTGCACGATAATCTGCCGAAATTAAAATACTCTCATTAATATTAACTTCTTTCATCATTTGTTATGTTTTTTTTTAACTTAAAAACCTTTTGTGTCTTTTCGGGACTGTTTCAATTCTATTCGATAAAAACAAAATTTTTCGATCTGAAGCAGTATATCGGCTGGCACCGATAATCGTCCTTAATCCGACATAACCGATATATCGATATCGGCATTGGTAAAGATCGATCACTAATTATTAATACCATTGTGGTGAGGTTAACTCTCTATGGTACTAAACTTAATCAAAATTTACTTAAAATATTTAAGTTTATAACCCTAATTTTACTGCTAGTTCACATTTTTCTGTATTAAGTTACTTGAATTTTAGGGATGTGCGTCGTTGTAATAAGATGGCCCGACTTAGGCTTGGTGTCAGTCTGATTGTTTTTCTAACCCTCTTATCACCTTATACGATATCCTCCGTAAATCATTGCGCTTGCCACTTTAAACCGTCAATTATGAAATTAAATCACTTTTAATATAGACCATTTCAATGAATTACAAAATTATGTTTTGAGATTACGACAAATTATATTTAAATACAAAATTATTCATTCTTACGACACTATTTGTAGGTTTTGACTTTTAAAACTGTTTTTTAGTAAATTATCCCACGTTTATCACTGTACAGGATGTGATAGTTTTGAGTTACAACCATTAGGATTAATAAAAGCTCACGAAAAAAATAATAAATTGGTAAAGTTTTGTTTACCTACAGGTTTTCCCGTCTTAAATAAATGTGAACACTGTGGAAGTCCTTATCATGTAAGTATATCTATTTATTTTCCATCTAGAACATCCCCGTAAAAAACGGGACCAAGCCTCGAGACTGTCCATAAAAATTGGCAAAATCTCGTGTGGAGCCAAGTCTTTAAATACCTTATCAGTTAATTTTTTTATTTATAAATCTACAAGGTTTCTACACCTTAAGTTTTTTTCGGCATAAGCCGCCCAGCCATACAACCAGTCTCAAAACTACAATTTATTCCATAAATAGTTTTTAAAATAAAGGCTAGTAATCATGGTTAATAGTGTAACTCAAAACAAATAAAACCGACGGGGATACACGCTTCACGCCTCTAGAGCCTGTCCAAGGAACTTTAAAATAGATAAACAAGAATTAGACCACTAACAACAGAAACACATATACGATTAAAGTGGCATAATATCTTCAGATTATAATTTTAAATTAGTTCTATTTAAAAATTACGTTAGCCCATCAAAAATTGAGATTTTTATATCGACAATAAATAAAGTAAATTAAGGAATACCTTGTATTACACTGCTTAGTCCATCTTTCATGCAAAATTTCTATGCCTATAGTGTATTTTTTACATTCAAAGGAAATTTGGTAAATGTTACACTTAATTTGACATATATCACATTTGTCAGTAGGCAGGATTTTTATCTCATGTTAATGTGCTGGGTAAGATAATGGCAAAAAATTTAAACGATTGATACTTGTGTTACAAGACCTGGACACGTTCAAATTTTTATGCCAGTACTCATTTAGAATAACTGGGACAGGTTGGATATATTTTGTAGTCTTGACATCACAGCGGGTGCGCTATTTTTCTTTCCACATATTAAATTTTTGAACAGTAGTAAAAAGATCAATTTTTATCTATTTTATGTTGAATATTTTTATTTAAATAAAGATGCAAGATAGATGATACAGCATGCAATATTGTATATTGTATCCAAGTGTAGTTTTTTGAATGTCATTTAAAGCATACTCTAGATCATTAAATGAAACGTCTTTACCGAGAAAGTGCGTTTTGGGTAATTATAATAGTTGTAAAAATAAAATGTAGACACTTAAATATTTGGTTTATATAGTAGTTTTTCGAAAAGTTTTTCTCGTTTGTGTCCATAAAACATTAAAAGGCATATTTTTTTATTGGAATACCAATATATCCAACTTTCTGTAGACCTTTTTCTTTTTTAAGGTAAATCTGGCCTCTGTCTCTATTTTTTTACATTCAACATAATTTTCAAGTGTAGGAATGTTTATATATATATATATATATATATATATATATATATATATATATATATATACAGGGGCAGATCCAGCCTCTCTCTGCGGGGGGGGGGGGGGGGAGGGTGATATCACAAAAGTACAGTATGGCAAGCGAAAGTAAGTTATCGACGAGGGGAGGGAGACACCAGCAACATTCCCATTTCTAGTGTAAAAGGCAGGCTCTGGTCTATTTTTCTAAATTTGAAGCTCTTGGAGAGGGGGGGCGATCACAAGAAAAAACAACTTGCCGACAGGGGTGGAGGATGTGAGCAGCACACATATTCCTAGTATAAGAGGCAGAATCGGGTCTATTTTCCTGAACTCAAAGCTCTTGGGGAGGGAGACTATCGCAAGAAAAACAAATTGTCAACGGGGGGGAGGAGTAGGTGCCAGCAACATACAGATTCCTAATATAAAAGGCAGAATTGGTTCCATTTTCCTGAACTCAAAGCTGTTGGGAAAGGGAGGGGCGATCGCAAGCATACACATTTCTACAATCTATTCAAGGACTAGAGAGAGTAATAAAACTGTTACCGAAACCTCCAACGTACCTGCTCCAGTGTCGCAAGTAACTGAGGACTGCTGTAAATCTAATTATATTTAATTGTATTTAAATATTATAAGCTTTTATAAATTTACTGCAATAATAAAATTTCTGACAGTTCAATTTCTGTCAGTGAGCAAAGTACACCTTACAGTGTGTCCTTAGTGATTTATCTTGTTTGTGCTTGTATTTATATATTATTTAAGATTAATGAAATACCCCAAAGATATTGCTTGCACATCTATATTTATTCCAAAATCGTTAAACCAGGGCATTTTTCCTCAACGAAAAACGTATTACGATGAATGTTTATGATGCCTTAAGATATCAATATCTAGATAATAATGTTATAAGCTCTGCTGAGATGTAAACTGCAATAAAAGGAGTTGTATACACATTTTATTATGAGAAGCAGATCCCAACCGGCGACAAAATTCTAACTAAAATTAATGAAGATCGGGATTTACCTGAAATTAAAAGAACTGAGCTCTGGAAATTGCTCAGAGAACTTAATTTTTGCTGGGAAAAACCAGATCTCTTCTTATAGATCGTCCGGAAAATGTCCATTGGAGAAGGAAATATCTCTCTCAAGTAAAAGGAAGAGTTTCTAGAAATAACACAACTTACAAAATTAGTTATTTAACTGAACTTTTGAAAGATTTTTTTGAATAAAGTTACTGCAGAAATTCATATAATAAAAGAATAAAAGAAAATGTGGAAACTCGATCTCACGATCGGTGAGATAGCGGAACCAATTATAATTAATTTGAGCGGAGATAGCTTCAATGACTTTGATTACAAATCAGATACGTAATGTTTACCAGGGTAAGCACAATTTATTATTTAAATTTTCTGTAACATATAAAAATTAATTACATTTGAATCCCTTTTTAGTGTTTAATTGTAATTCTGTAGATGCTTTAAGAAATAAATAAAATAAAACGTCAAATGTCCTAAAACTGTTTTTAATTAATAATAAAATGACCGATAGCCCCAAAAAAATTTTATACTATACGGACGAATTTATTTTTTTATATATGTTTAACTTCTTGTGTTTTTGACAATGGGTATTTTGTAAGTATTTAAATTATAACTTAGATTTTTTTGAGAGAAAAAGGCTATGTTTTAGTCTGGATGTGCCTAAAACGGTTTCTATGCCAAAATTAAAAATAATAAAAATACAGTTGCGATTTGTGTTAAATATGTCAAAATTATCGATATTTTCTCATGTATGTGAATTATTAAGAAATCATGAAAAATAAAATAATATTATAAAAACTTTTTATTTTAAGTTTATTACCAAAATAATATTCTATGCCATAAATACTTAGTGATAAAATAAACCAACTTCCGACGCCTATGACAAGGATTAAAATCCTTTTTAACACTTCACACATCCAAATATCTATTGTTATCCACCCAAATAGTCCATTATTATAGACCGGTATTTTTGATTATAAAATTTCTAACCCATTCCTATGAAAAATATATGTGTCTAACAGATTTTGGCAAAGACACACACACACTAAAGAACACAGGTGGTTTGCGAAGAAAAAAAAGGATAAACAATGATTTATTACTCTCTCTTGTTCTTGAATAAACTATAGTATAAGAGGCAAAAGCGGGTCTATTTTCCTGAACTCAAAGCTCTTGGGGGTGGGCGATTGCCCCCCCCCCCCTTGGATCCGCGTCTGTAGTCTGTGTATATATATATATATATATATATATATATATATATATATATATATTAACTTGCTCAGTTAACAGGGTCCCACTAGGGTGGAGGGGGTTGTTTATGATGTTGTAGATCTCTAGATTGTGAGTGGCCCATTAAGGATTTTCTTGCCTTAGACAGCACTTTGGCCTATAAGATCTTTTGTACGTTACTCTAACCTAATATTAGCCCGGGGTTTTAAGATTTTTAGCGAAATATTTTCTTGGAGGGTAGGTCCTTTTCTTATTTAGGCGTCAAGGTGTCACCTTCTAGAAATTTAGATTTCCCCGACTATACATTCGCATAGCAGGTGTTCCACTGTCTCTACTACACTATTGCAGAAACGGAAGTTGGTTCTCAGTTTCGCCATTTTTTTTTGTCTGACACGGAGTGTCCTGTGAAGAGATTTCTTATTACTTGAATATCCATTTTTGGGAGATCAAGAAGCTTCTTGTATTCTTGAGCGATGAATTTATGAATTTCTTCTCTTGTCTCAGACCACGTGTATTAGCCCATCTTAATTTTATTTTGAACTTGTTCTCGGTTCGGAAACTTTCTTATGTGACTTTTTGGTAGTCCGTCGATAGGCTCCGGACCGTGAAAAGGAGTTTTGCCCCATCTTTTGCTAGGCTACCTGCTTTTTCATTTCCTTAGAACTCTCTTGTGTCTTGACACCCACATCATGGTTACCCTGTCAGTTGCTTTAGGGCTTGCCCACAATCCGAAGTCAGCTTAGACTAGAAGTTGTTTGACCTAAAAGCTTTTAGCGCTGTTAGACGTTCCTTTTATTTTCTCCCTCCCCATCCACGAAGGACTCATTTTTATTAAAAGTAACCCACTTGTACTTAAATATTACATTAATCAGTCGTATCAAAATCATAGAGTAAAAACCTAACTGTATATTAAAACGATTCTCGATTTCTACTGACATCTTAATTTAAATAACATTAACTTGGCAGTTACGCAGCAAGAGCTATTAGTTACTGTGAACGCCGTAACAATGGTATGTTGAATTTTCTTAGAATTTAATGTGACTTAACCATTAAGTCTTAGAGGGTAAGTAGTAGTTGTCACATTTTTGTCATATGTAACTACTAAGCTATTTAATGTTATTTAACTGAAGGTGTAGAAACTTACAGAAATTTGTAAATTGTAATAGTTAGGTAACCTAGAACAGAAGTTTTCAAGATGGTGAGCACATAAATAATTATCTCGAATTTCGATCGTATTAGCTTAGAATGACTTTCTGACGTTTCGCCTACGATTGCACCGAACATCTTCAAGGATATTTATTGGAATCAGTGTTTTAATTTTGTAGAGTGGAAATTCCTGAAAGTGCTTTGTGTAATAGTAAGCGAATTGTCGGATAATACTTTTTCTGCGGACAGTCTAAAGTCAAAGGATAATGATTTCTCAAAAAAGTTCAAATTTACTTTTACGCAGTAAAATAAAAGTACATGTTTTAAAATAGAACATTTCAGATTGGTGGTCCGATATGGTCAGCTCAAATACACTCCCGCGATTTTGTGAAAGAAGTTCTCAGTTCGGCTTCAGAGAATTTAGGAACATATAAGAGGATACAGGGTGTTTTGAGTGTTATATCTGAAGAATTAATGGATGTGCCGTTATATTATGTCGTGGAACGACTAGCTGGTACTATTCGAGTTGGGACTCCACCCATGATGGCCTTAAGGTAAAACTTTTTTTTTAACTTAAACTTAGCACGACGCTTATTTTTCTGTCATATTGCCTGGTTGATTTCGCCGCCGGATTCCAAACGGGCTGTAATGCTGGACGTTGTGATGAGTTCTCTGTGTTGTTGACTTTACACGTATGCGTTAGAAGGCTGGGTTTGAGTTTCGATACGTGCAAAGTGACATTTGGAAAATAAGACGCAATTGTAGAGAATTTTCTTATCATAATTCACTATTAATTTAAGAATAAATAATTAATTATCAATTTTATAAATTTGAAAAAACCTCAAATTTATAAAATTAAGAATTCGTTAAAAATTGTCTTGAAATAATCATAAATAACTATAAATAAGGCGTCGTACCTTGTCGGAAGCCCTTGTAATTACTCGACTGTCGACAGACATGGTATGAGTTTACCACATGACAGGACCCGATTTTTTTTTATTGGATAGAGCTCGAATCCATCAAAGACACAAGCATGAAAAATAGAACATGATCTATAGCGAAGGTCATGTATGAGCTTACGCAACGCAGTACGGCAAGGAGATAAGCGTCGTTTGAGCTACGCTTTTCATCTATATTTCGTAAAATTTAAAAAAAGTGACATTTTTGCTATTATTATTAAAGATAAAAGATGCGATTTTCACGAAACTCTGCTAATTTTTTGTTGAACAAAAGATGCAACAAACTAAATTTTCGTAGCTCTGTTTTTAAAATACAGGAGGAAATTGAAAATTTTACATTAATAAGGTCCCCTCGTGTTTTAGTTAATATATGAGTTAATGAAAAATGGAAAAAAAGTTTTTTTTTACGTAAAATCCGCTGGCATCCTTAGTTATACCCTATGTATTATTTCACAGCTTGATTTCAATTTTTGCAAGCGTTCGAAAAATGTATAATAGTTGATATTTGATTTCACTTATAAATTTAAAATTTTTTGATTTTTTTTGAAAACTCACATTTAAATTCTCAGTAGGCTATGAATATTGAATACATATCTTGTACCTTTGGTACAACATCTTGAATATTATTTAGAATAAGTTTTCAAGGTCCTTGCAATATAATATAGCTTGAGAGTTGAAGGGAATTTTTAGTATATACTAGACTTTATACAGTCCCAAAATACAAAACTTTGTCTAACCTTATTATGTAAAAAAAAACAGATAAATTAATCAAACGGAACACTAGATGAAACATTTTATTTTAAATAATGTTGAAAATGGTTTCATTTTCCCTAATATAGAATTAGCACATTTCTGCAATTTTTTTAAGGCATTTAAAATAATAACAGATTTGTTTTGCAAAAACTGAAAAGCCAAATTTGTTGCATTGTGAAATTTTGCATACTTCCTTCCGATCTGTCCTTTGCACAGCCAGGTGCATGTCGGTATCCTGATAAGTCTAGTGAGAGAGGAAACATGTACCTCTGCCGTATCACTGTGGCGGGGAGGGTAAGCTTTGACTTTCTTCTCGGTATGGTGGTACAGGTAGGCCACCATCCCGATGGTGGCGGAATAGGATAAATTGTATTTTATAACAATTTATTCTAACTGTGCAACCTCTAACACAGAAAGGATATGATGGAGAGAAGTTTGCATTTACTGTTTCGCATTTTACTTCATTTACATACGGACTTGCATATAGTTGTACGTTTGCTGAATGTGATTTCAGCACTACAACAGCATAATGTGGATATAACCACTGCTAATGCATCTCACACGGAGGTATCCGTGAAAGCCGTATAAACATATACGCCACCCGGCGAGAGGTCGGCGAAGCCGCGTTCAGTGTTGCATACTTCCTTCCGATCTGTCCTTTGCACAGCCAGGTGCATGTCGGTACCCTGATGAGTCTAGTAAGAGACGAAACATGTACCTCTGCCTATGTCGGGGAGGGTAAGTTTTGACTTTCTTCTCGGTATGGGAGTACAAGTAGGCCACCATCTCGATGGAATAGGATAAATTATATTTTATAACAACAAATTTATTCTAACTGTGCAACCTCTAACACAGAAAGGATATGATGGAAAGAAGTTTGCATTTACTGTTTCGCATTTTACTTCAGATAAAGGCAACAAAGTCATCATGGTTGCTACTGACTGCTTTAGTAAACGGCCTGAGGTATATGCCATCCCTAATCAGGGGACGTTGACAGTAGATGAAGTCTTAACAATATGTTCAGCCGATTTGGAATTCCTTTGGAGCTACATTCTGACCAAGGATCTAATTTTGAATCCAGATTTTTCAAAAGTTCTGTGAAGTACTTAGCATCCGTAAAACCAGGACAATAGCTTTACATTCTTAGTCAGGCGTCATAGGACCATTGAAGAGCACCTCTCAAATGTTGTGGGCAGACATCAGAAAGATTAGGACAAATATTTACCAATCTCTCCATTAAGACATGACCTACCGATCCGCAATTCATGAAACTACCGGAGTTACATCAGCCATATTTGGGAAGGAACTTAGGTTGCCTTGCGACATAATGCTCGGTTGTGGAGATTGAAAATTGGGTAGATAAGAGAAGTGCATGAGCTAGTTAGAGAACGCATGGATCTGGCCACAGACAGAATGAAGACAAGGTATAACATCAAAGCAAACTCGGCAGAGTTGCAGTAAGATAATAGAGGGTGGTTATGAAATCCACAGAGAAAGAAAGGCAAATCATCTAAGTTGATGCCAGCATAGGAAGGGCCATATACTGTTCTGAAAAGAATCAATGAAGTTATTTATAGAATCACCCGAAGTCTCAAGACGAAAATGAAAGAAGTGCATCTTCACAGGTTGAAGCCATACCACGGAGATATCGAAGCTGATCGGGACGATCAGAATTAGGAGGGGGCAGTGTAACGAAGGACTAGGGAACTTTTCGATGCGTCCATAGGAAAATATTATATCGATGAATCATCTTTATTATAATGTTAAAATGTTAAGAAGTAGTAATTAAATAGTTGTTATTTATTAATGAAAAGTGTTGTATTTTACTTGGACACAGTCAGCGATTATAAGAGAGACAAAATTGTAACAATAATATAAAGATATCGTAAGAAGAATATTTACAAATTCTAGAAATAAATCCAAGGTTTTTATATCCGCTCTGTTTAATTGAGTTAGTGTGACTAATGAATGTGAGGGACTTGTTCGTAACATGCCGAGATCCCTAATCTCATCCACCCTAGATAGAGTAGTGTTATCAATGGTGTAATGATAATCAAAATACCGAGACCTACAAAATTAACTACAGAAATATTTATGTATTTTCAAACTATGGCCATTCAACTGTGACCAATGCAGCCGGCCATTCCCCTGAAGTATAACGCACTCCTCCAAGGATTCAATCTGTCTAAAGATTTTTAAGTCGTCAGCAAATATGAAAAATTCAGAATGATCAATAAAATTCAGTATCATTAACAAACAAAATGAAAAATAAAGGTCCACAATGTGACCTCTGTGGAACTCCTGAGTGAACAATGGTCTCCTTAGAAACATAATTGTTAATTTTTACCCTTTGATATTTTCTAGTGAGAAAAATTTATACCGACTCCAGAACGTGACCACAGAAACCCCTCGTCCGGAGCTTGACCACAAGCAATCCATGATCTACCTTGTCGAATGCCTTCGAAAAATTAGTATAAATACTGTCAACCTAAATGTTGTTTTCAAAGGCATCCAGCAGACAGTGGTTATAGGTCAATAAGTTCATTAAGATCGACCTACCAGTATAAAATCCATGCTGCTCAGGCACCAGAGCACGCCTACATTTCCAAGATAAAGGTATGCAACAAGAAAAACAAAAATTTTCGGAAAAGTTGCTTGGATGCATATGCTTATATAATTTGCTACATTACCTGTATCATCAGACTTATAAATGGGTGTTATGAAAGAATGTTGAAAAATCTGGATATATCTTAAAAGGAAAATTGAAGATAAACTTCAGAGGCATACTTAAAGTGCACACACAAGCTTTCAGCAATAAAATAGGTACGCCATCGGGTCCAGAAAAACAACTTGATCTATATTCAATTATAGTACCAAATACATCGGCTACACATATATTTAACTGATTTACATCAAAACACTCCTTTAAATTCCTATAATAATCCTTAGTACATTACTTTATTGAATAAACCAAGGAAAAACAGTTATATTCCCTGAATTTCCCAAGTCGGCATTATGACCATCATTAAAATATCAATCATAACATAATTGGTTATATTTGGCAGCGCTCTAAGAGGTGCGAAAAAGCCTCATAAGCTGAGAAAAGACCCGTTTCCTTCAAACGCTTAAGAGCAATCTTCTGAACAATGAATCGCCTGAGCTCACTAATGAATTAAACATCAAAATTCGAGCTTCTATAGCGCTTTAAGGGCACGAAACGAGATATTGAATAATACAAAACTTGTATTTTAGATGAATAAAGTCAAGTTTACATCGTTCTTATCCAAATAGGAATCTCAGTCAATGCCCGATAAATAATCATTCAAGGATATCTTATTCGCACTTCTAAAGTCATAGTATTCCAGTCGAACTGGTAGATTATTATCACCGCCAGAAATTACACAAGAGTATGCAATGTAATGGTTAGTGTTGAGAAGAATTAAGTCGACAACTGCACAGGGAGCGCAGTCCCTCACATCCGAGAGGCACAGGTCTAGAAAAACACTGTTACCATTAGGGGCGGTTCTTACCTGATATAAATTTAAATAAACGACAGTGTTACCAACACTATGCGCCAAGGAGGCATGCAGCGCCACCGAAGGGTTACCAGCACTTATGCGAGTAGACAACCGTCTTGCTTCTTGTGCATATCGCGATATTCAATATTTGAATATCCTTGAGTCATTTTGTAAATAATTAAATGCCGTGTTAATTTTAAGATTTTTTAGTAATTTCACGTCTATTAAATACAAAGCAGATTTTACTTATTAACTACTTGTTATCAAAAAAAAATTTCAAGCATGGTAACTTGATTTATCGCTTCCATTTGAACAACTGGTTTTACAGGTAATAAAAAACTTTAATTCCAATTTGCGCGTAAGCGGTGTGGTAAGGATTAACTTTTTTATTAGGTAATCTTTTGTCTTTAAAATGACATATCCATTTTTCTAATAAGTATCAAAACAAAAACGATATGTGAAAAATAATATTTGAATTTCAAGTAAAGTCGTCTTTGGGGACATTTTTATGACAAAATGATAGAAGTCATTAGGCGTAATCTCTGAGCCAAATATCAATCTGATTACCTCAAGATGTTAAAAATTAAAAAAAAAATGAACTTTGACAGGTGGTAACTCGAGAAATATTGAATTTTCGACTTTTTGTTATATGATTTACTACCTTTATTTTACCTCGTAGTGTCACTTCTCCAAGTACAGTTTTCAGCATGTTCTAAGGGAGTTTCCGCCCTATAAAAATATTTATAATGTAGGTTTATTGTAAGGGGGTTAAAAAAAGGAAAAAAAACTTGTCGGTCAATGAACTTTTTTGCATATAACTTTTAATGGGAGCGAGTTGTTTTAAGACAGTTTTTATTGGTAAAAATATTCCAAAATTTTTATTGCAAAGATGTTAAAAACTGAAAAAACAATGTAGGTTGCTGGACTTTATCGAGTTTCTGTGTCTTTTTTGAGCCATCGCCGTTTTCACATTATTTAAATGAAATTTCTTCTGCTTTTCACACATTTTTAATCGTTTTTCACGAATTCATGTAATATTATTATTAAGTCTATCAATTTTAAAGACAAAACAAAAGAGAAATTTAAAGAAAAATAATAACGACTTCAAAAAATTGCATTAGAAAATAATACTACTGTTTTATATTTTATTTAATTTAATAATTGTATATTTATTTATGTACTTTGCCTTTTTTTTAAAGTCTGCTCTAAATTTTGAGTTATTTACATATGAGAGAAATATTCCTTCTAAACTTTATAAAAAATTACATGTTATGTATTTGATATATCTATTTTTAACTATTTTAAAATTTTAAAGCATTTTAAAATGTTGAGTGCAAACTGGAAATTAAAAATTTCCCTCTGGACTGAATGTTCATTGGAGTTCAAAGTTTGAGTAATTTTTCAGATCAGCCATTTTAAATGCTGGCTTCAAGGTTTCCTCGACCTACCAGTATAAAATCCATGCTGCTCAGACACCAGAGCACGCCTACATTTCCAAGATAAAAGTATGCAACAAGAAAAACAAAAATTTTCGGAAAAGTTGCTTGGATGCATATGCCTATATAATTTGCTACATTACCTGTATCATCAGACTTATAAATGGGTGTTATGAAAGAATGTTGAAAAATCTGGATATATCTTAAAAGAAAAATTGAAGATAAACTTCAGAGGCATACTTAAAGTGCATACACAAGCTTTCAGCAATAAAATAGGTACGCCATCGGGTCGAGAAAAACAACTTGATCTATATTCAATTATAGTACCAAATACATCGGCTACACATATATTTAACTGATTTACATCAAAACACTCCTTTAAATTCCTATAATAATCCTTATTACATTACTTTATTGAATAAACCAAGGAAAAACAGTTATATTCCCTGAATCTCCCAAGTCGGCATTATGACCATCATTAAAATATCAATCATAACATAATTGGTTATATTTGGCAGCGCTGTAAGAGGTGCGAAAAAGCCTCATAAGCTGAGAAAAGACCCGTTTCCTTCAAACGCTTAAGAGCAATCTTCTGAACAATGAATCGCCTGAGCTCACTAATGAATTAAACATCAAAATTCGAGCTTCTATAGCGCTTTAAGGGCACGAAACGAGATATTGAATAATACAAAACTTGTACTTTAGATGAATAAAGTCAAGTTTACATCGTTCTTATCCAAATAGGAATCTCAGTCAATGCCCGATAAATAATCATTCAAGGATATCTTATTCGCACTTCTAAAGTCATAGTATTCCAGTCGAACTGGTAGATTATCACCGCCAGAAATTACACAAGAGTATGCAATGTAATGGTTAGTGTTGGGAAGAATTAAGTCGACAACTCCACAGGGAGCGCAGTCCCTCACATCCGAGAGGCACAGGTCTAGAAAAACACTGTTACCATTAGGGGCGGTTCTTACCTGATATAAATTTAAATAAACGACAGTGTCACCAACACTATGCGCCAAGGTGGCATGCAGAGGCACCGAAGGGTTACCAGCACTTATGCGAGTAGACAACCGTCTTGCTTCTTGTGCATATTGCGATATTCAATATTTGAATATCCTTGAGACATTTTGCAAATAATTAAATGCCGTGTTAATTTTAAGATTTTTTAGTAATTTCACGTCTATTAAATACAAAGCAGATTTTACTTATTAACTACTTGTTATCAAAAAAAAATTTCTTAAATATTTGTTGGATTTAATTAAATTTTAAGCATGGTAACTTGATTTATCGCTTCCATTTGAACAACTGGTTTTACAGGTAATAAAAAACTTTAATTCCAATTTGCGCGTAAGCGGTGTGGTAAGGATTAACTTTTTTATTAGGTAATCTTTTGTCTTTAAAATGACATATCCATTTTTCTAATAAGTATCAAAACAAAAACGATATGTGAAAAATAATATTTGAATTTCAAGTAAAGTCGTCTTTGGGAACATTTTTATGACAAAATGATAGAAGTCATTAGGCGTAATCTCTGATTACCTCAAGATGTTAAAAATTAAAAAAAAAATGAACTTTGTAACTCGAGAAATATTGAATTTTCGACTTTTTGTTATATGATTTACTACCTTTATTTTACCTCGTAGAGTCACCTCTCCAAGTACAGTTTTCAGCATGTTCTAAGGGAGTTTCCGCCCTATAAAAATACTTATAATGTAGGTTTATTGTAAGGGGGTTAAAAAAAGGAAAAAAAAACTTGTCGGTCAATGAACTTTTTTGCATATAACTTTTAATGGGAGCGAGTTGTTTTAAGACAGTTTTTATTGGTAAAAATATTCCAAAATTTTTATTGCAAAGATGTTAAAAACTGAAAAAACAATGTAGGTTGCTGGACTTTATCGAGTTTCTGTGTCTTTTTTGAGCCATCGCCGTTTTCACATTATTTAAATGAATTTCTTCTGCTTTTCACACATTTTTAATCGTTTTTCACGAATTCATGTAATATTATTATTAAGTCTATCAATTTTAAAGACAAAACAAAAGAGAAATTTAAAGAAAAATAATAACGACTTCAAAAAATTGCATTAGAAAATAATACTACTGTTTTATATTTTATTTAATTTAATAATTGTATATTTATTTATGTACTTTGCCTTTTTTTTAAGTCTGCTTTAAATTTTGCGTTATTTACATATGAGAGAAATATTCCTTCTAAACTTTATAAAAAATTACATGTTATGTATTTGATATATCTATTTTTAACTATTTTAAAATTTTAAAGCATTTTAAAATGTTGAGTGCAAACTGGAAATTAAAAATTTCCCTCTGGACCGAATGTTCATTGGAGTTCAAAGTTTGAGTAATTTTTCAGATCAGCCATTTTAAATGCTGGCTTCAAGGTTTCCTATACCCATATGAATAAAACATCGTTAAAAACAAATGCTCCAGCTAAAGTTGTGTGGGATATTATGCGATGTTGGGAAAAACTTCATCCTGCCTCACAGCGAAGAATTGCGGAAAATAAGGTTGCATCAACTATATTATCTCAAAAACCGGAAAAAAACTATTCTTTCGATTTGCATCCAGAAGCTAATCCAGAATCCAAGCAAAAAGGCCTGGTTAGGTTTCAGGAAAACCCTTTGCCATTCTGGGGTCCAGGTTTCAGGGCACAAGCTATGTAAGTATTTTAAATTTTGAAACATTACATTAGTGAATTGGTTTTTAATTTTAGGACGGGAAAGGACAAGGTGGCTAAAAGTAAAATAAATCAAGGAAAAAGAAAACGAGATACATCCGATGAACCTGAAAAAAGTTGAAAATACAGTTATTCTTTGAATACCATTTTTATTTTTTAACCTATACCATGTAGCTTACATGATTTTTGCTATCTTTGAAATAGTGAAAAATATAAGATTGAATAAATTAAAGAAAAGCTAATTCTTTTATAGAATATTCAGTGTCAGATTTCTTATATTTTCACAAAAATCATGGAATTGTCTAAATTAAATAAAAAATGTATATATATATATATATATATATATATATATATATATATATATATATATATATATATATATATATATATAAAAAATTTTATCGTATTAAACAATAGTTCATTTGAAAAAAAAAAATTTTTTCTTCGGTGTCGAAGTGTGATAAATTTTCTGAGATATCTATTTTATTTTTTAAATAGAGGCCTTAATTTTTGATTTAATTTTTCCCCTGATGGAAGTAATTTTACATCCTAATCAATTTATCCTGTTTGTCAAAAAGGCTTTTTTCCGATTTAACCTACTTTGTATTTCTTATTTTTTGGAAGTAGCGCTTAAATCATCACTTTGTATATGGCGAGATTTTTCGTGATCAATATTTGAGTTTATATGAAGTTATTTCTTTAGGGGTATAGAACACGAAAATGTCACCAAACATTGACCAGGAGTCGGGAGTAAGCGAATGAGAAAAGAAAGAGGGAAAGAGGGTAAGGGAGAAGGAGGGAAGGGGATGGAGAAAGATCCTCCAGATATTTTAGGTCATTTAATCTATCCCTTCTGGCCGTATAGAAATGTTTTATAACAATAGAATCGAAGGACAAGAGCCTTTTCGAGTCCTGGTATAATAGTTTGTCAACTACATCTTAAAAAAGGTTTTTTGAATGAGTTGATGATGAGGTATTTTGAGATGCGGAAGATCTTCTAGAAGATGAGTTCTTTGAACTCGACTGAGATTTACTAGGTTTAGAAGATGATTTCCTCCCTGGGATAGTGGCAACGATAGAGTGATGTTGGTGGTGGTGGTGGTGGTGGTGGTGGGGGGGGGGGGGGGTTAGTGGGAATGATTGTAGCGTAGTCTACTAAGTTTTTAGCTGTAAATGCATTGAAGGAGGCAGCAAAAGAAGGATTGGAAGATAAAAATTTTCTTTTAGTTTTTGACTATGAGATCTTATTTATGGTCCGAATTCCTTTTTGTAAAATGCGCACTCTTTATATCCATGGTTTAGATTGCAATTGGGGCAAATTTGAGGATTGCAGTTAATTCCCTCGTGAATCTGGTGACCATACGACGGATATATGAGAGAATTGGGACAACTATTTGCTGTATGTCCGAATTGTTAACACGAAAAACCATTTAAAGGGGAAGGGATATATTGGAGGACTCTGAAATAGTACAATCCAACATAGATTCTAGTTGAAAGGTTGTGGGTTTTAAAGATAATGATGTAGATATGGGAGGGAGCGTTTATTTCATACTTTCTCTTGAGCGGTTCTACTCCCTGATTTTTAAAATTTTCTAGAATTTCTTGTTCAGTGCAGTAGAAAATATTCGGATGAGTAACTTAATAAAATTTAACGAAGGATGGGGAAATAATAATAATAATAATAATAATAATAAACAATCTTTATTTTAAAGTATACTCACATACAATAAAATAGCGTCATACAAAAAGATACATTAGTAGCTACATTACATTCTGCTTAATGTCATACTTTGATTTAAATTTAAATAATATTCATTTAATGAATATGGTTCTATGCCGACAAGTAGGTCAAATATTGTCTTTTTCAACTTTTTAAAATTTTTCTGTTGCTTAATATAGTTAGGTAAAGAATTATATATTTTAATACACTGATAATAAGGACTTTTTTCACTCATAACCAGTCTATGTTTAGGATATATGTAATCCATTGTTCGTGTTGGATATATCTTTTGCCCCTCACTATTTACAAATAAGTGCTTATTTTTAATAAAAAACAATATACATTCCTGTATGTAAACTGCATGAACAGTAAGTAGTTTATGTTCCTTAAATTTACCCCGACACGATTCCCGATAACTTAGATTTAATAATATTCTCAGTGCCCTTTTTGACATATAAAAACACTCGATATGTCTTTACAGTTTCCATACAGGATTATTCCATATCTTAACCGGGCCTCAAAATTTGCGTAATAAAGCATTTTCTTAATATTTATTCCTACATATCTACTTATAATTCTAAGTGTATAACACACAGCATTTAGCCTACCTGTTAAATATTGAACATGACATTCCCAATTCATACAACTATCTAGAAACATACCTAAAGACTTTACATTGTTCATAACCTGTACTTCACAACCATTTATAGTCAGTATCTCTGGTTCTATTAATTTGGAACGATTGGTTTTAAAAATTGTGACATTTGTTTTTGAATTATTTAATATAAGTTTGTTTTTTGAAAACCAGTCACCAACCAACATCATAAATTGTTGCATGTCAGGTTCAAGAGAGGCAATGCCCCTGTATGATAACAAAATGTTGGTATCGTCTGCGTAGTTTATTATTTTACAGTTTTCATTCTTCTCACATAATTCATTTAGATTGTTTACATATAATACGAACAATATAGGTCCAATTACACTTCCTTGCGGTATTCCGACTCTTATATATTTGTTCCCTGAATATACTCTATCAATACCTTTTCCTATCACTACTCTTTGTTGCCTTGACGTCAAATATGATTTGACCCACTTCAGAGCTGTTCCTCGTATACCATATAAATATAGTTTCTGGTATAATATTTCATAGTCTAAAGTGTCATATGCTTTTGATAGGTCGAGAAACAACCCTACAGGGATCTCCTCATTCTCTATTGTTTCAATAATTTTTTTTATGAACTCGAATAGTGCAGTTTGCGTTGTTTTGCCTTGAATGTATCCATGTTGAGTTTTATTTAAAAGATTGTTATTGTTCATAAAGCTAATTATTCGGTTACAAACAACACGCTCGAATATCTTGGCAAATGATGGTAATAAGCTTATAGGGCGGTAATTTTCGATGTTTGATTCATCGCCTTTTTTAAAAACTGGAACAATCAATGCCTGTTTTAGTTGATCTGGAAATATTCCGTATTGAATAGAATTATTTATTATGTATACCAGCGGTTTTAGAATGGCACTTATTACAAATTTTATTGTGTTATTAGATATTTCATCGTGTCCACTACTAAATTTGTTCTTAAGTTTTTTAACTATTTGTTGCACTTCTTCACTATCTACTAACTCTAACTCTAATTCAGCTGGATTGTATTTTATATCACAATTAAAGGGTCTATTATGTAATTTTGCTAACAAGTTTGGGGCAACATTTACTAAGTAGTTGTTAAAATTATTAGCTATAGCTTCTTTGTTATCATTTATATTTATTTCTTTAACTTTTGATTTTCCCGTTATCTCATTCACTATTGCCCAGGCTGATTTACTTTTGTTGTTTGAAATTCTCAATTTTTCTTCAAAACTTCTTTTTTTATATTCTTTTAATAGGGTATCATACTCTCTTTTTTTTGAGGCATACAAAGTTTTATATCGAACATTTACATTTTTCATTAAAAAAAGAATATCCAAATCCTTTTTACATCTTGCTACCTCTGGGTCATTCCGCGCAATATATTTTGGTTTGTGAACATTTTTATTTGGTACCTTTTGAACTGGAAAATTTTCATAAAATCTATTTAAAAATATTCTTATAAATAAGTTCCACTGATTATTAACTGATTGTTTGTCTAGTGTATAAATTTTATTCCAACTCTCCACTTCAAGTGCTTTTTTGAACTGTATTTTATTTTCATTTTTAAATATTCTTCCTTGAATGAAAGCTGGTGTGTCGTAAGTTAATTCTATCGATAATTTTTGCGCAGTATGATCAGAAATAGCAGTATGCATTACTTCAGTATTCATGTTACCATTAAAGTTAGTTAGTATATTATCAATACATGTTTTGCTTTTTTCTGTTATTCTTGTATATTCTAATATAACATTAAAAAAGTTATATGAGTTAATAACTGATATAAAATCGTTGGTAGCTTTCGATTTTGACAAAAAATCTATATTAAAATCACCGGCAACAACAGTAATAGTTCTAGGATTACAAAGAAGTAGCAATTGCTCAATTTTTTCAAGAAAAGTCTCAAAATCACCAGTCGGTGGACGGTACAGGGATACTAGAACGACAGTTTTTTTGTTTATTTTTACTTCACAAGCACAACACTCAAAACAGTATTCCTCACTTATATTAGTTATGTCTAATCTTGTTTTGTACTGCACATCCTTCCTCACATATATTGCACTTCCACCATGCTTGTTTTCCAAATTTCTGCAAAAACTATTTGCTAGGGTAAATCTTGTTATTCCATAGTTTTTGAGTTGATCTTGTGTTTTCCAATGTTCCGTAATACACAAACAAAAGCATTCCGGATTATTATCCAAAAGTTCTTCTACAAGTTCTACACTATTTCCAATTGACTGAGCATTTTGGTGAATTATGCAGAAATTACCTTTTAGGGCTTCTTTTTTATTTATCCTAAAAAAACATCTTCTTGAGTAGCTTGTCCATAATTTATATTCTCTTTATATTTTTCAATTTTATCTCGAAATGCTGGACACTTTGGGTCTCTTGCTGAGTGTATCCGATCTTTTAACTTCAACCGTTTGCAGTTTGGACAGTCCATTGGTGTGTTTTCTGGACACCCTTTTCCCTCATGTTTGTCACCGCATTTATGGCAGCAGACTTCTCCTCTACAGTATTTTGAGACATGTCCAAATAAACAACATTTATAACAGATAGGAATATTAAAGTATTCTTGTACATACACTCTTGTTAGGTCAAATGTAAGTGTTTCACTTTTTATCAACCATTTAAATATCATGGGATTTGTCTGTAGGATCCAGTTTTCCTTCTGTTTATTTCTACAATCTTTTCTAGTAATAATTTTAATTTTTTCACCTATATTTTCACCAAATTTCTGCTGCATTTCAGGATTTTCCTCAATTAGAGTTGACACGAATTCTTCGGTTTTATATCCCTTTTCGATTCCTGTAAACATTATCATTGGGTCGGTGTTTTGGATTTCTTTGATCTCAAAATTATGGCTAGATTTCAGGGTTTCCTTCAATTGAGTTTGTTGTTCTGTATTCTGACATTCCACCAGGATACGACCTCCCTGTAACCTTTTTACATTTTTGAATGTCTGAGGATTTTTATCTTTGTTTAGGTTCTGTTTAATTTCTTTAAGGACTTTATTGCAATCATTTTCACCTCTTAGTTTAACAATAGTACTATGTTTCTCTGTTTTAGGGGGTGTAGTCCATTTTTCATTTTCTGTATTAACTATTTTATTTCTTTTCAGGATATTACTGTAAGATCTTTCATTGGTTACGGTCACTGGTGCTTGATTTGTGTGGTTGTTAATATCATTAATTGATGACTTTTGGTTTGTTAATTGTATATATTGTTCTAAATTATGTTTTTCCACTTGTCCTATTTTATATGCTAACCTTGTTACCACTTTGTGCAAGGTAAACACCGCATCACTCATTTTGTTTTTGCTCTCTCCTCTGATTGTTTCTGACATTTCATGTAGTATCTCTAAACATCCTAGAGCCTTTTCCAGCAAATCGGTTGATTCATTCGTTTGTATATTACTATTTAACCTATCATTATTTCCATATTTTATATCTGTACAATTTTCCACCTGAATTGTTTCTTGTATTTGGATATCAGGACTAAGTTCAGACCTAGGTCTTTTTGCGTTCTTTTGTTCATCAAACACGTCATCTTGATTACTAATTTTCCCCTCTGTCGGCGGTGGTGTTCGAGCAATTGCATATTTTGGCCTAAATAATTCATCAAGTCCTTTTCCATTTTGTTCATTCATATTCGCTTTATTTAAATGTACCTTAACACTATTTCCCTCACCCTGTATATCACTTTGTTTTGGTTCGAGCTTGTTTACAATGTTTGAATTCTTTTTTGTGTGTCTATATTTATCTAGATACGTTTTTATTTCCTGGCTTTTTTTGCCAGCCTCAGGTCCAACAATTTTAATTATTTCTTGATTTGAAACTGATCCGATTGAATAATGTCGATTTAAAATTCGTTTTCTACACTCTCCCTCGGCATCATCACTTTCACTATCCATTAATGGCAACTTTTTACCGAATCCAACTGTAAATATATTTTTAAAATTAACTATTAAACACTTTTTACAGGAGCGATTAAAAAACACGTCCGTATCGGTTAAAGAACGAACTATATATATATAATAGAGGTAACTTCATATGTATGGATTCTTCTTTATAGAAAGAGCTTTGTGCGATTGGTTTTCACCTGAAACTTCTATCAACAAAGAACTATCGTTATGTTTCCTGAAACTAGAAAGAGTACCGAAATATGACTGTAAAGTGTTATGCAACAAAAATGGAGAGATGTTCTTAAAATAACCTTCAGATATTTTTATAAAGAAAAATTTTTCGAAAATATTTACTGAATCTATTAGCGACTGTACTCTGGATCGTTCTAGGAACCTGCTAATAGTAAGGAGAAAATCAAAAGTACTTATGTAAATCCTACGGGAAACCTTGGAAATAAAAGTTAGCTACAGCAGAGCTAGGATACTGTAGTAAAGGTAACTAATACCAGAGGGCGCTCGATAACTGCTAAGTACTGTTTGCGACTTCTACCGCGGAATCATTCATCCTATTATCACGGTTAATAACACTGTATATATATATATATATATATATATATATATATATATATATATATATAGGACGCTAACAGGACACCACATGCGTGACTCGCGTACCTCGGGATTGTTGATTCCCGTAACGTATGAAGTCATCAGGCCTCTGAGGAACACCACAAAGAGTTAACAACAAACTCCACAATAAAACATAACTGACAAGTGCTTAAACAACTTAATGTACATATAATGATGTTGTTGCTCTGTTAGTTGAAGTCGGGCTATGAGGTATTTAAAATTATCTGTTTTAGTATTATAACTGTAATTAATCTGTAAATTAAAAAGCTTTCTGTTTCGGAAGAACATAAAACATTCCTAGATATACACAGCACACACAGTGACTATACTTGATTTTTTAAATACAGACCTGCATAATTATTCATAATCCATGTGTTTGATATTACGAATCAATATTTGTATTACAAAAGTATACTATAGATTCAGATTTTGCAAAATACATTATTTTTGTTGCATTTTCATTCATATGGTGTATTTACCAAACACCCAGATTTCATTTTAGTCTTTTTAACTTTAAATATTCATCCTAGAAATCTTGAGCTCCTCGAGACCGTGATTTTCTCTCGATCAGCTGTCTCAAACTACTTAATACTTTCTGCTTTGTTCTAAATAATTAGTTTTATCCGAATTTAATATTAAATGATTTCTATTAAGCCAATTTGTGACATTCTGTAGAAAATTTCTACCTTCAAATTTTAAATGAGTTATGTATCTACTTCCTATTAGTAAATTAGTATTATTTGCGGAACTTATTTTATTTGATTTATTTATTATGGTCATTGATAAATAAGATGAATAAGATAGGGCCCAAAATCCTACCTTCTGATATTCTAGATGAATTTAATAATAATTTGGATTTGTGGTTTATTTAATTTTTTGTTATAATCACTAACTGTATTCTATTACCTAGAAAAGAAGATATCAACTTCAATCCATTACCTCTTATACCCTCCAACCCAGGTAAATCATTAGATAGATCTATAGCATTACCAATTGATCGGGCGTTTTGGTAACGATAATTTTTTCTATTCTTAAATTAATGTCAAATTTTTCTGCGTTATTCTTACAGTAAGTTCTCTTCTTGTTTATAAAAAGAGCCCGAATAATTTATTTGATTTCTAAATAACTTCATTCTCGGATTATATAAAAGACAGTTCATATTTCTTGTCAAGTGATGGCTTTCCTCTGCTTTACATCCCATTTTTGTACAATTTGGACATTTCATTTCATTGCTGTGGTATTGCTTTCCTAAATGTTCACTTCCATACTTACGGGTAGCATAATATGTCTTTACAATTTTTGGCAACATGTCCAAATCCTGCATATATGCTATTCAGTCAAAATTAACAGTGTGTCTCTTAAGGAACAATTTAGTGACTACTGCAGATTTTTACAAGATCCAATTTTCTTCTATTGACCATTAAACTTTCTTCTCAATCCTAAAATTTATTTTGCCTTAAAATGCGGCATTGCCAAATATTTTTTTAAAATAGTTTTTGATCAAAATCAGAATTTCACTTAAATATTTGTGATATCTTAGCTGTGATAATCTTCTATAATATTTACCTTTTTTTTTATATTATGTTTTCAATTCCGCTTTACGCGCTTACCTTTTTTCAAAAATTGCTATTAAACAAATAATGACCTACTTTTACGAAAATACAAACCAATTATGGTTTTTTATACGAGGTATAAACCCTCTAGGGGATTTGCCCCTCTGTAAATTCTCTTTTGAAAATAGATAAATACTCTATCCATACATGTTTTAGATTGTAGATGTAGGCCGTTTCAAAAAAACATGAAAAAATTGAAAATATCAATATTTAAATAGTCATTTTGGATACCCTGTATAAAAATAATTTAAATACTGTACTATGGTGAGATAAAATGAAGCGAAGACTTTTCATATTTTTATTTAACGGAAAAAACTATAGTGTGGATATTAAAATTTAAGTGAAATACTGAGTTCGGCCAAGAAATATCTAAAAAATTAATAACGTCGAATTTAAAGCAAATAAATTTTGGAATTGAAAACAGGGTTCAATGAGACTCCAACCAAAAAAATGTAGGTGCTTACATTTAAAAAAAATTATGCGGCACGCTTTTTTCGGAAGCTAGTACAAGCTTAACTATTTTTAAAATGTATCCGTTCCGCATATCAGATTTTTTATCGCTTTAAGATATAGCTGCTACCCAATTATTAAATAGACACTGTAAATAGTGCTATGCTGACTTCTTTTGATCTTCGTAGGAGAAATTACATTAACAATTTGCATCAAGAATAGTATCCAATAATCTCTCCGTACTATTTTGACAGTGTTCTACCTTTTCTTGGTCACTGCTTATATCTAATTTGAAACGAGATTTAGTATGCTTCATTGACCCAGGACCAGACCCAGTTCTTGAGCGCTTGTGCGATGCCTCTTTTTTTATATTTGCATTTTGAAAAATATTATCTGAAGTAAATGAGCTGACGTTAAAGAAATTGTTTACGGGCCAACTGGATTCGATATTCTTAGACAATGATCTTTCACTAAAGGAAAAGTCCATTTTTAAAAGGAAATAGATGAGCTGAACTACATAACTTAAAAAAAGTATCATAAACTAAGATAACAATTTATTTATGTAATACTCTGGTCTGGTTCTATACTTCGCCCATTAAAAAGATAGGAGAATTGAGCTTTCCCTGGCTCTGTGAGTACTAAAAGTAGATAGGGAATAGACATTTACAACTAACACAAGTGTCACTTCAAAATTAATGTAAAAAAGATGCATTAAAAAGTCATCAGTAACATCACCTAATTTTAAGGCGGAGCTTCAGATTATTATAAATAGATAACCAAAATTCAATTCTTCAGTACGAAAGCAGTTGTCATTGAATTAACGCGTTTTAGTATAGCAAACCATCGGTCAGCTGATATTCAAGAACCTTCGATCTTGTTTTGGAGCTTTTTACATCGACAAATTGTTAGTTTCGTTATCAGTTCTGACCGATCTCCTGATTTTCGTCTACTTTCTTGGAAAGAGTTGTTTTTACAACTGTATTCCCGTGTTTTTAAACACGCTGAACTTCGCAAAGAACCTGATCAAAACGACGTCTTGTGAAAATCCAAATTATAGTAGCTATCGTCTTCCTCTTATTCCTGTAACAACTGAAGCCTGTGAGCAATGCCGCTTTTGTAGAAGGCAGCAGTGAACTTCAAGAACTTCTAGACGTCATTTTTAAACCGACGAAAACATTGGTAGGCGCGATAACTGGGAAGTTCTACTATAAGACCCCAACCGTTCGTGAAAATAATCCGTCGTTCTCCGAGTAGACCACACCCCGTTGGATAAAAAGCGGCTTATTTTCGAAGACTTCACCTTGATCACAACTTTAAAGTATTCTGATGTTTCCCTTGTATAAAATAATATTGAAAAAGGTTATCTGCTTAAAAAACCTTAGGTAAGATTCTTAACTAAAGGACCATCAAAATTACTTAGCTCGCAAGCCAGTCGAACGTCAAGGTGTCTTTGTAGAATAGTACATTGGCTAATATATAGCCAAGGTACTATCCTGCGCAAATTCGCGTAATTCAGGTTATCACCGAGTTTCTTATACTCAACCCCTCGAAAACTGTTTTTACAGTTTTAACAACGTGATTCCCATAAGTTCGTGATTATTATAAACAAGGACATTAAAAAAACAACGCGAAAACTTTTAATTAATAATAAATAAGTTAATCTTTGCATTAAATCTTAATTTAAATACGTTATCTTAAGTTATAGATAAAAACTTAAAAATCTTAAAATATTCCCTTCTCGTAAAATCCACGACGACACCTGATTTTAATCAGGCTTTTAAAATAACTTAAATTCATAAAGTTACACTTCGCCCCGAATTACGAAAAATAAATTAACATTATAAGAATTAAAAATTTAAAGATAAGTTGAATAATTAAAAATAATTATTAGAAGTTAAACAACATAGAGTAAATTAGAGTTAAATAATTAGTAATAATTAAAGTTAAAATAAATTAAATCAGTTAATTTAAGAGTACATAACTTTAAGAGAATAATTTTCAAATACTAATGATTTTCCATAATTAGAAGTCCTACTCATAAATAATTTTTATTCTCTAGAGCATAGCTCCTCCCAAGACCTGTAGTAGAAAAAAGTTCCAATTTTTTTAAAATTAAAAAACAAAGTTCCAAAATTTCCGGTGAGAACATATAGGTGAGGCGGCCAGAGTTTCTATGCTGGGAGACAAGTTTTGGTGGTATCTCACCACACACCCCTGCGTTTGCTTATAATAATAGTAGTAACAGAAGCTTGGTGGATATTGGTAAGCAATTGGATCAATAATTAACAAACTTACGCTGGCAGAGTCTTCTGTGCTACACCGGGCAATATGCGAGGCAGACGATTCAACACCACTGCGGTTGAGGGACCACGAACTGACTTCTAATCACCAACCAAATGAAGAAAAGCTTCAAGCCCAGCTATAGAAGCTCCTTCATGAACGACACTCAAGAGAGGTCAACCAGGAAAATGTCGATAAATCAGCATCTAACTACTGGTTGACGTTTGGACAAATGTTTCCTGAAACCGAAGCTTTCTATTAGCTATCCGAGATCAGGTCATCCCAACGAGAAACTATCTGAAACACATAATCAGAAAACCTTCGATACAAAACGACCAATGCCGATATGTATGTCGAACATCAGAAACAATCCAGCATATAACAGGAAGATGCCAAGCATTGCCGCATTGGGTACAAGGAGCGACACAATTCAGTCGCCAAAATCATCCATCAAGAGCTGACAGAGAAATTGTTGCAGGTAGAGAAAGGACCATGCTACGAATACAATTCGGAGCCTGTACTGGAGAACTAGTTTAAGCTGTACTGGGATCGAGCGCCATACTTACGGATCATACAGATGCATATAACATATCAGAGTTTATATTTGTGGTTAAAATATCCAGGTGAGCATAAAGGAGCCATCCCTAACACCAGCAACAACCTAAGGGATAAGCATAATGAGAAGATCACCAAATACAGATACCTGGGTACCTATTCTCATTCTTGAGAGAACGATCACTTGATGGAAAGTGGGCGTGGTTGTCACGAAAAAGTATGAAACAGTATTCTTGGTCGCATTTCTCGTTCTCGAGAGAACGATCATCTTGACGGAAAGTGGCCGTGGTTCTCACGAAAAAGTAAGAAACCGTATTCTGAATACGTTTTCGTACTCCTTCGTGAGAACCACGCCCACTTTCCATCAAGATGATCGTTCTCTCAAGAACGAGAATAGGTACCCTGAAGGTATAAATACGCACACAGTGGGAACTTAATAGCGTCCGAACGATCCCCATAATTCTACCAATAACCGGCGTCGTACCGAAGAGTGTTCTGCTTAATATCAAGGAATTGGACTTTAACGAACATCTGTATAAATCCATGCAAAAGACAATGCAACTTGGGACCGCTCGAACTGTTATTGGAAATATAGAGGACCATAAACATCACCTAGAGTCTGGCAACATGCAAAGGACCCTCCATAGAATTCCATCCTTATGATATCTGAGCGAGTGTTCATGAAGGGAGTGCAGAAACCGTTTAGAGCTCAGTATATGTGGTAATAACCATGGTTACATCGAAATTTCGAAAATCACTACAAAGGTAAATGGTAGTTCGGAGATATGGATTTAATTAGCTTCGACCAAGTTTTCCCGAAGCTTCTACATCTATGTACGGTAATAAATAACCATATACATCTTCTACAGTAAGAAATAACCATATGCGTACAGCTACAGGACACATTACAAATAGACAAAAAATAGATTACCATTATGACTCGACTGACCAAAATTCTCTAACGCTCTTTTCTACTATAGATTCACCCATGGAAGAAGAAGACTGGAATAGGCGGTCGCAAAGGTAGTAGCATACACTACATGAGCCAGCCCGCAATGGTCCACGCGCGTTACTCGGCAAAGAGACAGAGCGAATAAGAGGGTCATGCTATATCTCTTGCTTTGAACTTTTATTTATTCTCCACTCTCACCGAAACGCACGCCGGCCAATTGCGTCTCGGAGCAGGTGAGATAGCACTACCCCTTATTTGTCCTCTTTCTCTCTCTTTGCCATGTGACTCGCGCGGACCATTGCAATCTGTCTCCAGTAGTGTATATATACATATAAAATAAATACTGTGCATGTTAAACAATGTTTCATCCCAACATTAAAAGACAGCTCTATATAAATCCCTATAAGTCTGTCTTCTGGCTCCCAAGGTTTTTTGTGAGCCACCGCGAAGGAAATGCGCTATTGGTCTACCAATAAAAAAAGCGTGCTCTATGTTATTTTAAATTTTTTGACGGGATGTGTATTTTCTAAACAAAATGTTGGAATATAGGGACGTTTATTATATTCAAATAATGGTTTAAATATAAAGACAATATTGTATTGGAAGTTTATTAGTTTTCGTACATCACGAAAACATAAAATTTTATAACACTTTGAAGGGTAATCTATATTTTAGGAAAAATATGTAAATATAACAATGCTCGAGGTCATTCAAAATGACCAATAAAATGAAAGCATTTAGCGTCTGCGCATAGAAGATTTCAGTGACCGACACTTCTCCAAGGCAAAAACTACAATTACCCAAGAAAGGACCGCTTGACAGGCAAACGACTTTCTGAATTACTATTTTTAATAGATTTATATAATGTTTAAAGGTTAAATATATTGTTTTGTATAAAATGGTTTATTATAAAAAAAAAGAAATGAGCTTTTTTCAATTTACTTTTTTTTTATATAATAAATACCTCAAAATAAAAAACTTGATATATCGGAATATCGATATTTCATTTTAGCGATTTTGTATCCCTAAATATGGCTTATGCCCGGAACAAAAAAGGGTTAGTTCAGGGCTTATGGCCTTAATAATGGACCCCCAACTCTTGTGGGCTGTTGAAGCTAAAAACGGTAAAACACGGACAAAAAAGTACGCACATCGAGCGCCAGTCATATTTTTAAAAAATTAGTATTTATCGGCTGGTGCACAACCCATTTCGTATTATCGATCAGTTGGTTGGCTAGCATTACTGGAATATGAACACTGCCTGTTTAACCCCATTTTTATATTGAATGGATTTTGCCTTTTATTTAGTTTAATGAGATCCACAAGTATATGCGTCCGTTTTGTCAAAACAGCAGATTCTCTGTCGATGGTCGATTGAATAGAATATGTTTGGGATTAGACTTTACGAGTCTAATTTTTGTTTAAGATTATAACGTAACCTAATAGTAGCTTTTCGTTTTGGTCGTGGAATTCACAACACGTGTCATATGGGTGCGCTCTTGCAAAAAGTAAAAAAAAAACGTAGTTTGCACGTTTGGGAAAGAAAACGGGAGTCCCAGCTGGTTGTGCGATGTAAGGGGGATCCCGTGTTATAAAGCGAGTCCTATTGTACATAAGCAGACGTTTGTACTTCTATGTTTCTATGTGGTTGCGCTCTCGACAGAGGAGTGATTTTTATCTCACAAATTGAACCTCTGCGTATTGAAAGACAAATATATACTTATGACAACTTTGCATTTGGCAGTTAATATATGAATTGATAAAACAGTTGGTGTTGTGAAAGTCGGTCACACAGATGACCAAAGTAATTTAATAGGAGTTTTCGGAGGTACATACCATATGATCTGAAGACTTCAAGAGCCTTCAAAACTGAGGAACGTCTAAAGTTTCCCGAGGGGTTGCCGGATAAGGAGAAAAAGCGCAAGCCTTGGAGTAGTTTGGGTATATGTATTAAGTGCGATGACCAAGGTGGTAGACCTTGAACTTAAAGCAAAGACCATGAAAAATTACTTAAAATATCGGCATAGCTTAAATAATGAAGGAAAGTATATAATGATTATGTGGCCATTACCAACCTTTTTAAATTTTCTGGCTCTATGTGACTGCTTCATTTGACTTGAGTAGTTAGCTGTTTACGAATGCTCATTAGCGATACTAAAACAAATATTTTCCAAGTATTGCTAAGAAAGCATTCAATGCGTGTCTGAGGCATAAATATCAATGGAAATGCCAATATTCTGGAAGGGTCTTAAAGTTGTCATTCGAATATTAAGACCTTAGTGGTAAACTGTATAAGTACAGTCTCTTTAACAAAATCGTATTTTAAATTTTTTTGTTTGTGACCAATATATTTAATATTATTTTCTACATCAAAGTAGATAAAAATGCGATTTTTCTTTCAGTACACTATCACAGCGTCGCTAATGTTATGTCTATCTCCGCTCTTTGTTTGTTTTTACCCCCCCCCCCCTCCCTCTCTCTGGTGACCGCGAACTGAATTTTCATGCTTATTTGGACGACATTATTTTAAACAGCTTATATCCTTGGTCTTATTAGGAGAAATTGGGACCATGTTAATAATACCATATCAAAAAACTGCTTAGTATATAGTATTTTAGAGTACAATTATGTATTGTCGTCTCCTTAATAGTTCACAATATTAAGTGGTTTGGAAATGTGCAAAACAAAGCTTGTAAATTTTTCCTATTCAAATTTAAATTCCTTTATGAAAGTATACCTATCATATAACATTGGAAAAAGGCGACGTAATGCGACGCAATTTATTCTTAAAATTATTAATGGACATAGTAATACCCAAACATTTCTCAATTCTGAAGAAAATCTGCATCTGAAAGCTTAATCCGAACCATATATCTTTATCTCTTCTGTTTCCGACTTTTATATATTTACTTACATAAAATGCTAATGGATAATGACGTGACAGCAGTTTTGAGTAAGTTCATCATACGATTTAAAATATTCTGTCTCTGATGTTCAGCATCTTCTTGATGTTTTGCATACGTTTTACTTATAAAACTGCATCACGGTTTCAAAGAATAAATCGGAAGGAACGTTAATAATTCTGCGGTAGATCATCTGGAATATTTTATAGATTGCAGCGTCCTACCAATATCTGCTGTAAATATGCTCTAAAGATAATATGTCATTTCCGCAGCATTAACTGCCGAGCAAGTTGCGTTGCCAGGGTAGTGGTTTAGTCTTGTCAAAAATTAATCTTAAGTATCTTTCTTATTGGAATAATATTTAAAGAATGACTCTAATGACTGTGATATATTTTATAGATTGCAGCGTCTTACCAATATCTGCTGTAAATATGCTCTAAAGATAGTGTCATTTCCGCAGCATTATCTGCCGAGCAGGTTGTGTTACCAGGGTAGTGGTTTAGTCTTGTCAAAAATTAATCTTAAGTATCTTTCTTATTGGAATAATATTCAAAGGATGACTCTAATGTCTGTGATATATTTGACTACTCGTTTAAAACTTTTAGAGAAATAATTTTAAATAAGCACTATTCAATATAGACATATTTTGAGGACTTTTAGCATTGCATAGAGTTGTTTAGGTATTTCTCAGCTTGTAGAATGACCCAAGTGTAGAGAGTGTTCTGCTGATGAGTCCGATTCTTATGGACATACTAAGTGTGACATTTGTGACAATTTTCTTTGTCTGCTGTTCTTCTCTCTCCGCATCTGAGCAGAAGAGTGTATCATTGAAGAGATCATCCTTGATTCAATATGTTTGTAAAAACTGTTTCCCGAACAATTCGGAGAAAGGAAGTTTTAAAAAACTAGAAACTAGAAAATCTACATCGTAAAGTTTTGAATGAAGTGAACTTGATTGCAAGGAGAGAAGGCAAAGATGAAAAGATCCAGAAATAAACCTGTAAGAATTGTGATCTTATAAAAGTAGAAATTTCCAAGCTGCAATCATCGTTAAGTGATTCGAATAATTTATTGCATAAAATTCAGGGACCATCTATAATATGCTGTAGATTTGAACAAAGTTAAAAATATCGAAAAACCGATAATAATAATAATAAAGACACTAATATAATACTCGACACCTTGAGTCACTATGATAAAAGAATGGAGGACATCATGAGCATGAATAAAGATATTCTTCGTGGAATAAATAAGAAACTAATGTCACTAATAATAACGGTAATGCAATTTGTAACAAAGCTTCAATTTGCATGTATAATTAGTCCATTCTATGAAATTAAAATAACGAATTTGGAGGCTGTTCAGAGAGTTTCTGAAATTTGTATGTTTAAAAAGTGTGAAGTATTAATTTTCCCAGTTTGCAGATTATGTGTATTGAAGCCGAGATAATTTTTTATTTAATTACACATAAAATTAATAAGGAATTTTTTTTAAATTTACCGTTGGCAAGAATGTGTGATAACTTTAATAGGTATTGTGGAAATATGGATGTTCCTATAGTAAATTTAAATGAACATTAAGAAAAGAATAAGTGATCAAGTGAATTAGGTTTGTTTTTAAGATTTTGTAGGTTTAGATTAGTTATATACATATGTGTGTGTGATTGGCAATTTTGCTGTTGATACATTAAATAAATAAATAAATTTAGTACAACTATAGTACCATTAGGAATTTTATTATTATATAATGTATTCAGAATAGAAACAAATTTTTATAATAATAAATGGCAAAACTATGAATGCATAATTCACCTAAAATATGATTAAAAGATTTTTTTTGAAAAGGTAACTTAATTTAATGTCATTATTAAAAATAACAATATATATATATATATATATATATATATATATATATATATATATATATATATATATATATATATATATATATTCTAAATTTTTATAAACATTTGATACCTTTTTCATCTTACCAACTAAATTATAAAAATTCAACAAAGTCTAGTTGGCAATAGCCCAACTAACAATAACTTTTCACTGGGAAATTGTCTAGGTTGGTAAAGCATATGTCTTGTAGTTATCATAAGTCATTTGTTTACTAAGTATAATACTTGTATTTTCAGAAAGTTAAAATAGAATTGAATTCTAATTGGAAGTCTTGGGGCTCCAACACCTCTTGCACCTCCAGGTGGAGATGCCCTTGAGTGAAAAACTTTTGCTAGAAGAAAGTTATTACTAATCTTTAATTTAAAATTGTTTTATGTTACTTATAAACCTAACTACTTTTGCTTAAAAAATTTAATGTCTGTAAAGGCTTTGTTTCAACTTCTTTAATTTTTTCAATTATGGCCTCGAGTAATAAACTTTGAACAATATCAATACTTCCAGATGCATCCACAATTTTCCAATTGTCACCTTCTTTAGTTAGCTGTGAAAACATCTCTGCAACACTATTCTGCATAAATTCATTTTCATATCGTTCTTCACCAAATCCAGAACGTTTAGAAGCTTCGGCGTGAGTTAAAGTTAACAAAAATACTAAATCAGGCTTCAGTAAACCATTTTCTGGATTTTTACACCAATTTAAGTCCATACCTTAAATGAAAAATTACAGCAAATATAATTTGATCTTGTTTTCCTGTAAAAAAATTCAATAACCAAATTTTAATAGGGTTATAAATTCTTGAAGGGATTATTGTAGTAATATCTAGTAAATGTAATTACCCTTTTTTACTGCTGAAAAGGCAATTCCTGAGAATGAATACCTATCTACAATTAATGTAATACCATCATTAAGCAGCGCTTTCATTTTGTCTACATTTTCCCACCTATTAGCTGAAAATAATAAGTGAATAGCTTGATCGTTTAATTTGCAATCTTTATTTTTTAAGTATTCACTAATAAGTTTCCCAGTTAATGTGGTTCTATCTGGAAAGTTTATTAACTGAGATTTTATGTTTCTTTTGTGCAAAGATTCTACTAACTTTTGGCACTGTGTGGATTTTCCTGAACGATCAACCCCTTCGACTACTATTAGTGCGCCACGCCTTAAAGATCCCATAATTTTGGAAAATAACTATGAACTATTGAATTAACTTTTTTTTGGCTCTAGCTTTCTATTTTGTTAACTTTTTTTTGGCTCCAAACTTTTATGAGGAACAATACTGTACTTTAATTCAAATTATAAATAAAAATTTTAAAACAAATTACTCCCGACCAAAGAAAATTCAAGTTCTCGCAACTAAGAGAAAAAATAATTCTAGCATTCCTCAAAGTCTCGTAGGTCCAATAAATTTGGTTATATAGGAAGTAAGTACAGTTCCCTTCAAAGTGTTTCATTTAATATGTTTAACGGTCCGGGGTTACCTATCGTCAAATATTCGAATAGGTCGATTCACAACATTGTAAACGGCGCATTTTTTTAACATGTGATGTTATAGCAGTTAAAAAGAAGATATAATCTGGGGATAACCTTAAAGTGTCATAAACATATCTAATCAAAAAGCCACAAAATAAGGGATACTTTGTGCAAGTAACAATGAGTAAATATTGAGATTAGGTTGATTACCAAACGCGGGCTGTCAATTCGCTAATTTTATTCTACGTCGATTTTCGCGCTCTTTCCGAATTTTAATTATAAAGATATAGAATACGTTCTATATTTTTATGCCGAAAATTTTCACCAAAATTTTAACAATAATTCTTTGGCAAACAGCAAATTAGTTTTATGAAAATTTTCAACATAATTATGAGATAAATTTTGGCTATAATTCTTGTGTGTGTAAAACGGCTCTTATTAGAATGATTGCGAGAGCCGTCTAGCTAAGTCTGTGGGATGATAATAATATTTTACCAAAATAAGAGCAAATAGATTTTCGAGATTGGTCCTGTCGATGGTCAGCTGAACATTTTATAATGCGCAAGCCCTAAGTTACGCTAGTATGTTTACGTTTAAACTTCGTAAATGTGCCATTTTTGAAATTAAACCAGACCCCCAAAGTCTAATAAATATTTCGTCAAGATCATACCACAGTTGAACCGCTATTTTTTTATTAGCCCGAATGGCGAGTTATTATCTAGTACCACGAATTGTTGACGTTTGTTTAATTTATCAACAAAAAGTGGTATTTTTTCTTGGGAGTAGTTTCTTTTAAACTTTTTCATTATTAAAAGAAATAAGTATATAAAAAAATTTAAATTGTTAGATTTATAAATTTGTGTTTTATGCTTTTTTAATCATAATTTAAACTTTCTCATTCAAGAAAATCATTTTTTATGGACACTTAATGGTCTGCAGACCTAAAAGCACATCGGGCTGCAGACTCCAGAACAAGACAGTTGCAGGCTACAAAACACGAAACACCAGAACAAGAAAGCCACGAAACATTTTGCTGATTGAAACCTGGATTGAAATTTTAAGTATTTATAGGTATATATTTATAGGTATATTTAATATTTGTTCACAGATTTGGCGACAAGATTTAGGCAACAAATAATACATTTCTGAAGTAACCAGTTGGGTTAGGTTATGGATTTTTAAACCTATCCTAAGGCGTTTGCGCGTGGTTTTCCTTATGCATTTCCCGATTATCCAGACCAAAGAAAGGGAAATTCAGTCTGGCATTGGCATTGGCCCATTTGCCTTTTCTATTTTAGTTTCAAGCAGTATTTAAGCCAGAAGTCTGCTCTTTATAACTTATATCTAGTAGTTTTTTTTTGAAGTGAGTTCATTAAGTGTTAATATAGTTGTTAAACAATGGTAATGATAATGTAAACACATTTTTGTTATATTTTAATGTATTAACAACATCTTCTTACAAACAAATTGTTAACTAACATAATTTCAAGGTTTAATGTTGCAATGAGCAAGTAAGAGTTTGGATGTGGATCCATTTTTCAATTGAATTATGATTGATAATAATAAGTAAATTATAAATAAACTTTGGTTGGACCAGTATACACGTTGTTGGTTTAACTAACCACCACTTATAAATAAATAAATCAAGCTAGAATAATTATTTGTTTCCAATCAGCCTAATGACTAAATTTTTTAAGTTAAAATTTTTAAAGCTGCTTCATTGTCAACATTACAACACTATACTTTTACAAAATGTACTTGAGCACTTTTGCCTGTAAAAAATTTGATTTAGGTACGTGAATTTTAGATAATTTACCAGAATAGTAGAAACACTTTTAGCCTACTGCCTAATTTTGGGTCGTACGAGATGAATCTGATCACAGCCCTAAAAATATTTTTTTCACTTTAACAAATATATGTGTAAGTTGTATTTTTCAATCTCCACCTTTAAATTTTGTAACTTCCAGTAAAATATATGTACACGATACAATATTTATCTTTTTAACCAAATAAATTAGTATGGAAAAATGTTAATTTCCATTAACCAAGAAGCGAAACTGCCAACCTGAACAATTTCTCTCAACTTTGTATTTCTTTCTTTTAGGTAAAGAATGGAATTGAAAAAATAAACTTATTGTTCAAATTGAATATGTTGTTCAATGCCATATTTAAATATATTCTTTATTTATTTAGTAGTTCAACCGTAATTGTTTTCATTTCAAAATAGTAGCATAAAATGTTTCATATAAAGGTTTATCAAACCATGTGCCATTAATAGAGAGATAACTTTGTAATATTTATTAATTTTTGTTAAGGTGCTAGTAAACTACATTTTGTCCAATTTATTCAACAACACTTTCTAATAATGAATTATTAGGCTGTCTATATTCTTATAGAGATTATTAAGGATATATTTCTTTATGCTACTTAAAAAATGTTATGTCTGTTATGTTAGGATAGCCAGGACTGTCAGGATGAGAATTAGGGAAGAGTTTATTATGGTTGCCTTGGTTAATTTTTTTTACCTTCAAAATGTTGTTTTTTTTTCACTTTCTACAAATATTTTTTACAAACATATGTACTGTATAAACCTGATCTAATTTGACATATATTCATTATTGTTTAGAGGATATACTTGTTTTATGTACTTAAAAAATATATTGTCCAAGTCTTAATGGTGATTATTTTACATAAATATTCCGCTAACTAGGCGGGAAATGAGACGGGAGTGATCAAATTTTGAGGATTATCATCAATTTCACTTTTCTGTAACATCACCGATATTTTATTTCTGTTAATCACTTTCCAAAAATCATTCTCTCTTTTATTTAAGACCCAATTTTAAGGCAGAAAGTATAAAAAATGTATTAAATGTATCACTCTCTCTGTGTTACAAACAAAGAAGTAAATACAAGCTATAGCCACTACAATAAGAGATTCCATCGGCCAGGTGAGATTCTACATAGACAAAATAAGCTATTTTAATTGCTGGTGGCTTCACTACTCTAGACAGTAAAACTACCAGAAGCTAATTTCTTAGATAAATTCTCAACATTATAACCGACTTCATAGTATTATACATATCATAGTATTAGTTTGTTTTGTAATTTGTAGGGTTTTAGGTTTATTTTCTACAAGTTCATAATTTGTTTAATTAATTTTACCTCTGTTAATTTCCTCATGAGACGTCTATGAAAGGTATGTAACTTTTTAGAAAATTCTATTTCTTTATTTTTAACATGGAACCCCTATGACAGAAGATCTAGAAATTGACAGGTTTCTTTTTCTCGTTTTTATTATACCACGTAGTATGAAAGTCGTTCTAAAAGATTCGGGAATCTTTTGATATTGGATCGGATTATTTATTTGTTAGGTACACCTTACAAGCACAGCAGTAATTACATGTAAGGGCAAAAACAACAAAAGAAATATAATGAAAGTAAAGAATATTAAACTAGTTACAAACTACATAGAAAATACATACATATACATACATACATACACTAATACATACATACATACATACACACAAAAAGCAACACCTAAGGCATATATCACCCAATAAAGTATCACATAGATTTAAATTAAGAGTCCATATATATTTTCTTAATTTGGCTTATTGATGTATTAAACATATCAATGTGTTCCCCCGCCAATAATAATCAATTTTATGCTGTCTAACTTATTTAGTACTTATGAATCTAACAGTATATTGTTCAAAGTACCTTTAAATATTAGTTTTTGCGCATTAAATGTTAATAAATTGTTTTCACACCAGATTCCGAAATCTTCATGTGTAGAAGAAACAAATTCGGTCTAAGAACGGACCCTCGGGGACTCTATAATTGGAGTTTCCAAAGTCAGACCTTGCTCATGCAAAAGAGGGCATCGCGAAATCCATAAATTATCAATTTTAACAGAATTTTATGATTGGCACAAGCAAATACTTTTGTTAAGTCACAGAATACCGCAGCAGCTAGCTCTACTTCATTTAGGGTAATATGTAAATTTTCCAAAAATGCAAACATTGCGTCACTTGTATTTTTTCCATTCTGAAAGGCAAATTGGTTGCAATTGCAAACTTTACATTTCAGCAGAAATGACAACATTCTTTTCTTAACCAATTCCTCAATAATTTTTGACACGATAGGTAATGTTGGTTTGAAATTTGAGAGAGCAATGTTCTCACCACTTATTTGAATGAAAATCATTATACCTTTTTTCAAAGACGATGGAAACTGATCTTCCACAAACGATGGAAACTGATCTTCCACAAACGATTCTATTTATGACCACAGCGGTTGTACTTAAGGCTCTTATATGTAATTCACAAGATATTCTTATGGACAAATCATCCCAGCCTGAGCATCTGTTTTTAATAGTTAGAAAAATTGTTTACAATTCAGAAATGTCAGTAGGGTAACGAAAGAATGTCTGTGGTATAAACACTTTGGATAAAAAAACTTTACGGGTCACCATTTGTTGGCCAACTGAACAGTAATAGTAATTCAACTTATTAGACGTTAAATCTGAATTTGTTTGCCGAGACTTAACAACTGTTTGTTGAAATTAATTGATTATTGACCACGCCTCCCTAATGGCACTCCTCGATCCCAACATTCTCTGCGTATAATATAATCTCTTTGCCGATCTTACCACCCTTCTATAAATAATTCGATATTTATTAAAATAAAAGACTAAAAACAAGGTATTTGAGAAAAATATCCTGAGGTAGTGCAATGCTCCCTACCTTTTGTTTTTAATTTAACTAAAGGGAACGCGCAGTTAAAAGTTTCACATAGTTTATTGTGAAATTTTTTCTCTTCTTCATTCTGAATTTAGACCTGTATTCAAATTTATTATTTTCTTTTATTATGTAGCATTTTTAGTAGTGTTTCAGAGAGACAAGGAATTAAAACGTTTATCAGCTTAGCCATATCAATTAATAATTTTGAAAATAATTATTCGATCAATTGACACATGTTTCTAATAAAGGGTCTGTTATGGCAAGAATATCAATTTTGCCCACAGAACCAAATATGATCTTTTAACGACAGTATTTTAAGGACAAAAGTATAATTTTTGACAATAGCTAAAAAACCGTTTTTGAATAGTAAGAATTAATTACACTGTTCTGTATTTTGAAATTTTTTGTCGCTCCTTGATATTTTTTTGGTTTTTTTGTGTCTGCTGTAGTGTACTGAATTCAAATATAAGCTCGGTTTTTATCTATCACCCACAAGTTTTTATAGAAGGAAAGAAGAATATAAAATATGGGAAACGCAAACCATAAAACCTTAAGCAATATGAGACTGAAGCTAGCGGCTAGCGGCCAAATCGAGATACAGCGCGCTAAGTATAGATTAAAACATCATAAAATCCTCATTTGCTAATATTTTTCTGTGATTTTTGGAATTTAAGTTTATTATAGCTTCCTCTAAGTACCTTAAATGATTATATAATTTATTCTCCAAAAGCAACCCTACTGATCAGGTTAAATTAATTATGTTTAATTATTTCATAAAACCCATATTTATTAAAATTTTTCAACGATTTTGGGTAACTAAGCTTCTAATCATGTCCTTCAAACACCAATACGGGTCACATAATTTGTTCCTTTAAGACAACCCTAGGGGCAAGGGTTCAGCCCTTATTTTTAGAGGGTCATAAATTCCATATTTTCAAAAATTTTTTGGTAATTAAGCTTATAATAATATCCGCTAAACAATGATATGGATCACATAATTTTTTCCCCCAAGACAACACCAGTGGCCAAGGTTCAGCCCTTATTTTAAAATTATCATAATTTGCACATTTTCAAATATTTTCGGTAATTTTTGGTATTTAAGCTTATAATAAAGTCCCTCTAAACACCTAAATGGGTTTCATAATTTGTTCCCCTAAAACAACCAAATTTTGAAAAATATGGAATTTATGAGTCTTTAAAAATAAGGGCTGAACCATGGCCGCTAGTGCTATCTTAGATGAACAAATTATGTGACCAGTTTGTTTGGAGAGCATGATTAGAAGCTTAATTCGTTGAAAATATTTATTAAATATGGATCTTATGAAATAATTAAGCATATTTAATTAACCCCGAGTGAGATTGTTTTTGGAGAATAAATTATATAATCCTTTTAGGTATTTAGAGGAAACCATAGTAGACTTAAATTCCAAAAATCACGGAAAAATATTAATAAATATGGATACTATATTTTAAATATATAATTTTAATCTATACTTAGCGCACTGTATCTCGATTTGGCCGTTGGCAGGTAGCTTCAGCATCATATAAGCAATCTAGTGAATTTCCAAAGATTTAAAAACAATAGTTTTTTTTTTTTATAAAATATACTTCATTTTGTACTGAAATAACTTATTTTGTTGTATTTTTTCGCTTGTATTCGCCGGGATCGGTTTCACGTTTGAGGGTCCAGTAGTAGTCCGCTAACATGCGTGGGCAGATCCAGCCTCTCTCTTGGGGGGGGGGATGATATCATAAAAGTACAGTATCGCAAGCGAAAGCAAGTTGTCGACGGGGGGAGAGATGGCAGCAACATTCCCATTCCCAGCAGCAGTTTAGGAAAATAGACCCAGACTCGGGTCTATTTTCCTAAACACTAAGCTCTTAGGAGGGGGGGGGGCGTCAACCCCCCTGGATCAGCGCCTGCTAACATGTTTCGGGTCCACCATACCGCTCCTCCATTTAAACAATTTGCTGGTAAAATCTTTCTCTGTATTCGTCTGAAACTGCTCCTAAATTGCTAGGGAAGAATTCCAAATGGGAGTGAAGAAAATGCACCTTAAGTGACATGTTGCAACCTAACGTCTTATAAGAATGGATACGTTCTCCAATTAGATCTTTGTAGTTCTCCGATTTCTTGTTACTGTCGTATTAACGGATGAAGAGTATTTTTTTTTCTTTATTTTAATTTATAATTTAAATTTACCGAATTTTTGTTAATTTTCTCCAAGGGTCTCTTTCAACTACCTTTCGCAATTTTAACTATTTTTCAATTCTAACGAGACGTCAATGCATCTTTGCCATTATTCGGTATTTTTGTATCCATCTCCGAGAATATGGATCTATTTATCATTTACCGTGTTTATTTGATTAATTTTATCCTTTCGGAAACGTGGAAATTCGTTTCTGTCGGACCTAATTTATTTTAAGAATTTCCGCATTATCAATTATTTGTGTAAAAAAGTTTTAACACAAACAGGGGTTGTTGGTGAAGTTCCGCCACACCTCCCGACTAGAATGAAAACTCTAGCCGCCTCACCTTTCTTCTCGCTCACCGGGATAGAAGGGAATGAGTGAAGCTCGAGAGTTAACGAAGATTAATTAAATTTTATTTTATCAAGGGAACACTTCTAAGGAATGAACCAATTAGGAAGAGGTTATCAAGTAACACTCGTTCTTGATTCTTAGTTAACTTTTTATTGACTTTTTTTTTTTAATTCAGTACTGTTTTCCGCAAGTCAAGTTCGGGATTATTTTCTCTCCACTGTCACGTTCGGGATTTGTCAAGATTGGTATTCATAACTTTATATTCAACACGAAGTTGACTATTAGTCGCAAAGTCAATATCAGGTTTTCTCCACTTTGTCACGTTCTGATAATAATGTTTAATGTCAAGACGCGTTTTTCGGGATTACTAAACCCTTCAGGACTGGCAAGAAATTTTTTGTTGTTTAGCTCTGCCGAGCATTACACTCGACTCGTAGCTCTTCCTAAACCAAATGTACGATCGCTTTGAATTATTTACCTCTCCCGTGAATGTAAGAATTCGTACGCGCCACTAACCTCGCCTTTTTATCGACGGTCATTTTAATTTTTATTTTAGTAATGTAAGACACGTGCACGTTCTTTACTGTCAGAAGAATTTATGTTGTCCAAGACAACCTACTTTAAGAACCACGATTTGTCCTAATAAAGGAACAATCTCGTGACCCCTGAGAGCTAAACTCAATCGGAAAAAGAACAAGTTGACTCAAAGAGAGCAACCCGTAATGTCCTTAATTACGCCGCTGTTTTTTTCGTGTGTGGGTTTCCCCGCAATCGAAAAATTGTAGTTTTAGCACTGTATGCCGTATTATTTAGATTATTTTATTTAGGGAATTTTGGGGCAATATTAAATCTGAAATTTATTATTTTGTCGTAAGATAAGCGTGTATTCACAACATTACCTAGGAAGTTGCTACATACATTTTTGAAGGCAGGTAAAAAGTTCTTGTATTTGCGGCCCAGCAAACATTCTTTTTTTAAGCTTTGCCTCACTTATACGCGCGAATTTCCGTCTCAAATAGAAAAAAGCATTTCCTTCTCTATTTAAGGCTTTAACAAAATTCTTTATGCCCTAGTTTTATGTGTAGAGGAGGTAAATAAATTTTCCGCTGTTCTACTAAGGACGTTTTTCGGGTTAATTCAGGTCAGACCGGGTACAATATTTTCACGTAGCAGCCATTCTTTAACGACATAATGTTGATTTCTGGTTCTGGAGTCCCATTCGCATAAAAAACAACAATATTTGATTTAGCCGCTCTGCAGTCTGTAAGTAATGCAATAACTTTTAGATCGCCATTTATGATCTTCGTATTTTATGCTTCGAAGTAATATATGCATATTCTCGTGCGTTTCTTTCATATTTACAGCATGAGTCACGGGAACAGATGGTTGTTCATTTCCATTAAAAAATAAAACTGCCTTTAGACTTGTCTTCGAATAGTCAATAAACAGTCGCCACTCGGTAGGTTTATAGGAAAGGCCAAGTTCATTGATTAAATCCGCAGTATCATAACAGTAAACTAAGTCATTTGCCACTGAAAAAAATACTGCCGGCATAGACTGCTTTTTTCCGAAACGTGGACTCCTTTTTGTAAGAAATTTCACTACTGTAAACGAGATCCAAACAGCTGTGACTTTATTTTCGGAAGATCTAAATCACGAATAAAATCGTTGAGCTCTTCCTGAGATATACAATGGGGTTGTTTACTACTACATTCGTAATTGTCTTTCTCTTGAAAACTTAGACCGGCTTTTGGTTCAAATCATCTAGTTCATCCTATTCGGAGACGATTTCGTATGTTTCTGGAGTCTTAGGGTCAGATATGCGAGAAGCGTCATGAGGTACAGGTCTTATAGCTGAGGGGATGTTAGGATATTCAATTTTATGTTTGCTTTTACTAGAAATTCCCAGGATTTTTGTAAAGCAAAAGTAGCAATCAAGTACTCAAATTTTCCCCTCTAACTTTTCGATCTAGCGCATACAGCCACTTCGCTAACTAAATTTTGATAATAGTCAGATATACTCTTTATTACAAATATGCACACATGGAAAAATACCCAGGATAACAGCGAGAATCGAACCGGCTATGCACTGGTGAGAGACCCCCCTTTACCTTAAAAATGCCTTTTTTAGTACAATTTTTACGATTAGTAAATGATAATCCATGCATATATACGTACTTTTATTTTGGCTACGATGGCAGCAGCTGTCTAGTCGTCAAAAGGAGCAGCCTAAGCCGGTGCCGTTGTTATTGTCGATTTGCTTTATATTTTCTTTATTTCCAGGTTTTGGGAAGGGACCTTAAGCCGCATTTTATTATTATTTTACCTGGAGGGCAAGAAAGACGTATTGAACAATTTGTTTCTTAAAATATTTCACTATTAAATTGTTTTGAACGAAAACTTATTTTCAAAAAATATTTTTGAAGGTGAGAAACCAATCACTTGCTCTCTATGCCTTAATAGGATATTATGACAAATTAAGCGAAGCTATATTTGCAACCTCAAAATTTGTTTTATTCACGCAATTTTTTTTATAATACTATAATGAAAAATTAAATTTTCTATCTAATATCTATCAAGGGTCCAGCAATTTATGCAGTCATGACAAAACCTCGTATTATGATAAAACATTGTAGAAATACATTAAATATTAAGTACAGGATAAATACAATTCAAGAAAATGATGAGATAATTGGACATATATTACACAAAAGTAGAGGTATTTTTGATGGCGTTTCGTACGCATTTAATTAGTGTTCGGTATACCCAATGCTGACGACGCTGAATTTTATGACAAGTCCATTAAGTCTTCGTTAAACTATTGTTTATTTATTATTATAAAGAAACACAACACCTTATGAAGCAAGAAATAAAAATTATCTCAAATACCATTCAAAACTTTAATTCGACCATTAAAAAATTTAAACTTAATGAATTAACTAAACAAAAATTTACAGCTTTTTAATATCTTTAGCAACCAAACAAATAAAAGTACTAAACTTAAACTAACAGAATTATTAGAAAATCTCAATGAAGAGCACGATCTGCTCATACCAGCCATCACACTGACGAAACCTAATATATTACACTCAAAGGTGATTAGCCTTAAAAACCTAAACGAATCGAGTCGGATCAAATTCAAAAACGACTTCCTTTACCTATTCCGCTTAATGTTTCCAATTTTTATTCTTATATTGAACCAAACTATTCCTATTATCTTATATAAGTACTAGTAAAGTCTACTAGAAGTCACTAAAGAACAAGTTTATCGAAGTAATGAGGGTCTAAGAACATCCCATCTGCGAGGTTGTCCTTTATACTTAATAGTTCAGGAAATTTGCGAAGATTACTAAACTAGAACAGTGAAAACCGACTTCGAGATATGACACTCATCGGGAAGAAACTCATGGTTGTTTATTGTATCAAACCTATAATGGTTATCCTTTGTAGTCAAAGGTCATACTCAAATATTTATCTTAGAATTTTCCAGTGCGGTCACTTAACATAACTTACGACATTCCAGATAACATTATTGCACTTGACGATTGTTGTTTAACAAAACAAATTAAACTAAATGTCACTCCAATAGCATTCGGAACTAGTAAGAATGACTAATTTAAAAATTAGACAAATTATTAAAGAAACCATTTATTGCACCCCACTTTCATTGGTATACTATTGGCTTGTCTCTAACTGGTTCAATTGTAGGAAGTATCATAATTTACAATTTCTTAAAATAGTGTGGTTTATTCAAATTTATTAGATTTCTCTGCTGCAGTAAGGAACTTATCAAATTCCTGCTGTATTAAACTATTGAATACAATTATAAATACTAACAGCCTAGTCACGAGAACACAGCTGAGCCAATTGGTAGAGGAAGAAAAGAAAAAACCTATCCCGTCTGTCAGATATGCCCCAAACCGTTCCACAGACTATAACACCTTTTGAATTTAAAGGACAGCGATCAGTTAGTATGATCAAATTTTTTTATTATTATTACAAATAGTTACGCGATTAACATATATGTGCTCGTTGTTAGGTTATATTATTATTTTTTTTTTCATTAAAAAATATGCCAAGGGTTTTCTTGCATGATCGATGACCAATGTTTGAATGATTTATACTTATAATTGCCTAGCTAATGTCTAATTACTAAATTATCTATAAGAAGCAAATAATTATCAAATGAAAAAAGGACACGTAAACAACTATTTATTCAATTAAGATAAACAAGTCTGTTTGGTGATAAAAAGAGAAGATATTTGCCAGGCAGTTGCTAGACATTGTCGGGGAAGTTGAAAATTGTGTACCTAAATAAAAACGCCTCAAAAGTAGATGTCATTAACTCTACCCTTCAAATGGCACAACATCTTTGTTAGATTTTTAATATTTGTTGAACAAAATAGGACCAGTCATTTCCAAAAGAAAAATATGTTTCCAGCAGCCCCTTTCCATTGCACAGATAAACTCGATATTTTCTGCTCACTGGTCTCTGCAAATTTTCTGACGTAATTTCATTCCACACACCCACCTTTTTTTTTTAAATCGTTACCTGTAAGATCTCACTCATTTTGAAATAATTTGCTCGTCTCCTCTAAATTCAACATATTTTTTTCGGACCACTACATATTGACTTACCAACAACTTAGAATCGGTGCATTTAATAGCCAAGTGCTAAATAAATCTCATTTCGTTTACAAAACAATATAAAGAATTCGTGTCGTTTGCTGCAAACTAAATTTGTGCAAGTGTGCCATAAATCCATCTCCCTAAATAAATACAGATTTGGTACCAAAAACCGACAGAAAGTGGATCACTTCCAGCTTTTGTCGCGCTGCTCGCGAATCCGTATTAATATGAATTTGGTTTGTTGGCCGTTGTTGACCCGGTTCGCAGTATTTACAGACAAATGTTTAAAAAAATTGAAATAAAGTTTAATAATACAATGGGGGCGCGACTTGCACGCGTCGTACCATATTTATACGCACCTTAAGGCTGGATTTTCACTATAGTGCCGCTCTCGATACGCTCTCGGTTCGATAAAATGATTTTAAATGAAAAATAGGGTAGTGTGAATAGGTACATTGTTTCTCCTGTAAGAATATTGTACCGGACCGAGAGCGTATCGAGATCGTATCGAGAGCGGCCCTATAGTGAGAATCTAGCCTAAGGTTTCCTAGCTGGTTACGGAACCTTAAAAACGGCATTTTACATAATTATTATTTAAAATTACAAAGCCTCCTTCCAAACTTAGAGTTGTCATACCAGTTTCGCCGATTTTTTCTCCCTATAATATTGGAATAAATAACCTATAAAAAAATTGTATTTGAAAGAAATGCTTTTAAATTTTTAACAAATTACAGAATATCCATGGGATAAACTAGAAGACATTGTGTTGATTCTGCAGTTGGTCTCTTGTCAAACGTTTTTTAAATACTTTTAAATAAAACGATGTTTGTTTTTTAATGTTTCAGTAGTTTAATAGAGGTACATTTAATACTAAATGTCATAATGTCGTCTTATTTAAATCTATGAAATCGCTATATTCTATATAGTGTGATGACAGTACTGAATTTTTTATATTATTTAAAATTGCGGTTCTATGTTCTTTAAATCTAGTTTTTATTCTTCCGCCACTTTGATCTATGTATACAGCGTCAAAATTTACATAATTAATTTTATACATTCCTGATCTATTTAATTTATTTCTTTCATCCTTATTGTTAACTAATAACCTACCATATTCACTTTATTTATACATATAGTTTTGCAATCTAAATCAGTTACTCTGTTAGAAATTGTATGGCTAAATTGTGATGTATAGTTTACAAATTTGAAGTTGACTTCTTTTGGGTTATTAACGCTATAAAATTATTTTTTTATAGTGTTTTTTTTTTGTTTTTTCTTTAGCAGGCTGTCGATTAGGTTTTCTTTGTAACCATTGTTTCTTACGATTTATTTTAATAGTCCAGAGTTCTTTATCTTAGTTTTCTTAAATTAATGGACAAGTGGCAAGTGTATGCATTAAACTATGATGTATTACTATGTCCGTGGTTCTGGGTTTTCTATAAATGTCGAATTTTCAGTGATTATTTATTTTTTGATATTAATATAAAAAAAGTTAATTTCGTTATTTTGGTCTTTTCCATTGTAAATTAGATTATACTATTGAGCTTAGAAAACATAAAAATTGATCCAAATGTCTCTCTGTACCATCCCCAATACAAAAGACATCGTCTACATACCCTTTCCAATAAAAAACTCTTTTAATTGTTTGAATTGAAGATTGATTTTTCGAAATTAGCCGTAAAAATTTATGATAATTAAGGCAAAATTAGGGAGTCCATATTATTCCTAGATAAAATTTGTTTCTTTAGAATAGACAATAAAGTATAAGGTATATAAATGGTTAAAAAACATCTTTAACTTGAGTATTAAATGTACTCTTGAAAAAGCCCTTACAACGCGAAACATACGTAAAGTTTACATCTATTAAACTGTTAAAACATTAAAAAGCAGACAGTGTTTTATTTTTAACTATAAAAATAGAAGAGATGGCAGCAAATCAGACAAGAACCGAGAGTTAAACTTCAATGTCAATATTGTCTCTTAAGAAATTAAACAAAAAATACGATTTTACAAATAAAAACTTCCGAATCGATAATAATGAATATTTCCATTATAAGTTCTTATCATTTTAAAATTAGTTAATTTTTTACTTCTAGACTTTGCCTATATTGATTTTTTGTTTTGAGCTGTTTATAAAATAGGTTACTGTTATTAATTTAAATATTACCCAAATTCTTTTTCCAGATCACCATGACTTCTGCAAAAGGATATAAAGTAACTGATGCTGAAAGAAAAACTCGCGTAGGCATTGCTGTTAAGAATTTTGATGAGCTTAAAAAGAAAACAATTGAAAAATTTAAATTGTCATTCTCTCCGACAGAAATTAATTTTCAAACACCAGATGGAACAATGGTGGAAGGTGATGAATATTTTCAAACATTACCAGCGCAGACACTTTTAATTTGGGTAATGTTGTAAATCACATAAAAAGTTTTTAAATTAAAAAAAAAACAAACTAGAACTTGTTATATACACTAGGAGTCTCGAGAAATAAGGGAATTAACTTCAATGAATATTCATTTAAAATTTTATCGAACGCTATGATGGCGGGTATTTTTAGATTTTATTTTTTCCAATTCCTGTGTGTTAGGTTTTCTTACTATATTATTCAAAGCTAATGTACCTTAAAATTAAAGTCGTCGATATTAATATTCTGATCAACTTATCCCTTTATGTTGGCGTTGGATATTAAGTTGCAGTATTTATTATTTCGTATCAGTGTTTCACATAATTTTGTGATTAACTATATATTTTTTAACTAAGATAAGAAAAAGCATGCAAATTAAGGAAATAGTAAATATTTTTCAAGGAAATAGAAACTTGAAATTATATTTTAGTGGAACTTTCAATTTTAGAAATGATGGTTATCAAAATATGCATTTGAAGTACTTAAAGTAGTATTAAATATTTTGCTTTGAAGACAAAGTATTTAAAATGAAAATTATAATAGATTCTTAACAGCAAGTGTGCTTTAAACAGAATTGGCTTATAAATCTTTAAGTCTTCAAAAGTAAAGCCAAAATATCTTATTTTAAAGTATGAAATACTTTATGTTTACTCAAATATAAATATATTACTTGAGAAATTGGAGTAAAATTTCAAGGATTTTCGTTTAATTAGTAGAGTATAAGTAAGCAAATACTTGAAGTATATTTTCGAATAATTTACTTAAAATATAGATATTCATTATTATATTTTATGTGACAGGACGCAAAAATTTGGCAACAAATCGAAAGTTAATCTCACATTTCTCCTTTCTCTTATTTGTGATCGTGTTTTCTTTCTTTAATTAACATTTCTACAAACAGCAACAAATATAATAGATTTCCCTGTACAATAGACATTTTCCGGGACCTTTTCTTTCAGATAAAATGTGGAGAACGAGCAGAGACAGATGCCGAACTTTTATACAAGACAATAAGAGAGGTCAATGAAGAATACTTGAATGCGGGGGAAAAAGTACAAGAATTTTTTACAGAGAAAATGAAGAATAAAGTTTTTAAATTAGCAGAGGTTCTTAAGGGAATCGATGCTGAGAAGGTTAAACTCAGTAACAAAATTGAACATCCAGAATGGTTTGAAGGTACGTTATTTTGTTCAATTTAATATAATGCTTAAATTTGATATTATTTGTTGCATGTTTTACAGTTTTTTGTTGTCTAGAAGTGAATTAGTTATATAAACTGTAGTTATTGGCACTTGACAATTTTTAATAAAAAGCAAGAGCCGAAGGGTTTTATTTAGCCTACTTGTTTATAATTTATATATATATATATATATATATATATATATATATATATATATATATATATATATATATATATATATATATATACTGGAAGTAATTCTTTTACCTATCCTTTTATCTTTATTTTCATTGTGTGTTAAAATTTATTCATTTCAAGGACTGGAAGATACAAAGGTCATAGTAAAATGTTTGTACTTTGAAAATTTTGTATGTCACTGTTGGACTGTTTTATTATATTGTTTCCGAATATATCCCCACTTATAATCTCTACCCATGTACATTAAGTTGTTGATAAAGAACTTGCAATAATCTTTTTTTTAAACCTTTCTTAATTTCACGTGATTACGTTGGTATCGGCAATCGCTAACAGTAAAAAATTGGCAGAATAGGTCATGTGATATAATTTTCTTTTGGTTTAGTTAAAAATCAGCTATTCTTGCGGCAGCGTGTACCAATCCTGTTTAATCTTATGCGAATAAATATTTGGGTGCCTTTTTTGTAGCTTCTTTGAAACTCCTAGTCTGTATCTAAGTGAGTGAGTAAAAATTTTGCCTTATCAACTGTTGCTTCTGTCTGAACATTAGTCAGTAAATGTGTCAACATTTTTAAGCACTATTTACTAAGATAAAAGTAATTATTGACTAGAATGTGCTTTTCATACTTGCATTGTTTTTATTTCTGTTTGTTTGTACGACGTTTCGATTAGGTTGTATCTCTAATCCTTATCAAGTATAAACTGAATGTTTTATCCTAAAGCTACGAGCTTATATAAGGGCTGTGCCCATTGAAATGCAAAATTTCGCTTCGCTGTGTTTAATGTTACAAAGTAGTGGTTGCCGAAGATTAGGTATATCAACACTGGGTTTACTAAAGATTCCATCCCCTAAAATGTATAGATGATGTTATCATCATAATCAGAACAAAGACCACGGGACAACAATAAACATGTTCCTTCTCCATAATTCCGTATATTAAGGGAAACTCGGAGAAAATAAGACGAATTGCCAGCAGTTACGATATAAATGCACTCATAGCCCCGATAAAAAAGAATGTGTTTACAAAGTTCCATGTGAGTGTAATGAAATATATATTGGAGAAATCAAGGGTCAACTAGAAGTTCGCATTATGGAACATAAATTTCGTACACAAAAAGGGGAAATTTCGAGATCTGGTATTGCAGAATATGTCTGAGATGAACAAACCATATAAAATGGTCTGAAACTGCGGTAATATATATGGAACCCAACATGATAAAAGGAGAAATTTATAGAAGCAGCTTATATTAAAAATGATAGTACACCCAGTGTGGAGATACCTAATCTTTGGCAACCACTACTTCGTAACATCAAATCACTGAGGTGTGTACATACTTATATAAGCTAGTAGCATTAAGACAAAGCAATTAGTTTTTACTTGACAACGATTAGAGATACAATCTAATCGAAACTTCGTACAAACAAACAAAAATAAAGACAATGCAAGTCCGACAACCACATTTTAGTCAATCTTCAATATTGTCTACAACCTTCAAACAAAAGTAATAAGTTTGATACTTTTGTGTTACTGAAAATCCAGTCCTAAAAGAAGACGACAACTACTTGAGTTGTTTCTGATTTTCGTTGTCTGTATCGACATCATTGAAATAATCGTCTTTCCGCCTTTACTATCCATCTAACCAATAAATCCCAAGCCTAACGTCGGCAGACGTTAACAATTTACCTGTAGGTAACCTGGTTTATATTTTTAAAACTTTTAAGAAATTATGGTAAAATACGCTGAGTTTATAAACGAAGGAAAATGGGCTGAATAATAAATACGTTAGAAAATAGTCCAAGCCATAGGTAAATATAGTAACGTAAATTCCGAGATTCTAGGGGTGTTGAGGGCAATATAATAAGAACCCCTGCATAAATGTAACAGTTAAAATTAGGTTGGGGCCAAGAGGGGGGGGTCAAAGTTGGCTAAAATAGGTTTTTTGAATCTACAAGACAAGGAACACATTTTGGAAAACAAATTCATATAAAAGTTGTAGAGATTTTAAAAACCTACAATTTGAGCTTCATCGATCATTTTTGTTACTTTGTTATTGCAAAAAGGCCAAAATACCCTCAATTTTTCATATCAGTTATTTATTGCAAAATTAACTTTTTTTGCACGTTTTTGCCTTTTAAGGGAAGCCCTGTCTTTCTGAACAAAATGATATTTTATGATAGTCAATCGAATAATTTGTTGCTGAGATTTTGCTAATTGTTTATTCCAATATTGATTGCTGTAATTTTTTTTTGAGTGAACATTTTGCCCTCCACAAAGGTCCAATCTCTTCTTGAAGGCCTAAACTTTCATATCTTGTTAAGGGCAAATGAAAAAATTAATTTTCAACCCCTTAAATATCGCTTTAAAAAAGGGGCCGTTTTTTTTTTAGAATGAAATAGAGCTCTCGCGCGCGCGATAAAACTTCATGCAGTGGTTGAAAATACTAGTTTGTATTACAGTTTTAAATTTTTTAAATAATTGTTAACAATGTCTTTCTTTGTCAACTTTTATATAAACGATTTTTGGTAAATCGATTTCTCTTTACGAGTTCTACAAGTTGTTAAAATAAATGACTCAACTTTGAAACACCTTATATAGTAATTAAGGCTACAACAAAAAATAATTAACCATAAAATGAGTCGCAATATGTTGAAATTTCAGATGCTTTTCTTTGAAATATCTGTATTTAAAACAAATGAAAAATATTCTTCACTCATTTTAAAGATCCAGGACCAGTGGTCAAAGGTGAAAAGATTACTTTCGTAGGAAATCGTTAAATTACAACTTACTCTTCGTATTATCTGCCCCCTTATAGTCTGAGATGTATGTATCATGGACCGATTCAAGCCAGTTCTATATTTTTCTCGCAAGGACTCTTGAGGTGTAGATTGCTTTTATTTTAGCTGGATGCACTGATTATATGATTTTAATTACAGGTCGAACCAAAATTCGTAATCGTAAAGTTAATACGTTGTTTTTTTTTAAAGAAAATTGTGTTTTATTACGTGAATTTTAGATGCAATAGGCGGCAAATGAATTAATGAAACCTTTCATGAAAGTGATAAATTATTATAAAAAATGGTGCTGCTAAAAAGATTTTTTTTGGTTAAATTATTGGCTTGTATTGTCTCCTTATTTAGTTTACAAATGTAATAGACCGAGAAGATTATAAATGCTGGAAGGTTGGTTGATTATGACTTTGAAGTACCATACAACTTTTTTCTGTGCTCACAGATAGTAGGATAACATAATAAAAGTCAAATAATTGCTATGAAAAATTTATCTTTATCTGTAAAAGCACTAAAACTATGGATGTTTGGTACTGCTGTTGTATGCGGTTTTGCATACCCGTAGACTAATTTTTTAAAGTTATGACAGTATTATAATTAAGTAGCAATTTATTATAGGCTGTAATCTCTTATTTTTAGTTCTAGAAGTAACTTCTAATGTTATATATATCATGAAATTGCATCAAAACTACACTTAATTTTGAAAACGATATAGCTTACTTAGTATGAAATACGTAATAGAACACAATTTTAATGTTTATAATTGGGTAACTATGGAGTTATCATCTAATAGCAAGCATTTGGACTATATTTTTTTTAAACAAATATTGTCATACCATCATAACACATAAATGCACTTCTCATGCCATTTCGGAGATCACTTTTTATTTCACACAGGCCTTGACACCAGAGCAAAAACAAAGGAAGAATATATGTTCCGCAGGGCCCAAGATCGAATCAGAACCTATTACTACAAAACAAAAGAAGATTTGCTTCATGCTAACAATGTGCCTTCCGGCAAATCGACCGAACTTTTAAAAGAATTACAAAGTAAGTTAAAATTAAATAAATACCATGGCCATTTATTCGACAGGAACGCTTCTACTGGAGACACGAACTTAAAGCCTCTCTGCAACCCGATGGGCATGTTTACTTGTCATGGTCGTTGGGATAAGGAGACATGTCTATATACACCTAAACATTGCATAAATCCATACACTAGTCGTGAAGAACGTATTGTTTTTCAAACATGGAATTTGGATCACCAGGTGGAACGTTCAAGGAGTATATTTCCGGCAATATGTGCAGCTTTACGAGAATGTGACCAGGTAATTAGCAAGGATAATGTTTCTATAGATGTTAAGGCTATTTATACCGATTTATTTACTGTCAATAATTTAAAGTTTGTGCATATAGTATGCCACGACAAAAGTGCACATATTACTAAAAAAGCTGAATCATATCTTATTACTTAGAAACCATATTTAAAATATTTTGTAATAAATATCGTATGGTTCGTGTGCCACATTAATCTTATAATGACGTGCATTGTGATTGTGCCATTTTACGATTTTCTAAAGCTACAATGATTTTTTTTATCAACTATGTTTCTTTTTTATTTCACTCCAAATTGTCATTGTTAAGTAGTAAACAGCAATTATTGTTTAAACAAAGAGTTTTATTAGTAGTATAATAAGGAATTTGTATGGAATCAGTATTAATAATTTCAAATATATCTCTATAAGTTTGAACGATTTAGAGAGTGATTGAATATTAAATAATAGACATATTTGAACTTTAATTGGCTATATTCATTCTGATAATTTAAAAATGATTAACATACTTGAAAATTGTTTGAACAAGTAAAAACATGTAAAACAGTTCGATTCAATATGAAGATCAAAGTTTCAAACCTGATCCAGTTACCATAGAACGCATGTTAACTTACCCAGGTTTTAAAGTTAGATCATCTTAGTGATTAAGGTTTAAAAGTTCAAGCACATCTAGTATTCTGGTAGTTATTAGAATACAGCAAAATGCTTTTTGCCCAAAGAAATTATCTATTTTTATGAGATAGTTAAAATAAGGTAACATTTAGGAAGTGGAGTAAGATTCTAAATTTATTTGAATGAACCCATGTGAGCAGAAAGTTAAATTTAAGGAAAAATAAGTTATTTGTAAAAAACTTAGAGAAAATTTAATTCTTTTGGGGAATCTCTGAGATTTTTTTAATTTCGTGGTATGTATAAAGAATAAATAACAAGCAAGCAGAATTTATATTTGCTACATCATATAATATATTAATTTATCTTATGCATTTTCTTATTGGTTTGATGAGATGAAATTTTGTAACTGATTTCTGCAAAAAAAAATTTTTTTAGATAATTTAATGTCAAATTTTGTATAAATTCTTAGGGGGTCAGGAATATGATGTATAAATTAATAATACTACTGATACCAAAAAAAAAAAGAAGAGATAAAATGATTGGACATATCTTGGGACATGGAGGTCTTGCACAATTGATAGTTAAAAGAATAGCAGGGATAGGGAGGGATAGATTAAGGCTGAAATATTTGCAATAATGAAGAACAGAGGTAAGGGTATCTCCAGTGAAATTAAAGATTTAGCGCAGGCCAAATAAAAATGGGGAGATGTGGGTGTCAAACTAATCCGAGGATTGAAGATTTAAAGAGGGAGAGAAATGAATTAAAGCATTACATGGAGGTTTTGTGTGCACTATCATTGAATTTATTTCATCATTATTTCAAATGATTCTTATTGGCCTTCAAAATACGCTTCAATATTCTCTTTTAACTGTTTATTTTCTGCAAAATGACGTCCACTCAGGTGCTTTTTAAAATAAAAAGAAGTATCTGGAGTATACGGTGGGTCGTCCAATTCAGAATGGGAGAGGATAGATGAAATTAGGTTCGAGACACAAGTAGAAAAGATTGTCACGAATGAACATTACTAGGCAACGCACAGGCATTGCGTTTTTGTTTCTGTCATGACTAGATATTTTTTTTAATATGTCTCGCTATTTTTTTTATTTGTAATTATAGAGCTCCATATAATTTATTATAAAATTTGACATTTCCAATTTAAGATTGGTAAAAGTCAGTGAAATTTTTGCTTTTTAAATACTGCTTATTTGTTTTTACTCACTTCAGTAGTGTTTGCTTAGATCACATACTGTACATTTTTATAAATAATATATACGATTTTTTAATTTTCTTATTTTTTAATAATTTTAAAATCACGCTCATTGTTAGGCCACACATACGATATATTGATAATAGTTGATAACATTTAAGCTAATTGATATTCTAATAATTAACTTACAGTTATCTGCACTATATTAAATCCCGTTTAGTAATTAATTGCGTTCAATAGTTATAAAAATATCTCAATTAAATAACCCTTATAAAAGAAACACAGTTTTTTATAAGTAGTTGTAGCATCTTTAATATTGGCAATTTTTAATGTTATATTTTCATAAAAATGCTTGTCAGTAATGTGATTACCAATAGATTAAGATACTAATTATAGTCAACCATATTAAAATAAAAGCTTTAAGCACAAAAAAATCATAACTGCTTGCGCAATAAGTATAATAGAATATATAGAATGTAGAACGCTTAATGTTGAAATTGTTAACTAGAATTATTCAAAGTGCTGTGATTTTATATTTTTAAAATAAACTATTTTCGACATAGAGGAAGTCGATCACCTTTTTTGGGTCACATAACAGGTTTAAATCGATCCTAAAGAGCCGTATACTTCTAATATGAGGGTGTTCTCTTTTGTCTACCTCTTAAAAATGTACACTATTTTATCTAATAATATATATTGTATATTTACAAAAACGTATTTTTATAATTTTAATATGTATGTTGCAAATTTTTAAGTTTGTCCTTTTAATTTACTTGAAGTATTGTATATTGCTTAAGTATTTACATATTATCTGATTATAAAACCGTACATTGGTATTTTTATCATAACAAAAAAAATACAAGCCAGTGTATATATATATATATATATATATATATATATATATATATATATATATATATATATATATATATATATATATATATATATATATACAGGGTGTCCAAGATAAGGATCCTAAGCATGGGGATCTCGGAAACAGTTGGAGATACGAGGTCGGTTAAATTAGAGAAAAGTTGCGCAATTTAGTGCTAAATTAAACGCAGTTAAAAAAATTTAAAAATTTCAAACACTTCCGGAGATTTCCGGAAAAAAACGAAATTTGGCAAAATCGTTTTTAATTTTTGCAGGCTTTATTTAAAGAGATATCAGAAAATAAAAGGTAGATTCTCATTGCCACTTTTTATTTTTTATAATATGGTCTAAACAAAATTTAAATCCGACGTTTCGTTTCTGAGATACCATCATGAACTTCATTTTTTATATGGAACAAAAAAAAGTATCCCATGTATTTGATAGCATTTTTTATTACAAATTCAACGGTGTATCACACTTGCATATCGAATACGTAGTTCAAGTACTTTCCATAAGAGCTCCATGAGAGCGAGAGAGAAAGGTATATCAGTTTTATAAAAGCCAATGAACTACACACTTGATATGCAAGTGTGATACACCGTTGAATTTGTAATAAAACATGCTATCAAATACATGGGATACTTTTTTTTGTTCCATATAAAAAATGAAAGTTCATGATGGTATCTCAGAAACGAAACGTCAGATTTAAATTTTGTTTAGACCATATTATAAAAAATAAAAAGTGGCAATGAGAATCTACCTTTTATTTTCTGATATCTCTTTAAATAAAGCCTGCAAAAATTAAAAACGATTTTGCCAAAATTCGGTTTTTTCCGGAAATCTCCGGAAGTATTTTGAATTTTTAAAATTTTTAAATTGCGTTTAATTTAGCACTAAATTGCGCAACTTTTCTCTAATTTAACCGACCTCGTATCTCCAACTGTTTCCGAGATCCCCATGGTTAGGATCCTTATCTTGGACACCCTGTATATATATATATATATATATATATATATATATATATATATATATATATATATATATATATATATATATATATATATATATAAACTGATGAATTGCTTTTGTTTAAAATATAACTCACTAGGTCCATACAGATTCATTTTAATCAAACTTATATGTCTGCTTTCTATTTTCAAAAGTAAAAAATCTATTAATGTCTTATATATAATTTATAACTAGGAAATAAGTTGGAAGATGACAAATTGAAAATCTTATGGAGAAAACATAATTGTAGACTAACACCTATTTTATATCTATTTCTGAACATTTTAGAGTTAGTGAACGTTAGTAAATTCTATGCCCAATTTTCATATTCTTTGCCCTTTAATATTTTATTATATTTAAAAATGAAGTTATGACATTAGTTTATAAATTTATCTAGATATATATGATATAGCCGTTATTCATTTCAGAAAATCGACAAAATATTCTAAATTTCGATTGTAGCCTTAAGTATTTTAACTTTCATACCTGATATAAAGTAATATTAAAATGGATCTGGGTAGGTAGAGTATATTTTATGCGCAGTAAAGTACTAATTATCTATTATCTATTTAATACAAGGCATAATACCCGTAATTCTGTATAATATGCTAAAAATACCTAAGTAACTGTCTCGAAAATATATGACGCTGGTAATAACTTATGTGTTTATAAATAATATCCATTAGATTATTCAAAGAAAAATCTGCTGGATTTAGTCTTAAAATTGCAATATTAGCGTATATGAGAATTCCGTATTAAATATAAAAAGCATTTTTTTGTTAGTGCAGCTCTGTTTATTATGTAAAACCAAAGATTTAAAAGAATTTAGATGTGAAGACAAAATAGCATAAATACCTATTCAAAAGACCTTTTGCGTCATTTCAGTTTTTAGTTTGTTTCAAATTGGTTAAAAAAAATATTGTGCATAAAAAATAAAGAGCTTGCAATTCCGTGTCGCTTCAAGCACAATTTAACAACCTCATACTACTGTCAAATTGAACGTTCTTTGAAGAATAACGTTCATACATCAATTTATTGTTTTTTTGTTTGTTAAATCCTTCAGTTCTGCCATTTAGATAACAATTTATGTTATTTTTTTAAACTGACCATATAAACAACCTTTAATGTGATTCGCCAGATATACGTCGTTTTAGTTTTTTTAATCCGCCAATTGTCATTCCAAATTGTGTTGTGTGGCATATAAAATGACAGTAAACATGAAAATTTGTGTAGGTATAAGCAGAATATTTTCTCTCCTCCCCATTTATTATAACGAACTAAATTGATGATCCTTTCTGTTAAATCTTTGGGAAAAAAAAAACAAAAGTTAATTTACAGTTAGGTAAAAATCCGAGATATTTATTAAGAGTATACATACAAAAAATAATGCTCATGTAATTTTTGTAATTATTTTTTATGGGTTAAACAAGTTTGTATTAAACTTGCGTCAAGTCATATATTTATAAAAAAAGAATCATATCAAAAGTTTTGTAGGTAAAAGTAGTTGACTAGTATTTTGACTGACAATAAAATATCCAAAAGCAAAATTGTTTATTATTTCAAAAAAAAAAACAGAATAGTACCTCTGTAAAATAATTCTACATAAAATTCTGACATATTTTATAAGAGTTGTAGCTAAATTATTTTTTGGAGATGTGTTTCATGGATGAGGAATATGTGATTTCGTATTAATCCTTGAGTACAGATGATTGGTTTAGTTTCTTGTGGAAATTGTCAGACCTAATGCCAAGATCTCATTTACCATCTCCATTATCGAATCGGGAACGGAGCCAGTGGCGCCAAGCAATAGAATGCGTTGCGATCGCATACATACAAAAGCATGCTGCACATTAAATTCGCTCAGTTGATCTTTAGCAGCATGCACAAAAATACTATATATATATATATATATATATATATATATATATATATATATATATATATATATATATATATATATGAAGTAAAATACGAACAGTAAAAGCAAACTTCTCTCCATCTTATCCTTTCTGTGTTAGAGGTTGCACAGTTAGAACAAATTGTTATAAAACGCAATTTATCCTATTCCACCACCATCGAAATGATGGCCTACCTGTACCACCATACCGAGAAGAAAGCCAAAACTTACCCTCCCCGCCACAGTGATACGGCAGAGATACATGTTTCGTCTCTACTAGACTCATCAGGGTACCGACATGCACCTGACTGTGCAAAGGATAGATCGGAAGGAAGCATGCAAATACTGAACGCGGCTTCGCCGACCTCCCGCCGGATGGCGTATATATGTTTATGCGGCTTTCACGGATTCCTCCGTGTGAGATGCAGAATAGGATAAATTGCGTTTTATAACAATTTGTTCTAACTGTGCAACCTCTAACACAGA